>CM037854.1:195284341-195570038 GCA_021234595.1 Delia radicum
GATATGTTGTTGAGGTCAAAAAAAATATTAGACACGTAATTTTTAGGTGCGCAATCACAAGTTTAGATATTAAAAAAGGGGGATAAAAAATCATAAAATTTTTAGAAGCAAACATGACTGACATTTAATAAACTAAAATTTTGTTGATACCCATATTGCATACGCTCTGAGTCTAGGGTTGTTAATCATTAGAAATATTTAAAATACGAGTTATAAAAGCTCTTCGGCAGAAGTCGTGGTTAAAGCCGAACGAGTACAGAAATTGAAAAAAGCCCCGACACCACCTCGATGAAATTAAATAAACATTATTCTATGTTAATTTGAACTTAAATCAATAACAATTCTCTATACAAATATGGTATTAAAAAAAAAATCTTTTTTGCATAACAAAAATAAACGGTAATGCACGGACATGTTTTATTTACCAGTGGATACGTCTTTAAAATACTTTTCATTTGATACCCAATTTGTCTATATTTTGTAAACTTTTATACGTCAAAATGGGTAATATTTGACGCCACTTTTTAAACCCTTAATCTTGAGATAAAAAAAAAAAACGGGTCTAATACTTGCTCGTTCTTTACAACATATCCAAGTTTTATTTAAATCTGCGGATGCACCACTGTGTAGTTTCCTTGTAAGCTAACGGAATTGCTCATATCACTACGTAATGATGCGAATGGACTGGTATATTAAGGTTCGGGAATTAGAACGAAATACGTAGTGAGCTGATCTTGGAGTACCAAAAGAAAGAGTTTTGAAGTGTTTTTGTTATTCAAAAAAAGTTGTTTTAAATGGATATTGATTGAAACTGGAATTTTGTTAAGGAATTATTGCTAGTTTAAGTTTAATCAAGGATGTGTCTGATCTTATTCCGATATTTGTAACTGTTCGTTTTTATGCGACTTTCCCGAAAAGATTTTTCACCCATATTATAATATTTTAAATAAATGACACCTCTAATTTACTATATAGGCAAAATGGGTTTTGCCTTCAACCCTGCGTATAATAAATCTGAATTTCGTTAATTTCAAGACATGTTTCCATAAAAAAACGTAATAATTTTACCCCACATTTTAACCTTTATACGTGAGAACAAAACAATCGTATTCTTATTTTATTCTCCTTTATCACATATTCGAATTATATTAAGGTCAGAGAAACCCCATCAGGAGATTCGCCCAGTAAGTGAAATTATTAAAAAAAAAATTTAAACATATATCGGGTGGGTGATTTACAAGGGCACTGTCTTCAAAAGTGGTGCATTAGGACAACACCAATAGAATTGTGTGCATTGTAATAATGAAAATTGTTCATTATTACTTATTGATATGAAATTATTCAACGGAAAACAAAGAACGGTGTCATTGAATCAATAAAACATGTTTCATTAATTAATTTAAATGAAAAGCATAAATTGCCCAATCAAAATTTCATAAAGAGTATGAATTTTGTTCATTAATTTAACATAAACGTATAAAATTTCATGATATGAAATAATAAAATTCATTATATGTATGAAATATTTTCAAAATATTTAAAAGTTCACTATTGTTCTGCGGAACTGGTCCTTGGACCGGTTATGGGATATCATAGCAGAGGTGAATTGCACTTTGGAACGAGTCCCAGACTTAACGCTCAAGAACTCATCACATGATTAATGCAATAAAAACTATCAGAGCAATAATGCCAAAACACAAGTTACAGAACTGACACAAAAAAAACCTGACACAGAGCTGTTCTAAATGGAAATGTCATAAAATTATTATTTTTTATTTCTAATTGCGGATATTTCAGACGAATTCCTCTTCTCGGGCATACTTGTACTAAGATACTTTCAAACCGTTTTTTTTTCACAGTCTCGGATAGGTGCTTTTAGACCGATCCCGTTTTCAAACAGTCACGGGACACGTCACGGCGTAAGAACTTTAAAATCGGTTTATTTTACCAGTCAAGGGGTATGTTCTTTCAGTCTGGCCCTCTATAACTGGCCACAGATTAACTCTGTTTCAGCTGCTTTGAAGAGGTGTTGATACTGCAGGTGACCACTGTTTTCCCACAGGGAAGCTAATCATTAAGACATCAAATTGTTATTAATATAGTAATTATTTAAATTAAATTTGAGTCTAAGTAAAACTCTGGAATCTTTACTGTAATTCCAAGTTTTTTTCGTCGGAAGTTATTTATGCCTAATTTGAATTTGTTCAAAATTCGTCATTATTATCAGAATTGCATTCTATAGAAAATACGTTATATGAAAGTTTGCTTTCAGCGGTGTCAATAATGTACAAAATCCAAGTTGAAATAAAGGAAATACACTGCATGATATAATGAATAAATTTGCATAAAATCAACAAAGTGCACTGGAACTGGTACATTGAAACTGTTCATTATGTTAATGAAAGTTTTCATAAAATTTTTATTAAATATTTTATTTATTAAACGATTTACTCAATGAAAAAGCTAATTAGGAAATAATTCCATTAAAAATGTGAACCTTTTCATTAATTTTAGAAAATTTTTTATAACTTTGTGAAGAAAAGTTTATTAGTTTACTGAAAATTTTAAATTATTTTTTGCCCACTATACTCTCTATGTATACGCAAATCTTTTTTCACTTAAAGCCGGATTAACTCCCGAAATAGCACCAAAATGTGCTACAAGAGAAGTAAATAAAAAATTGCATCTAAACTCGTTTTTATTTTATAAGTTTTATTAATTCCAAGATTTTTTTTTTTAATGAACATGAAAAAAATCACAGCAATGAATTTTCATACAGTTAATAAAATTTTAAATTCAATCAATTTGATGAAATCGATTCATTAATAATATTAATTCTTATCTCGCAACAAACAAAAGGCAAAATTTGAGGAAAATTTTGAATTTTAACCCAAAAATTGCTATGAATACGTGATTTTGAAATTTATTTATTTTTTTCAAAAAATATTAAATTGACAAAAAAATTAAACCCAAAAATAAAATTCGGTATAAATTTGACTCACACAAAAATTTGACTCATGCAAAAAATTTATTATAAGTGTTCATCGCTAGTTAAAATAAAGTGAAAATCAAACAATAAATCACAATTATTTGAAACTAGTTTCAGAACTTCTTCTCGGAGAAGCATTTCTGGTTTAGTATAAAATAATCTTTTAATTTTGGAGCATTTTTGAAATAAAAAACAATCGTTAAAAGAACCAAAAGTAAAATAGATTGTGCGATGGTTGCGATAATTTGGAGAATGTTGAATTATCGAATCCTTAATAGAATCTCGAGTTATTTTGTTTGCGATTTTCAGTTAAGACCTGTTAAACGCGAGTTAAACGTTTTATTAAATTTCTTGTAATTACAATTAACTAAAATAAGAATTACTTACCCTATTTGTTATCACAGCATTTGAATGATGCATATTACGATTATTACGATTTCTTTCAATAACAATACGACACTCATCACATAAACCACCGATATTATTATTAATATAAAGGCCAGCCTTAATATTACGCGGTGAGCCCACATTCGTCGAAACACTCATCGAACGGGGAGCTTTCTTAAATTTCGAAGGTAATGTATAATAAAAACAATTTTCTTTTTCCGCTGCATCTTGCTGAGTACTTTGCTGAGAATTACGTTCATTTTCACTTTGTGAATTTGAAGAATCATCGATGAATTTCAAATCGGAAGAATCCAAAATAAAGGAGAAGATTCGTTGAGAGGAGAGGTAGGCAGGTTGGCTGTTGTTGTTGTTGTTGCAGTGAATTCAGGACATTCATCCAAAACACAACCTAAACTATTGGAACGGGCTGATTTATCAAATGATTTTGGTCTCTTGGATATAATTTCGCCTTTTTCATTGAGAATAAGTTCCACAGGGCGGGATACTATTAAAGTTTGAGTAGTTTTAATAGTGGAATTACGTTGAAATTCTATAGTTTTATTTACAATATGTGAAGGAGTATTGGGAGTACTGGGCGTGGCAGGTGTTGTAGGCGAAGTGGGAGTAGTAGCATAATCTGATAAACCCAAACTACCCGAATCGTTTGATTCCAAACGTACCATTTCTACATTTTTTCTAAACTTCAGTTTCATACACTGTACACGAGGTAATGGTAGGTTGAACATTATCATAAGGCGAGGGTGGTGCTTCTGATAAAGGCGTTGTAGGCGTGGTTGGCGTATAAGAACCAATACTAATATATGGATTTAACGAGGGAGATCTGGGGGGCGTACAAGCTGTAGGTGTAGTAGATTCGGGTGTTATAGTATTACTGGTAGTATTTGGCGATGACAATGGTGTTTGCGATCTAGATTTTATTGGTATAATCGTACAACAACATCTAGCACAAAGATTAGCTGTTGATTTACGTTCATTATCTAGTAGATTATCCGTTGATTGGTGATGATTGGCGGTGAGGAGTTTGTTATATATTGTTGATCTTTGGAAGATTAGGCGCCATATAAAGGTGGATGTGGGTAAATCAATACAACTACGTTGATATTGTTTATCGACACCGTATAAAGAAGATGTAGAAGATTTTTTATTTTTTGTTGCCTTCGTAACGAAGAAAACCAATTTGATATGGAGGGACGTTTTTGTTGTAATGAAGCCATGATGATTTATAATCACTTCCGGTTTTTTTTTTAATATGGCAACACTTTTTTTTAAACAAGTTTTAGTTTATAAAGTTTTTTGTTTAAAAAAGTTTTTTCTTAATATAATTTTTTTTAATCTTGGTCAATTCTTTTTATTTAAGTTTCTGTAATATAAAATTTTTTTTTTTTATAAAAAAAACATGTTTTAACATTTTTTTTACACTCTCAAAACAAACAATATTAAAATAGTATTGCGAACCGTAAAACATTATTATGATCAACCAACTTAAGCGCTACCAACTATAACTAAGATTATTTCTAGTTAGGTGTCTTAACAACAATTTCTTTGAAATGTTTTCTTTTTTTCTTTTTTGGTAATAAAAATGTTACCCTTGGGAAGTTTTAATTTTCTTCTTTTTGTTTCTGTTACTTTTAAAATAAAGTCAATGTAATATTAAATGTCAAGACACTTTTGTTTTAAAAGTTATAAGAATACAAAAACAAAATAAAAATCTGACCATTAAATTAGGATTTGTTAGTCCCTTGTCTGTACGTCTATAGCTACAGTAACCGAAATTTTAATAAATGCATTCAATTTTTATTTTTATTGTTGCGTTCAGCACTTCAAATGATGGTAATTTTTTTTATTTTTTTGCTCAACTATAATCATTGCACACAGAGAAATAAGTGCCAACCGAATTGAAAAGTGTATATTAATGGTAACAACTTATAAATTCAGTTTGTACAACGATATTTAGATTTTTGAATATTTTGGGTTGTTGCAACTAAAATTCAGTTGAATTAACCGAACTTTGTTGTGTAAATTAATGTTAAGTTTTGCTAACCGTCTGAAATTCGTAGTAACCTAATTTGAGTCGTAGAAACTGAATTTCAGTTGGCAAATAGCTTAATTTTCCTCTGTATGTATTAGCGTGGGCCGATTTGTAAGGACAAAAATTTGTAGATATTGTGCCATCGATTTTTCGATAGCTTTTGGCATGAGGAAAAAAAAAGTTCCATTACGACATATCAAAAAACAATTTTCGAGGCTTCCAAATTTCAATTTTTTTCTCAACTTTTATTTTTAAGGCTTCTTAGTAGGTAATCAAAAAAAAAAAAAATAGGCTGATTTAATGTTTTTTTTTTTAATCACCCCTGTTACGGCTTTTAAATCAGAGCGAAAGTGAAAATTTTAGAATTTTTTCGGTGTTCTTGCGATTAAATCAGAACGTTTTTCCCTATTTTTTATTCGTTTTAATTCGTGTAAAAATCCTGGTCGAAAGTAAAACTAATGCCCTTTTTTTTCTAATAAATTACAATTTAGGGTCAAAAATGGTGCAATATTAAAAATTTAGAACTTTTTTTTAGTTATTTCTGATTTTATTGTATTTTTGGCTTTATTGTTCATACTCTAAAAAACTGTTTTAAAAAACATTTTTTTGTTTTAATATTCTAGAAAACACTCAAACAAATTGACAACAATGTTAGAAGCATTTCTTAAAAGCATTTTACTTTCCATATGTTGTTTATTTTAAATAAAACCATATGTTGTTGGCACTTCGATAATAATTTCGAAAAAAATTCGAGTTTTCGAAAGCTTTTAGGATTTGAGAACACCAAATTTCAATTTCGTGTGATTTCACAAATTCGTTCTAATTGTAAAACGTTCTAAAGTAGGGACATGGGCAAATATTACCTTTCCAAGCTTACGTACAATACATACAAATATACATTGCAACATACAATACAATATAACATATGAGCGCTTGAGAATAGAAATACGACTGAGAAAATCGTACAAGCATCAAGAAAAGAGTACTCTCAGTCGTATTTATATTCTCATATGATTCTCATAAGATTAATAAAAAAAATATGCATGCATCTATTAAAGTTTCGCGTACTGTACTATTTACCAAACACTTAAACAAAATAAAAAAAAGTCTTGTAAGTGGAAAACAACAACAAATTACGCTAATGCGTGTTTTGTGTCTTCTTTATGATGAAGAATCATGAGTGGTGTGGCACAAACACCTTAAGGGTTTAAAGACAACTGCAGGCAACTATACTATGGCAGCCAAGACAACTAAAATTAACATCATTGTACTTCCGTTTGTTAGTTTTTTTGTTTCAAACAACAATCTTAGGAAAGAGGTAGCAAAACAAATAAAGAGTAAAAGGTTAATAAACCTCAAAATATCAACAAAAATACAAGTAAAAAAAATCTAGACTTTATGATATTTAAATGCAATTTGATGGTGTAGCAGTCTGCGTTGAGATGATCGTAAAATCTCTATTTATCTCAATATTGAAAATGATCTAGATTCAATGCCATCAATCCTGAAAGCAGGTAGCAAATTAAAGACAAATGTAGGCTGTTGTAGACAATCCAAACCGGAAAACCCTAAAAGTACACTAAGGATATTATGTAGGTAAAGACCACTGCAAATGTAGTTAAAAACAAATGAAATTTTATTTAAAGAAAGAACGACTTAGATTTCAGTAAATTCAACTAACATTGCCATTTGTTTTTACTGTTCAAAAAATTACTAATAATTGTAGTAAAAATGAACCACATGTTAGTAAAAAATAAACAAACATTTTATTTTTTTTATTTTTTGTTATAACAAAAAACGACTGAAAAAATAAATGTAAAATCATAAAACAGTCATTTGATGTGTTTTTTTTTTTTTAATGAACAAACCAACATATGACTGACATTTACATGACAAATAAAGAAACAAACCAACCCAACTAAAAATAACCTGGATTTGGTAAGCAGTAACTACATTTTATGCTTCCAAAATACCGCTTCACCGCCTAGCATACTATAAAGCAATTACGGAAGGCATTCTGTAGTGCTTCCCAAAATGCTTCTTTGAAGCAGTGAATAATGCATACAATGAAGCAATAAAGAATGCTAATATGAAGCATTAATGTTGTCAACATACAAAAAAGCGCTTCTTATTGTCTATGGCAACAATTTATTGCTTCTAAGAGCACATGAAAGAAGCGCTTTTCACCTGATTAAAAGAGACATATCAACTGGGACATCGCGAACAAAAAAATCATGCCTTCTGGATACGCTTTGAAAGCGCTTCGCAATTAAATAATGCCTTCCGAAAGCGCTTCTGGGTAAGCACTACTTTTTGCTGGGAAAGTACATTTTTAGGGGTGGACAAAAGAAACTTTTGTTTGGTGAGTGGGCCTAATTTACATAAGTATTAAAGGGAATTTTTCATAATGTTAAAGCTTTTATTAAAGTAAAATTTATGTAAACTTTTATTAAATATTTTTAAAATTTCGAGAATATAATACTAAATGTTTTATGTTATAAAAATGCCATATTACTAGTATTATTTTGCTTTAAAATACCTAAGTTTCTAAGGTAATTTTTAGATAAATATCTTCTACCTTAAAATACGAAATTTAAAATATTTAAATACATATTTAATATACTCTTTCTAACCTTGAAAAACTACACTGATAAAATTTTGCGCGTTCTATTAATGAAATCCATTATTAATACAATGAATTTTTAAATGAAAAAGTCCCCAAAAAACAAAGTTTCATTGGATTAATGAAATTTTTTCATTAAATTAATTCTAATGGAAAAAATTATTTTTTCCCTTGTTTCATATTTATTTAGATTTTTATATTTATTTATTATTAACGTTTCTGTTTTTTTTACAACTCCCTGAACGCGATTTGAACCCGCCACCATGATTGGTGCAACAACATTTTAAACAGCGCCACGTTAGCGATTGACCTAAATAATAATAAAAAAATGTTGTGCTTAATAATTATTTAAGTTCGAGGCCATATGCTATATTTCTTTATTAGGATATTGTCCTAACAAATAATCTATAGAGTTTTTGTTTTCACATTTATTAATTGACTGCTTTCAGGAATGTGTTGATACATTTATTTCGGCAATTTTCTAGGTTCTCATCATCAGAACACGTTTTGAAAAAAGTGACAATCCCATGAAAACATCAAACATTCATATATACTAGTTTATTCACTACATGACAACTAATATATGAGCTCAAAGTTCACGATTATTACCATTGATCAAAAATAAACTAAAAACTTGTTCGTTATGTGAGAAAAAGAAAATTCCCGAAATAGATCTATCAACACATTCCTCAAAGTGGTCAATTAATAAATTTGAAAACAAAAACTATATAGATTATTTGTTAGGACAATATAATAATAAAGAATAAAAAAAACATAATTATATTTTTAATAAAAATTATATCAAACTTAATTATGTGCTTTTTTAGACTATTGTATTAGAAAAGCCTCCTGTTGAAATCTGATGGAACTAAATGTTTGGTGTACAAAAAAATACAAATTATTGCAAATGTTAAGGTTCAACCAAAAACATTTTATTAATATTTCATTTACTTAATGAATTTTTTCATTAATTTAATGAAAATTATTCATTAAATCAATGAATCCAACTTAATGAAAGAAATTTATTAATAGTAAGAAGGAAAATTCTATCAGTGTATAACAAAGGATTATTTAACTTCAAGAATTCCAAGTCATTTTATTTGTTTATTTTTTCAAGTGTACAATACTATGCATGTGTAATTGACCCTTTTTATATTAAAAGTTAAAAAAGCGGTTTCTTTTTAAAAATAACTCCACCTCATTAAGTAAAGAAAAGAAATAATGAAGAAAAACCAACTAAAGAAATACCAGTAGTAGTTTTTTGTTTTTTATGGGTAAAACATAATTCTTTGTAAACGCCACTTATACGCCCATATTTAATGATTATTTCTCTTACGTTCCTTCTTTTTTTTTTTTTTATTATACGATTCATAATTTTGATTGAGCACTTGTTTGTTGAAAATCAAAATCATAATACCATTAATGTTACAAAATTAAAAAAAAAAAAAAAATTCTTTAGCATTTAACTTCTACACCCAGAAAACAGACTCGGTCATAGCAACCGTATTTGTGGCCAGTCGAAATGATTCAGTTGTAGCTACCGAATTATTTTATAGATATTACCGAATTTCTATTGAGACAATCGAATCAATTGTCGTGACAGAATTTCTGTTCAATTCTGTTTCAATAAAATTATTGTCATCACCACCGAAAATTCAGTCGCAGCAACCACAACATTCGATTAGCAATAAATATGGCAGCCCCGACCGAGTTTGTTTTCTGGGTGTACCTATAATATATTCGGTAATTTTTGCATTTTTTTTTCATGTTGAAAATTCATAGCACGTTTATTTAACTGCATTTAATATCAAGTTTTTAATTTATCAGTTGAATATTCTAAACAAAGCCATTGATTTTCTTAAGCCATTATTTTATAGCAATAATAAGCTTTAGGAATATTTTTTTTTGTTAAATAAATTACTGGATTTTTATAAATAAAGTTGTAGGTATTTAAAAACTCTTTTATATTTAATTAAAGTTATTAACGTTTTAGAAAGTTTTTTTTTTAACAAGTTCGTTCTTTGTTAATATTACCAACATATGAAAATCACTGAAGCAATAAATTTGAAAATATAAATCATATATTTCTATGAAAACTTAGAAGTTTTTTTTTTTTATAATTAGTCAAGTGAAACAAACAAAATAATCAGGTTAAACAAGAATATTTAACGGTTTAAGTTAATAAAAAAAAAAAAATACCTAAGTTTATGACCGTAAATTTAGCAATGAAAAAATGTTATACTTGGTAGACATCGATTTAAGAACTGCGCCCCGTTTCTGTAACTTTTGTATAGAAAAAAGTTTCGCAAAAACCATATAAAATACAAACAAAACAATTAAATATAAAGTCAAACCGATTAAAAAAAAAATATATGATACTTTATATGATCATACGTAATTATTAATATTTGTGTTTGTACAGTTTTATCCGAGAAATGGGCCCATATAATTATCAGACGTAGGAATAATTAATTGAATGGACGATTTCATTACAATTTCATTGATATCAATTGTAATTTATTTAATAAGCATTTAATTAACGGCAATGAATTTCATTGATTTGATTTCATTGATTAGTGGCAATAATTTTAAATTTCATTACCATTAGTAATGCATCAATTAAAGGAAACAAATTATAATTGACAGATAATTTTTTCGAAAAACTAACGGTGAATAGCGATGAAATCAGTGCTTCACAGGAGCTTAAAGTAAACCTCATAATACAAATAGGATATGATAGGACAAGATCCCGAGAGATTAATTTTTTTATAAAACAGTCACAGGGTGTTCGGTAATAAGAGTAAAACATTGGTCCAAAATGGAAAGATATGGAATGAAACGGGGAACGAGTGGAATCGGAACTTAACATATTTGTAATATCGGTCGGAAGGTTAAGTTTTCCAAAAATTTTTCCGTTTTGCGATATCTCGATTAATTTTCGTCATACTAGCCATTTTATAAAATGGCGATTTTTTTAAATTGACCAGCATCTTCGAAACTAAGCGAGATATGGCAAAACGGACAAAATGTTTGCTAGACAGGAGCATTAATTACCCCTCATAATACAAGGCAAGGTCCGGGAAAGATCCCGAGGGATTAATTTTTACATGAAACAGCTACAGGGTGTCCTAATTATTTGTTACCCAAATACGTACTTTAGAATACCAATTTAATGGTGGAACATTGGTCTGAAATGGAACAATATGAAAGTGGAATCGATTCACTTAACACATTTGAATTATCGGAACATGTTACCGAGGTTAAATTTTGCAAAAATGTTGTCCGTTTTGCGATATTTCGCTTAGTTTTGGAGATACTTGCCATTTTAAAGAATCGTCATTTTTCAAAATAGCTAGTATCTCCAAAACTAAGCGAGATAGGACAAAACGGACATAAATTTTGCTCCCCAGGAGTATTATGATAATAAAAATGAGCTTGGTCGGGAGAGATCCCGATTTATAAACTTTTATAAACAGCCACAGGGTGATTTATTTTTTTTTTTTTTCTTATTTACGTGATAATACAACACAAACAGATGCTTCCATTCCACTCCGTTCCATTCCTATGTAAAGCTATTTACATTCCACTTTTTTTGTAAACAAATGCTTTTTTTTGCTCAATTATAATTAGTTTTTCAGACATTAGGTGATTTCATTAGGATTAATAGGACAAATGCTAATGCCGAAAAATTTCATTACAATTAAATGGTAATGCAATTTTTATGGCATTAGCATTTGTGAGCTAATGTTAATGAAATTTCAATGCTAATGAAAAAATCCCAAGTAGAAAAGTTTTTATTACTTTAGTTCTAATTTGATACTATAAGATTCAATTACAAGCGAATAATGGCGCAATACAATTTAATCAGAGTTTATATAAAGCTATTAAATTATATCTGAACAGGAGTAAACATATACAAAATCAATTATAGTTCTATCCGGATTTTACATTAAACTGCATCGAAATCTAAATATTTGCAGAAATAATTACCTACAAATAAGCGGCTTACTTCAATGTTATTAACCCATTTTTTTTTTTTTAAATTTAAGAAATTCAGATTTTGTTGTACGCAGTATTAAAGTACTCGAGAAACCACAAATTTTGATACGCACATTGAATATTCTGTGGGGCCACTGAATTGAAATATGTAAAATATCGGTTATAAAAGCTCGTCGGTAAAAGTCGTTTTAAAGCCAAACGATTACGAAATCTTAAAAAACCCAGACGTCCACAAATTTACGGACATGCAGGAATATGTTTTATATACCAGTGGATGTGTCTTTAAAATACCTTTCATATGATACCCAATATATTAAAAAAAATCTTCAAATTGGATTATTTTTAGCCCCTAAACTTGAGATTGCGCACCTAAAAAAAATACATGTCTAATATATTTTTATACTTCATAAAATATCCTAGTTTCATTCAAATCTGAGGATTCACTATTTTTTTTTTTTTTTTTTATAATTTAACCAATACTCAGGGGATGCCCCCTACTCATGCAGTGCATTGTATTGATCAGGAAAATAAGGTATGGGAAGGAGGAAAGAGGGAGTAGTGTTTGTGGATATTTGATTTAAATTTTTCTAAATTGTTAGTAACAGGGATTAACTATTGTGCAGTTTCCTTGTAAGATTAAACTAAGTTTAACTACAACAACTCAGAGTTTAAGGATTATTTTTTTATAATTTCACTTTTAATTTAAAGATACTTAGATGCAATATATTAAAGAAATCATATACACATTGTGACTACATTAGAGGCAGCTTTGGGTTGCAAGTTTAAACTTGGTTTAACTAAGGTTAATCAAAGTTTATCTCTATTTTTACAATTTTTAGCTAGGATGGCAGACAATATCGCTGTAATACCGTTATCGTTTCAAAAAATACCGTTATCGCTACAATACCGTTACCAAAATAATTGAAATAGCGTTATCCTTAAAATACCGTTACCGAAATAATCTAACAATATCTGGAAAAAAAATATTGCTGTAAATAGATATATTTTCTCAATGTTTGATCATAAACTAGCCAGTCATTAAATCTCTGGCATAATGGGGCTAAAAATATCGTTTTGCATCTGCATTACCTAAATAACTAAAATAACATTACCCTTCGTGCGCCCCGGTAGGCTAGTGGTAGCGTGCTGGCTTATCTGTGCGGGGGTCGTGGGTTCGATTCCCACCAGAGGCACTGGTCTGTTTTCGCTACAACGCGCCGAAGGCCATAGTAGATAGTGCTCGGTTAGGGTAATAGTATATAATTTGTAATTATATGATTATTAATTAATAAAAAAAAAAAAAAAAAACATTACCCTTAAAATACCGTTACCGAAATAACTGAAAAATCGTTATCCCCAAAATAACGTTACCGAAATAACTAAAATACCGTTAACGCTAAAATACCGTTACCGAAATTAATAAAACACCGCTAAAAAACCATTACCGAAATAAGTGAAATATGGTTGCCCATAAAATACCTTTACCGAAATAAAAGAAAATAGTGTTACCCATACCCGCATTCGAATCGGTTACCATGCATGATTTTAAGTTTATTAACACTGCAATGATTAATTTTTTTTATTGAAATCGTAAAAGTAATTAAAATAATTTTTAAATTTTAAGTTTAAACTTAGTTAACTATAGAAAATCCAAGTTTAGCTAAACTTGTTTTGATTTTCGTAATAAAAACGAAAACTTACGTTTTATTTTAAAAATATTTCTTAACAATATCCTTGTCCTGGATTTATATTTCTTCTAAATTTTTTTTGTGAATTGCAAATACTTGCAGTGTTCTCGTTTTTCTGTTAAAATGTTGGAAAAGTGACAAAGTTGATGTTGTTGCTGTTGTTTCTCTACACCCACTTAAAAATCAAACGTATAAATGTTCTTTTTTTCTTCAGTTTTTATTGTTAAAGGGATATATAGAGATGGGGTTGGTAGTTTTTAGACTCCCAAAAGACTGGGGGAAAAAACTGAATTAATGTGAATGCATGAAAATATGGATGCATTAACATAATTTGTGTTGTTTGTTTTTTTTTCGCATATAAAACACTCAACATAACATTTCCTTTTTAACAGTTCTTTCAAATAGTTTTCCTAGTGCATTTATTTGTTATAACATGGGACAAAATAGTTTCTAAACACCTATGACACGATTTACTATATTGTATGAAATAAAATTAAAAAGTTTGTAATTTTAAAAATGTTTAGCTTTCTTTGATCTTCTTTTATTTAATTCTTTTTATTTCAAACGAGCTTAAGATCATTTATTTATTAATTATAATTATTTATTTCCAATATTTTGTCTCCACATTGGGTGACTCCTTCAGGGAACAATTATTACATTATGATTGAAAAACTTGTTTTAATAATTAAAGACTTATATACATAATATATCGATATATATATTATATTCAAAACTTGCTATCTGCAGTTTTCTCGAAAATGAGTTTTTGATGGCAACTTGATCACTGATTAAGTTGTCATATATCATATTAAATTTGAACTGAAATTCTTTTTTTAACATTTTTTTTTCATAAATTTGTGATTTTGCTATCTACTATACGTAGTTTTGCGAATAAAAGTTGCTGTCTGCATAAAAAAAATTGGTTTTTGTTATCATAAAACCTAAAAGTGTTGAATCATTAAAAATAATAAACAGCATGAACTATTCAAAAAATTCCACATAATGCGGGGATTATAATTCCCTACAACGTATTGCAACTGATTATATGTCTTCCAATGAAGGTTTGTTGTCTACAATTCGTGACAATTATAATTTTAATCAAACGTTTTATCCAGATTCCGAGAATCAACAAATCAAAGTTAAAGGGCATGTGGGAGACGATCTCATAACAGGTTTGTTGCTTAAAATTCGAGACAATTTTATGTAATTGTAACATAAATTTGTATCCAGATTCCGAAAATGAGCAAATCTACCACAATGTGGTCGCTTGTCGTAGATGAAAACGAGCCCATTTCTGTGCTTCAAAAGCTCGAACAGAAAATAAGAAAAGGCGAATGAACGGGCAACAGTATTTGGGATTTTCAATATTAAAAAACC
The DNA here is from genome assembly GCA_021234595.1 of Delia radicum. NCBI lineage: Eukaryota > Metazoa > Arthropoda > Insecta > Diptera > Anthomyiidae > Delia > Delia radicum. Next base: position 195,299,455 of record CM037854.1, read on the forward strand.
ATTAACTAATACCTCGAATTCCATTACTAGATTTTTTCTTAATACATATTATTATACTTATTTTTATTATTTTATATTAAAACAAGATTAACTTGAATAAAAAATCGTGTTATTTAAATAAAAAACGTTAATTAGTTTACAATAAAGCTTGTATGTATTTTTGTACAAAAAGTGCTATCTGATAATTTGAACATACGAATTGATAAAATCTATATTTGCAAAAAGTGCTATCTGCTATATCAGTGAGAAAAAACAGCAATTAAAAAAAAATTGTGAAACTTAGACGTCGTTTTTAAATAACTTTGTAGAAGAAACTTTAGTAATAACTACTACAATTTACAAAACAAAAATTTTTTTTGCTCTCCTGAAAAATTGTGATTATGCAGATAGCAAGTTTTGAATATAAGCCCTCGATATGTATTTCAATATTCTAGTTACAATTTTAAATATTATTATTATTATGTTCCACGTCTCGCATGCTTTATGCATGCGAGACGTAGAACACAACAGAACACGAAATAAACTCCCTACAAGTGTTTGTTAATCGATGTCTCCGAAGAATCCTAAAAGTTTTTTGGCCTAACACCATATCCAATGAAGAACTTTGGAGACAAACAAACCAGCGGGCAATCCATATAGAAATAATGAATCGCAAATGGCGTTGGATTGGTCACACGCTGCGCAGACCTCCAGGTGACGTTGCTAAAATCGCCATTGAGTGGAACCCACAGGGTAGGACGAGAAGAGTAGGCAGACCGTCTCACACATGGCGCCGTCAACTGAATATAGAAGTCATATCTACTGATCAAAGCTGGGGAGAAGTGAAGAGAATATCATCCAACCGGTCCGAATGGAATAAATTCGTTGTGGCCCTTTGTTCCCAATAGGAACCACAGGACATAATATATATATATACACTCACAATATATTTCCGTTACCGATTGCAGTTTATTTGAAAAGTAATCCGTAAAGTTTGTTTTTAACTGAATAAACTATTAAAATACAAAGAAACATATTTTTCAACTTTTTTGCCTGTTATTAAAAAAACAAAATATGAATTAATACGGATTTTCTGTAGCAGTTAATATTTTCGTTTAAAATCTACATGTTTAAAAAAAATCTACTTGTTTAAAAATCACACAAAAATCACAGTAATCTTTTTAAAAGTTCTCTCAAACGTTTTTCATATGCATAAACTGGGGATGGTAAATAAATTACTTATTTACATTTTCAGTCCAAAAAGTACCAAAGTGGCCCAGCTGACGATTAAGTGCTTTGTTTCAGTAAATTTTGTTTTACTTTTTTTTTTGTTACTGAGGGTATTCAGCGTGGTCATTTACACACGATGCAAATTTGCACTTTCTCATCCTTGAGCAGTATTGACGGTGCATAATGTGCATATTATAACAGAGATGGAGTCCCCTCACTGTTCCAAATTTATATGTTAAAGCACATCTATTAGATGACATCTAGGAGATGAAGAGACAGCCTGCTAGAGATAGAGTAAAAACTCTAAGTTTCTTTATTCATGTGCAAATAACAAATTTTAATATATATAAAATAAAACGAAAAGTTAGGATTACAATTTTCGCAGTATAGAACATGTGTTAGCTGATTATTTGAATACAAGAAAATGAATTAGCAATATGGTAAAAGTCAAGTGTTTTTTTAGGTAAACAAGATTGAGCGCATCAATGCTTAATGTAAAGTTAAAATTAAGCAATATTCTTGTGCAACTTTTGCTAGTGCGCAACAAATTACCAGTGTGTATGTCATATTTTTTTTTTTTTTTAAAGAGAAGCCACACTCAGGAAATTCTTCCTATTAATTAATGTGTTGCTTTCTTTGGAAAGGGGATAGTGGAGAGATGAAAGGTGGTGAAAGATGAAGGGAGGTGGTGAAAGATGAGCGCAGCGATACATATAAGTGGTAGAAAACTCATATATATTATTTTTCTAATTTTGCTGTTGTCGTCACCGGGAATCGAACCCGGGACCATCTGTGTAATGGTCCAACGCGCTAACCATTACACCACAGCGCCCACAAGATATGTGAAAAATATTTAATATTGAGTTGGCTACATTGAATGATAATAAAATTGTCAGTAATATGTGCAATAATATTGCAAATGTACCTTAAGAATTAAATTAAATCAAAAGTACAAAATTTTTACAAAAGTGGTTTTTACTTTAGTACTAAACCAAATATTTTATTTACCATCACTATAGTTTTTCTTTAGATTTTAATTTTCTTTTATTTGACATACACATAGTTTTTAAAGCTATTTGCATATTATAGTAAAAGATGAACTCAAAGGTCATCCTTTTTCGTTATGCTGCCATATAAATGTTAGGCGCCATTCGCTTAATTAATTATTATTCAATTAATCTTATTATTTAGTTTTAAAAATAAATCCTAACATATATTATTATGTAAGTAATACATTATGTATAATTTTTTTTTTTTTTAAATAAAAAATATAACCAAAAACAAAAACAAATACAGAACTCGTGTTTTATTTTTTTAAATTAAATTTGCTGATACCTAAAATAAACGACAATCGTTTATTTTTACGTTTTTGGGGGTAAATTTTTGATGGTTAAAATAAAGGCAAATCGTTTATTTTTAAGTTTTGGGAGTTAAATTTTAATGGTCAAAATAATGGAAAATCTTTTATTTTTATGGCTTTTCGGTAATTATTTAATATTCAAAAAAAAAAAACGAACGTCGTTTATTTTAACGGATTAAGCAATTATTTTTTAATAATTTTTTTTCAGTTAATTTTTTAACAATTAAAAATAATTGAAAATTACTATTGTTTTAAACGAAAAATCAGTAGTCCTGTTTTTAACAACTTTTTCTATAGTTTTAATGTACAAATTCGTTTGTTTCTAACTATAAAATATGTGAGTGTAGGTTTTTTTGTTTTCTGTGATATTTTTATTTAATTTTGATTTCTGGGATATTTAAATTTTTTCATATTGACAGAAAATATTTTTTTTTCGATTTTCCGCCTTTTTTAAAAAAATGTGTTATAAAGGGTCCGCCAAATAACTTTTTTTTTTTTGAACTCCTGAACCAATTGGACTTTGTATGGCGTCATACCAAGGTCTTTATGCAAAATTCGTCTCAATGATGTCTCCGAAATGTTAAATTGTTGAGAACGACGGTGAATTGATGTTGATGGCGCTTCACGCAAACTTTCTGCCACAGCAGCAATATTCTCGGGTGTACGCACTGTTTTTGGCTTTTTACGCCTTGGTTTATCGATGAGGATGCCAGTTTCTTTCACTTTTTTCACAAGATAACGGACATACGGATCATATTCGTTCAGCGGAAGGATAAAACTAATTATCTGTCAAATCAGACATGAGCTAAGTGTTACCATTCACGAAATAAGCACTAGTTGAAAAAAAAAGTTAGATAGCGGACCCTTTATGTATATAAGTTTTTAATTATTAAACCAAGTCTTTCAATCAAATTGTAATAATTGTTCCCTGAAGAAGTCACCCAATGTGGAGGCGAAATATTGGAAACAAATAATTGTAATTAATAAATAAATGATATTAAGCTCGTTTAAAATAAGAAGAATTTTGTAATTTTGTTCAAATCTAATCGATATGGGACAATTGTTTTTAACTTAATATTGTATAACAAAATCAGACGTGTACATTTAGGTTTAGGTGTAATTTTTATTATTTTCTTCTTTAATGTACATTTAAAGATTTAGGTTAATTGTGTTGTTAAAGAAATGATCGACTAAAAATGCAAATACGAAATATTTTCATATAAAAAGGTAGCAAAAAAATAAAAGAACATTATATTTGAATAAAAAAGGGAACAAATGTTTCGAAAAATACTTTTCTTTTCCTCAAGTATTTCAATGAAAATTTATGGTTTCTTAAAATGTTTCATTTTTATGTTAATTGTGGTCTATAGTAGGAGTAAACATACAAAATTTTTATTTCAAATTTTCCATCCTTCTTTTTTTGTTTTGTTTTAAATTTATTGTTTTGCGATTTATAGTTAATGGATTTTTAAATTTGTTTAAAATTACTACAAATTCTATATAATTTTTAAAATTTATTTCTTTTTTAAGAAATTGTGTGGGCGTAATTTTTATTTACTTATCAATGCTACAAATCTTTTCGTAATAATATTAACGATAATGATGATCTTTGATTTAGATTTAGATTTTTTTTCAATTTTATTTATGAATCTTATTTTTTTTTCAAGTTTTTTTTTTTTTTTTTAATAAATATTTTAATTATATTTTTAGCATTGTTTTCTTTCATAGCACGCTTCATATTATTAGCGCATGATGTCAATATAAAGAAAATATTTTCATTTTCCATACATTTTCTTATGATTTTTAATTTTTGCCATAATAGTTAACCTTGATTTTTGTTTTTTCATTATTAATATTAAGAATAAGAAAAAACAGCTTAACATATTTTTGTGGCCGTTAAGGATTTTATTGAAATTTCAGTTTCGTTTTCTTTTTCTTTTTGTAAAAAATAAAATAAAAATAAAATTAAATGTGTTTATTGACTGATATTTAAGAAAAACAATACAATTGAACTTGAAAAATTATGTTAATAAAAAATAATTACTTTTTCCTAGGAAACTTAGGTAAATATAAATTAAATATTATTTGAATTATATCAGATGTTTTATATTACAATATGTTTTGTAACCCAAAGTTATAAAATTTTATATATGGGGGATTTCGTCTCAAGTAAGCGAAGTTTTGAAATCGATGTCTTGGGATCGGGTTGAAACTTGAACCAAGTTGAGTCCTATTGAACAAATTACTAAATTAATTAAGGTCAAAAGATTTGAAATCTAGTTCGAATATTGAAAAGAGCTTAGAATTTGTCACCAGCTTTAAGTGTCCTTCTCTATTAATCCTTACAAAATTATGATTTCACACCTCTATGAGTGACCGAAAAATTTGTATATCTTTTGTTGAAGTCTCACTCCTAAGTAGGGTTGCCATATTTGAAAAGTGAAAAAAAGTACATTGATGAAAAAAAAACAGTACTTTTCAAAAAAAAAACAGTACATTTTTGTATTTATTGTTAACATAACTTTCACTTCAATACATCACATATTTACTTAAAATTAGTTAATACACCGAACCAAATAGCGTAGGTAAAATCAACAAAAAAATTTTTGTAAATCTTTAACGAAATTTTGTCAATTTTTTTTTAAGATTTAACAAACTTTATTCAAATCAACAAAATTTCGTCAAGTTTACATCCTCTAAAGAAGTAAAATTGACTAAATTTCATCAAATTGACTAAATTTCGTCAAATGGGCTAAAATTATTACTTTTTGCATTGGGCAGTGTCATGAAAAAAATTGTGTTTACAAACATCCATTGCTTGAAAAGTAAACAAACCAAACTTATATATGTACAAAGAAACGAAGTGGAATTAATACAGGGAGATTCAAAAAAAATATATAAAAAACTATTGTACACACGAAAAAAAACATGGTTAAAAAATATATATTCTTTGTACACGCAATAAAACTTGTTTATATAAAAATATGTAAAATATACAAAAAAAACAGTACAAAAACAGTACAAATCCAAAAAAACAGTACTTTTGCGTACTGTTTTAGCTGTTGTGAATAAAACAGTACATTTTTAAAAAAAAACAGTACATGTACTGTTTAAAACAGTACGAATGGCAACCCTACTCCTAACATTGCAGTGTAGGCGTAGAAAACTATTTTATCCTTTTTTATTAAAATTTTTACAAAAACTTGAACTAAAACCATTTGTTAAAAGAAATTCCAGTTTAATAAAAGTCCGGGAAATCAAAAGCTTTGCGATATTTGTGCGATATTCCTTTCAATTTTAAAAATTTCAGTTTAGATAAGTTGAAACAAATTCATAAAAAAAATACCCAGAGAAACTTGACAAATTGAAATATTTAAGGAATTTAAAAGAAAATTATTTCAATAGCGACATTTGTAAATTCTTCTAAAATGTTTACCATTTTATTTTTAGTTCTGGAAATAAAGTTATAAGATACCCAAGAAAACTTGGTAAAATAAAATAGTTTAAAGATTTATGGAATTTTTAAACAAAGTTTTTCTAAACATTTTAATAAAATTTAAAGCATTAACAATTATTTTGGTTTAGATGCTCTTTATGAGATTTAAGGAATTTATTTTTTTTTTAGAAAAAACTAAATTCGTAGTGAAATTGTAGATTGGACGTACAAAGTTATAAAATCACCAAGACGACTTGAAAATTTAAATATTTAACGAATGTGCGCATTTTTATAGGAAATTTTCGTATACATTTTATACAATTTGGATTATTTAATGCAAGTCATTTTCGCTTTAGGTACAAAAAAAAATTATACAAGTACATAGGCAAAAATTAATATATGAAAATTTAGGATTTCTTAATAAAAAATATCAAACAAATTATGACCAAACGAATCAAACAAATATTAACCAAGTTATCTTAGGTATTTGCACAAAGTTTTTAACATTTCAAGTAAATTTCTTGAGAATTTTATATAAAAAATTTTAAGCGTTTTAAACGTTAGCCATGTCGAAATCGTAAAAACGCATGAGCAAACTCTGCAAAATTAAATGTTGAAGGAATTTAGGGTTTCTTAAATTTTTCTGACATATTTGTAATAAGTTTTATTATGCATTTTCATAAAATTGTATTTAACAATTTTTATTATTTTAAAGAGTTCAGGAATTTCATAACATTTTATGCATTTTCCTACTCCTATTTTTTTTTAATTTTTGAATTTCTTTAACCAAGTTTTCTTTAGGCATTCCATAAAGTTTGAAGGGTTTTAAAACTTTGACGGCGAATAAGAGATATATGTCATATTGATTTTTTTATAGAAGGAGTTTTAAAAAATATTTCTGATGAAAATTTTCTTTAGAAATGTTGAGTCGATAAACCAGAAAACCTGAAAAAATGCTAATTTTCCAGCAGTTTAAGTTTGGCGGTGAAGGGTATAAATGTTAGCCATTTAAATCCACAAATTGCAAACTTGGTAAAATTAAATGCTTTACACATTTAATTTTGCCAAGTTTGCAATAGGATTTTAGGATTTTTACAATAAAATTTGCTACAATTTTTTAAATATTCCTTATTAAAAATTTAGTTTGCAAGAACAAGAAAATTATGCTAAACTATGCCATATTATTTAGCCAAGTTTACTAAATATTTTTTATAAATAAATTTTTCTAATAAATGCCAAACAATTTTGATATTTCATTTTCGCAATTGTAAATTTGAATAAATAATTAGAATTATAATTTATTCTAACATTCCTTAATATATATTTTTTTTTCTTATTTTACTTTGTAATATAACCTAAGTTTTTTAAACAGAGTGCTTATTACTAAAAGTTTATATTTTTGCTATTTAACAAACTATTTATCACGTTTGCAACACCCACTTTATACCAAAACGTATTTCCAAAACTATTTTCTATGTGGTCAAAATATTGACAAGCTCACCTACATGTTACCATAAAAAAATTGTGGCTAATATAAAAAATGTTTAAGTTGCCCCAGAATAATAACTCGAGAAAAAATTATGATGCCACATTCCTGCACATGCCAACTTCACACACGTTCGAAAGATAATAATCATAATTTTCTGAATGTGCCACATGAGGAAATGAAACACATTGTTGTAATTCAACCTACTTAAAGAAAACTATAAATTAAAAAAAAAAAAATATTTTTTTTTTAAATCTATTAAAAAATAGGAAAATAAGAGGAAAATGCAAAAATTCCTTTAGTTAATAAAACTATAAATCCACAAATGATTACACAGCGCTACAAAATTGATACCTAAAATCGAAAATAAGAGTACACTGATAGAATTTACACCTTCGTACTATTAATACATGTCTTTCACTAAGTTGGATTCATTATAATAATAAATATAAAAATTTTCAACAATCTTTTAACTTTTTTTCTATTAAAAATACAAAAATTGTTTTTTTCGGACTTTCTATATTTTCATATATTTAGTTAGAAGATTGTTCTACCTCATGTCCAAAAATCTAATATGATATTGTTTTATTATATTTTATTTGTTGCTTTTCAAAAAGTTTGATAATTTTCTTGATAGACAATACAATTGTTTCATTGGCATCACCCAAATCTTCAGTTGTCTGCAATAGAAAACGATAATTTGGCCTAACTCAAACCGAGACATTACATACAACAGACAAAATAAACTCTATGAGAATCTTTGCAGACATTAGAGTATAAACAGCCTGACCCTAATTATAAAATCTAAAATATTTGAAAAACATCTATTGCAGACAACTGAAGATTTGGGTGATGCCAATGAAACAATTGTATTGTCTGTCATGAAAATTATTAAACTTTTTGAAAATCAAAAAATAAAATCCAATATGACAATATCATATTAGATTTTTGAACTTGATTTAACACAATATTCTAAATAAATAAAAAAAATTCATTATTTTAAGTTTCAATATAATATTGTTGATTATTTAAATGAATGAAAAATTCATTAAGTAAATGAAATTTTCATAAAGTGTTTTTGGTTGATCCTTAAAATCTGCAATCATTATTATATACATTTTGTTTGAACACTTAGCATTTAGTTCCATCAGAATTCAACACGAGGCGTTCAGGAAGATGTCAAAAAAAAACAAAAAAGTAAAATAAATAAATATAAAAATCGAAATAAATATAAAACAGTTAAACAAATATATTTTCCATTATAAAACTTAATTTAATGAAATTAATGAATTCGATGAAACTTTCTTTGAAGACTTTTCAATGACAAAGCGGATTGTATTACTGATGGATTTCACTAACACAACGCACAAAATTCTATCAGTGTACCGACTACTGATTCTAACTAATTGGGAAACGCTGATTTTAATGGCGTATCCAGTTTTCTCACTTATCTGCCAGATTTTTCGGAAAATTGCGTTAAAGTTTTGGACGTTTTAACGATTTTTTGTGTACATAAAAAAAATATTCATGTTGTATGCTTTGGTTTTTGCGTTGAGTGTATGTGAACATTTCTAAAATAAAATTTGAAAATATTTTGAAGACATTCACTTTAACGAAAGTTTTTGTTAAACTAACTTTCGCAAATATTAACTTGACTAGAACCCGTTGATACTAAACGCAAAATAAGATTGAAGCTTAAGCTTATAAAAAAAAAAGTTCTAAATGTGATCCAAGGACACACAGGATTCAAAAAAGATACACTCAAAAAAATAAGTTAGTAGAAAAGTCAGTAAAACATCTTGTAAATCAGGTATACTATTTTTGAGCAAATTTTTTGTTAAAATTATGTTTTAAACTAAAATTTTAGTTATACTTAGTCAGCACTTAACTGTTTTAAACTAATGTTTTACTAATTTATTTTGCTAAAAAAAAATTGTGCTGATTAGCACATCAACAGTGTTAATGAATTAGATGTAGTAGTGACGAGGAAAATTATACTAAAAAGTACAACTCTAGTAAGACACTTAAAAAAAATCAAACATGGAAGTTTTTGTATCTGTTTTTCATACATAAAACAAAGTTGTGGATTGAAACAACTTAAATTTTGCATTTTCACCGGCTTGTGAAAGTAATTTCTCTAATTCTCTGCTGCATTAGCGTTCCTTTAAAAGATAGCATCATTTAGACAACCAATGATGTAAGTAGTTGAAAGATAAATTATTTTAAAAAGAATCACAAAAATAGGTTTTATGATTTTCAGCAAAATAAAATAACTTAAGTAAAAATTTTCTACAAATTTTTTGAGTTTTTTTCAGTCTACTAATATTCAGCATAAATTTTATTAATGTTTAGCAAGGGTTTTTAATTTCTAATCCACTAAGTTTTAGCAAAACTTCTGTTGAATCTACTAATTTTGTTGCTGAAAATCAGCGAGCTTTTGCTGACTTTAGCAATTTTTTTTTGCAAGCACCTTCCTGACTAAAATTTTGCTGACTCTACTAACTTTTTTATTTAAGTGTACATGTAAAGCACATCGCCTTAACTTGAAAACGTATGGAAGTATTTTTATGAAATTTAGCAAAAAGATTATATTAAGTAGTATTAACAAACAAATAAGTTTAATCGATATATGTTGCATATTTAGTTGCGTTTTCGCTCAATTTTGCATTTTTCGAAAAAACGAAAATTGCCATATCTTCTTAAGTAAAAGCACAAAACGTGTAATTTTTGGACTGCTTTTATATCTTGGTAAGAGGAATGCCTAAAGTTATTAATTTTTATGGATTAGTTTTTGAGATTCTCTCTAAACCTATTTTGAAACATATCGTTCAAAATAGGCAACGAAAATAATTTTGGTAGATGAACATAGTTTTTTTTTTCGTGTAAATTTCATTGTAAAATCGTAGGCCGGTTTGAGGGTTAAGCAAATATGATACCCTAATGTTCTTGAAAGTGTCATCAGTATTTACCACAAAACATTAAGAGAAAATATTCAAATTTTATGTATAATAAGCTTCGTTAAAACACGTTAAACTTTAATGGAATTTTGCGAAAAATCTGGCCCATAACTGAAAAAACTGGGTACGCCAGCGTGACCGAAATATTTAGGATCAATGGTCGGTATTGTTGTTTTATTTTTCGCGTTGCGCAGTGTTTTTATAAAAAACATAAGTTTTTTATTTGAAAGTAGGAAATTTTTTAAAATTAAATGATATTTTTTTCAAACCAATAAATTTTCAAATATTTACGTTTGAAGAATGTCGAAGATTATGGTCTGGATTAAAAATTTTGTTTATATTTTTTTTTTTGAGGTCTGCTTAACACAAAAAATATGGTGTGGAATATAGAGTTTTGGAGCTAAATACTAAACTATTTGACGGTATATTTAGTGAATGTGATCTCATGCAACACATATTTCAGAAATACTCATTGAAAAAATGAAGAAAGGAAGAAGAAAGTGTGTGTTTTATGTTATTATGTGCCTGATGTCAAGAAGTTGCTTTATTTTTTTTTAATTTCTTGTCGGTGGACGCCTTTTTATGTCAGTTTTTTTTTTTTTTTTTTTTTTTGGGAAGCACATCAACCAACCAACTATTTTAAACGGATACACTGAAAAGTGTACAAAATATTGAAAGCAACACAAGACTGCATTTTGAATGTGTATTTTTAGAATTTTATATACTTTCAAAATGCATTTATAGTTTGATGCATTTGTTTCGTTACAATTTTTTTTTTTGTTTATTTGCTTTTCCCTTGCTATCAAGTGTTGTTCTTAGGAAGTATGACCTTTTTCTTTTGGAAGGAGATGATGAAGTTTTGATGAAGTAGTGGAATTTTTTTTGGGTTGAAAAGTTTTGTGTATAAACAATAACAACAATTTTGTTAATAATTTTAAAGTAATTCTTTGAAAAATGTATGGATTTTATATAAAATAAAGTGTTAAAAAAAATGTTTAAACGAAAATACATGGAATTATAGGATTTGAAATTAATAATTTATTTCAAAAATTTGGGCATTTTTATAAAACTAAACTTTAGACCCAAGTTAATAAAAATAAAAAAAAATTTGGTAAGATTTTGTTAAATTCAGATAAAAGTGATCTAACTTTGAAGATAATAATGAATAGTATTAAGTAAAATTACCTAAAACACTTGGTAAAACTAATCAAATTAACCTTAAAATTGTGCTATGCTAAAACAGTTGTAATATTGCCTAAAAACTTACCTTGAGAAAGAAAGCGGAATTTTTTAAATCATGATTTCAAGCAAATACAGAACTTGTTGATGATATTTCATATTTACTTACAAGGAAACTACACAGTGGTGAATATGCCCATTTAAATGAAACTTGGATATGTTGTTGAGGACAACCAAATATTAGACACATATTTTTTTTAGGTGCGCAATTCAGATTTTTTTGTATGCAGTATTAAAGTACTCGAGAAAACAAAAATTTTGATACCCATAGTGTCTATGCTGTGGGCCCAGGGTTGCCACTTACATGAAAAAATATTTTGAAATTCGGGAAAAGTCGTGTTAAAGCCGTACGATTATGAAAATTGAAAAAAGACCAGACAGATTAAATGAAATAAGCATTATTATATGTTAATTTGAGCTCAGACCAACCACAACTTCCCATGCAAATGTGGTATTCGAAATTTACTTTTTTTAAATAACAAAAATGTTCAGACATGCAAGGGTATGTTTTAAAAACTAGTGGATGCGTCTTCAAAATACCTTTTATTTGATAACCATTTTGCCTATAGTTTAATAACTTATATACGAAATATATTAAAAAAACTTCAAATTGGGTAATTTTTGACCCCTAAACTTGAGATTGCACATCTAAAAAAAAAAAAATACGTGTCTAATATTTTTATATTCATTCAAATATGAGAATTCACCACTGTGTAGTTTCATTCTCAGACTTTGGTACCCGCTGGATTTTATTGGGTTGGAATTTTAACCCATTGGGGACCGAACTGAAGAAGAATCATTCCAACAATGAAGCGTTTGAAACAGATAAATAAAGTTCTATAATATTAAGAAGTTTCATTCAAACAATGAAATTCTTCATGAATTTCTTGAAAAAGTGAAACAATTTCTTAGAAACCAAAATCATTGAATTAATAAGGCTCTTTATAAAATATGTTTAACACTTGAGAATTAAATCTTAAAAATAATGTTTGAAATTTATGAAAATTAATGAATTTATGAAATTTTATGAAAATAATAAAAAAAAAAGTTAAATATTTGAAACAATTTCATAGCGCTAAAGAAAATTTTCTTTAATTTTATGGAGATAGAGATAGTTTATGAAATCGTATGATTTTTTTTTGTGAAACTATGAAATTTATGAAAAATTTCATAATATTAATTGGATTTCTTGCATATAATGCTATTCTTCATTAAATTTATGAAAAAAAAATTCTATGAAATTGTTTCTTTAATATCATGAAGAATAATTCTTTTAGTGTGGGTTCCTAATGTCGCTTAGACATGGACTTAGACCGGAAATTGGAAATTTTTACGAGGAAACTTGGTAAAACTAATCAATTAAGGGGCAGAAAGCGAAATAGTAACCCATTTGGCTGTCAGGGCAAAACACGTAGACATTCGCAATGATCGGATCTTTGCAAATTTCTATGAGGAGGGGCGGAAAGCGGAAAATTCACCGCTTGGCTCCCTACACAAACCCCTTTGGCTAATAGACTGAAACTTCATACATGTGGTTTTTGAGATATGACCTAATTCACTGAAGACATAATTTTTAAATATAAAATAAAATCTTGATATAAATGGGGTTTAATGACCTATTCAAAGCCTTTAAGGTAGAAATCTGAATTTTTAAATTGAACCTAAACAAATTTATTAAAAGAGAAAATTCCTTACAAAAATTCATAACAAAAATGCATTTAAATTAATTTCAATGTTTAGAACTATGTTAAATAACCAAGTAAGACAGCTTAAATTATTGCACAATTTATAATTTTGATAAGTGTAGTTCAAAAACACTAAAAAGGTGTTAAGTTAAAAATTGATAAAGATTTTGGGTTTGTATTGTTATCTTTTAGAATTAATGAATGAAAAAAAAATTAATACACGTTCTGTATATAATATTACAAAAACAAAATTACTACTTGATGGTTGATATTTTGAATTGAGTTAAATGAACTTAAATTAAAATGAAGGTAAAAATATTTTTAAAGGTTTTTGTTATGACATCAAACATAATACTACCTCTTCTCCATATTATGGTATACATTTTTGTTCCCTAAAATTGTATATAGTTATATATGTTATTAACAATTAATATTAGTACACAGAAAAAAATATTTAACTACTTTTTTCAATTAAATCGATTTGTTGAAAATTTTAAAAGCTGTTAATTAAAAATTAATTGAACGAATTAAATATTTGCTCAAATTTGGAACTTGCCTGACATTTATTTATACTATCGCTCAAAATATATTGTTGTTGCTTTTTGTAATATTTATATAAAGAATGGCCCAGTTATAATCTGGACGCACAAAATTAAAGGAAATTTATTCAGCTTTAAGGAAAATCATACAAATAAATTAATTTTCTTTGTTACGCATAAAAGGACGGACATGTTTGTTGATGCTCCCCATTAATTTTTGCACATCCTTCGGCTTTACTTTTTTAGCACTCTGGTTCCATTTTTGTAACATTATAACTTCATTTTTTGCTTCTTTGTTACTCTTCTTCAATTTATTTTTTACATTTGCCCAATATCTTTCAATTGGTCGAAATTGTGGGCAGTTAGGAAAATTCATGTGTTTGTTTTTCGAACCACTGAATGTTGGATTTTCTAAGAAAGTGTGCAAAATTTCCTCACGTCTTTTTTGTTCCATGTCGTCTGTACGAAATACTATTCGAATGACAGACTTGAAAATTATGTCAAATAACGGTATATGCCTTGTCAACAACATATGTAAATGGTTTAAAATTTCATACACTGGGGGCGCTGTAACAACGCTATGAATGCTTCCAGATTATAACTGTTCCATTCTTTACATATGTAATTTTTTATAAATGTTTACGTATAAGTAATACATATTTGAAATTCATTTAAATTAGATTTTATTAATCGTCATTCGGTTTATTGCTTCATAAAGTTTAATGATTTAATTTCAGTTGTTCAAATGTGAATATTAATTTATTCTAAATCATTATCATAAAATTGATAATGTAATTTTTGAAGTCAAATTTTGTTTAATAAAAATTTAACCATTTTTTTAAACATGAAAATGCTAAAAATTATTTTTTTCTTTTAAATCCTATGGTTTAAACAAGAAGGCATACTTTTGCAAAAAAAAAAAAAAATCCAAAAAAAAATGTTGCCATACTCCCTACGTTTCAATAGAAAGAAAAAAAAACTAATTTCTGTGTGAACTCGTGCACATAAGTATAAATAAATCTGCTAACTAATGGCGTTTTCTTTTCTGACAAAAAAATGTTGCATTTTTATAAGTGACATTTAAAGAATGTTGTCATAACCCTCTTAATATGTTGCCATATTCATAGTCACAATAAAACATGAATTTATACAAAAAATGCTGCCCTGCTTTAGAACAGCTGATTTGTGTATAAAAGAAAACAAGTTGAAAACTAAAAAAGCGACAAATTGCAAATTGGCATTGTTTTTAATTAATTATTTTTTTTTATTTAAAATGGATTCAGGAATTGATGCAAGCACAATATTTCGCTCCTGCAGAACACACATTTCCTCTTCATCTGATGATGAGGAAGAATCCATTAGTACCCCAACAACATTGTTTACGCATATCACTACAGCAGCTTTTTCCATTTTTAGCAATTTAAATGTATATTTTTTAAAATTATTATAATTTATAAAACTAAATTTGTTAATTTTCGTCTTTAAATATTTTTTTTTTTTCAAAACAAAACTATAAAATCAGCTGTTTTATAGTGCAACATGTTCACCCCATCATTTTATAAAGGGTGAAAATGGCAACATTTTTGCATGTTAATAGGGCGACATATTTTTAAAAGAACATGATTCCTTTTTAAAGTGCTGTCAATTTTTTAGAAAAGAACACAAAAAGTGCAATTTTTTAGAAAGGGCAAACAAAATGTTACATTTTTTGCCAGAAAAAAAAAACGCCATAAATGAGAATTTCATGCCGGTTGAAATTCAATGTTATTAAATTCAAGCTATAAAAAAGATTTGGTATGGCAACAACACTTTTATAAAATAAATCGTTGTCATGGCAACAAATCATTTGGTATGGCAACAACATTTTTGTTTTTTGGGAAGATTTACGATATTTATCAGTTTTTAATCAAATGAGTTGTTATTCAATTGAAAAACAATGCAATTAAAGCGCTATCAATTTCTAATTGAATTAGCAATTTTCGTTGTCGGCGGAATTTCATTATGGAAACTAGTAATATACCATTTCGGCGAAGAATTTCTATAATTATTATTACCACCGTTTGCGGACATTGTTTACTGCATACCCAGTAAAAAATAGAGCTTACCAGAAGCGCTTCTGGAAGGCATTATTTAATTACGAAGCGTTTCCAAAGCAAGTAAAGAAGGCATGATTTTTCTTCGCGATGTCCCACTTGGTATGTCTCTTTTAAAGCACTTCTTTTATGTGCTCTTAGAAGCAATAAATTCATGCCTTCTTAGGCACTAAGAAGCGCTTTTTGTATGTTGACAACATTAAAGCACTTCTTTTATGTGCTCTTAGAAGCAATAAATTCATGCCTTCTTAGGCACTAAGAAGCGCTTTTTGTATGTTGACAACATTAAAGCACTTCTTTATGTGCTCTTAGAAGCAATAAATTCATGCCTTCTTAGGCACTAAGAAGCGCTTTTTGTATGTTGACAACATTAGTGCTTCATGGTATGCATACTTTATTGCTTCATTTTAAGCATTATTCACTGCTTCAAAGAAGGCATTCTGCGAAGCACGACAGAATGCCTTCCCTAATTGCTTTATAGTATGCAAGGCGGTGAAGCTCTATTTTGGAAGCATACAAATGTAGTTACTGCTTACCAAATCCAGCTTATTTTTTGCTGGGTACTCAGGGAAAAAGCTTCATCATAGTTATGAAACGCTTCACAAATATGATGAAAAACTTCATTGATTTTCGTCCAATGTAACACTTCATAAATGTGATGAAGCTGTTTCTTAAAAGAGCAAATTGATGACAGGCTTGTTCATATTTATGAAATGTTTCACAAATATGATGAAGTTTCATAATTTTTTATGAAATTTTTCATAATTGCTATTAAATATTTTATAAGTTTTTACGAAATTATGATGTGATCAACGTTTTTACGAAAGTTTCATGAATTTTTAGAAAAGTGTCATATTACAGAGGAGTTTGCTTATAACGAACACCGGTTATAATGGACTTTTTTATAACGAACGATTTTTCTGGTCCCCACGCTTTTTCTAACATATGTTATACAAAATAATACGGGTATAACGAACATCGTTTATAACGAACTCATTTTTTAGACTCTTTTATGGATTTTCATACAAATTTACACGCTTATAACTAACATACACTGAGAGAATTATCTGCATGATATTAATGGATTTTTGCATTACAACAATGTAATGTCATTGGAACTCGTCCATTGAAACTTTTCATTAAATTATTGCACTTTTTCATAAAATTTATTAAAATTTCATCTCAATACAATACAAACATCCGTGTTTGACTTATTTTCAATTTGTAAAGAGCTTTCAACCTCCGTATATTTCCAAAAATAAAGCAAATCAAACAAATCAACTAGGTTGATACTAGTATTTCAATCTGACTAAAGATCTCATCAGTACCCGAAGTTTTAGAAAAGCTAGAGCCTCCATTATAAGCAAAGCTTTAACAAAAAAACCTATTAATCGTCAATTTTGCACAATGACGTTTTGAATAAAAACATTATGTGAAAAAAACAGATTTTTTAAATATTTCAATATTATATTTGTTTAACCGAATAATATTGCCAAATCGTGTTATTATTCGGTATTCGGCCGCATATAACAAACATACCGAACACCATAGTAACCGAATATTCGAGTCATCGCTAATAATTAGATATATATTTTTTTTAAACTCTGCATGATTCCAACGATTTTATAGAAATGTATATCATAATACGGGACAGAGACAGTAGTTATTTTTTGTAAACCAATATACTTTAATCTTACTTAAAAATAACAAATAAGTTTAATACCCCCGCTATCCAAAAAAAAAAATCAGTGATTAATTGAATTTTAACAAAGTCCCTTAGTAAATTACCTCTAATGTTTTCTTAACAAAGAATATAATAAATAGGGGGGTGTTAAAAAAGTAAACAAGGTTAGACAGTGTCACTTATTGACAGAAGCCAGACATCATTAAATTTTTCTATTTCAAACATAAATTTGTTATACAACTTTTAAACCAATTACCACAGGAGAAACTTACAAAATCTTACAATTTGTCAAATAAATTTGTAGTTTTTATTTAAAGACGTGTGAAACATTAAACCGAATTTAAGTGAAAATAAAAAACCTTAATAAAATTGTAATTCAACCTACGAGTAGTAAAATATTTTGTACAAAAAAATTAAGTATGAAAAAAACCACCACCATCATCAATTTCTTCTTAGGGCTTTGACTTTCACTTTCTTTTTGAATTTTGTGACAACTTTGCTGGTTGCAAATTTATTTCACAGTTTGTGACAATTTCTTAAATGTCTAATGAAGCTTATGAAGACTTTCAATATACAACACATATTGTGTTGCTTTTTTGAAATTACACTGCGCAACTCCTAAATATTTCGGCCACGATAATTTTAATGGCGTAGCCAGTTTTTCACTTTCATGAGATTTTTCTCAGATTTCACGGTACTCTTGTTTTCGATTTTATGGGTCAGTTTTGTATCACAGTGTTGTTTAGTAAATTGTTTATAGAAAGCAAGAAATATTGAAACAATCTGTGGTTTCAATGTTACAATTATCTTTGGATCATTTACCCGTAATTAGTAAGTAAGATGACAACAAAAATATAAAATTAATGAAAGGGGACTGACATTTGAGTGGTTTATTAAAACAAATTGACAGAAACTATGAAACTATAAGAAAGAAAAAAATTATAAAATACGTAAGCTTCTTATTATTAAATTTCATATATGAATAAAAAATACCTAAGTTTTTTAACTTAACTTATACCATAAATTGTACAAAAAGTTATAACTAACAAAGTGTTCACTTATGACCATCGATATTAAAAATTTGTGTTAAGTGTTAGTTATTCAAAACAAACTTTTGCTAAAAACTGTATTTGTAAAATAACAAAGCAAAAACATAGGCAGACGATTTACTCGCAACATTACTTTTGTTTGCGATGTCCCAAAAGTAATAGCTACTAGGGTGATCGATTATTCGACATTTTTCGAAAATCGGTTTTTCGGGTTTTCCGCATAGTTGAGATAAAAAAAAACCTGGTTTTGGTTTCTGGACTTTGATAAAAACCGATTAACCGGTTCTTAAATGTTATATTTATTTGATATTTGAAATTTAAACTTTTTACAAAAAAAAAAAAAAAAACCGCCAACGCACAAAAACCGATTGAAACCGGTTTTTAAGAACCGACTCGATTACCCTAACAGGTACCCATTATTCTAACCCTTACAAAAAGAAAAAAAATAATTTAAGTTCTTAGTTAATTTAACTCCAACTGTCAACTTAAATTTAGTTCTTCTAAAATCTAGGTCCCCTAGTTACCTAGTTACCCCGGTTGTAGTGCATTTTGAACAAAAAAGTTTCGATTTATTTTTCCAAATAGGGCTCACAAATATTTTTAAATTTTCTGTATGGTCGAGCAAAATGACTACAGAAAATTTAAAAATATTTTTTCTGTAATAAGCCAAACATTGCGAAACTTTTTAGTCCTAGTTCGAAAAAATAATCGAAACTTTTTTTTTGGTCAAAATATAATATATTAAGGATATTGTAAAGGGTCCGCCATCTAACGTTTTTTTTCTTTCAACTAGTGCTTATTTCGTGAATGGTAACACTTAGCTCATGTCTGATTTGACAGATAATTAGTTTTATCCTTCCGCTGAACGAATATGGTTGTGTATACGCTTGAACAACGCTGGGAAATATTTCGACATTACTTTGAAAATCATGGTAATGTTGCAGAATGTGTGCGAAAATTGCGTACGGATTTTGAAAGAAGAAAAGCACCGTCAGCTCCGTATGTTCGTTATCTTGTGAAAAAATTGAAAGAAACTGGCATCCTCACCGATAAACCAAAGCGTGAAAAGCCAAAAACAGTGCATACACCCGAGAATATTGCTGCTGTGGCAGAGGCATAATTGGGCCATTTTTCTTCGAAAATGAGCAAGGAGTGGCCGTTACAGTCAATGGCGATCGTTATCGGGCCATGTTGAACGAATTTTTGTTCACAAAAATAGAAGAGGAGGATATTGGCAACATTTGGTTTCAACAGGACGGTGCTACATGCCACACAGCCGAAGCTAAACTCGATGTATTGCGCCCTGTTTTTGAAGACCGCATTATCAGCCGCAGAGCTGATGTCGTTTGGCCACCTCGCAGCTGTGATTTGACACCGTTGGACTATTATTTGTGGGGTGCGTCAAAGATAAGTGTTACGCCAACAAGCCACATACAATTGAAGCTTTAAAGGACAATATTCGTGAAGCCATTGGTGAAATACAGCTGCACACAATCGATAATGTGCTTAAAAATTGGAACGATCGTGTAGGCTACTGCATGGCCAGACGAGGCAGCCATTTGAATGAAATTATTTTTCATTATTAACCGAAAGGATTGTACTTTCAAATAAAAAAAGAAATTTGAGAAAATATTCAGTAGTTTTTTTTATAGCATTTAAAAAAAAAAAAAGTTATTTGGCGGACCCTTTAGTATTAATTAAAATAATTTGTAAGTATTTAATTGATTTTATTTTCAATTAAGGTTTTAATCATATCTATTAAAAATTTAAGAATATTGTTCTTAATTTAAAATAAAATTTTTTTTTTTCAAAATTTAAGTAAAATATGAAAAAAAAAATCGACGACAATTGGGGGAAAAATTGCTAAAATTAAAGAAATCACTAAAATTGAAAAAAATCTCAAAAATTTAAAAAAAATGTTTTAAAAATTATCAAACTTGTAAAAAAAAAATCGCCAAAATTAAAAAAAAAAACGTGTTAAAATTTAAAAAATCAGTTTAAAAAAAAAACGCTAAAAATAGTATTTTTTTTCAAAATTTAAATAAATCGCTAAAATCGACATAAATAGCCAGTAAATGAATAATCGCTAAAATTTGAAAACAACCGCCAAAAATTAAAAAAAACCTATCAAATTTTGAAGAAAAAAAAACGCAGAAATTGGAAAAAAATTAGAATTTTTAAAAAACAATTGCCAAAACTTAATAGAAAGGTAAAATTTAAAATTTTGGTGATTTTTTCAATTTTAAGCAATTTTTTTTTTTAATTTTAGAGTTTTTTTTAAAGTTTTCTTTTTCAAGTTTTTGGGAATTTTTTAAATATTAGCGTATTTTTTAATTTAATCGATTTTGTTGTTTTTCACTAAGAGAAAAATGCATTAAAAACCTATTTGTAAAAAAAGTGACCAAATAAATAAAGAAAGGGTTAAGCGAGACAGATATGAATTGAAAACTTTAAACGGCTGTTCTGCAAAATCGTTTTTTTTTTGTTTAGTTATGTCAGTCTTTTAGTAAATGAGCGATATTATTAAACTTTTAATTGAAAGTGATTTAGATTGAAATTTTGTTGACTATATTTTTTCTGTATATGTGCATTAAATGCGATAACAACATTTTAATCTGGTTTTAAAACAAGTACAGCCATCTTCAAAAAAAACCCCCGCTTGATAAAAACTTTCGATTTGTTTTCAAAATTTCCTGCACTTAAATAATGACTCAAATCTAACTGGTAACCAAATAGAGGGTGTTTGAATTATAAAATTTTAAGATAAAACATTTTATGCAATAGTTATAAATTACTACCATTTCCTTAATAGGTCCGATTTTACAAATTTTCTAATTGAAAATCGAGTTTTTTTTTTTTCTGTGTTAAAATATTGGTTTTACCCATTTCAATATTAAATTTTAGAAAAAAAAACATCTGCATATTTTAATTTCTTATGCGCATATAATACGATAACAAAATATTAATCTGGTTTTAAAACAAGTACAGCCTTCTACAAGAAAAAAAAAACCCGCTTGATAAAAATTTTCGATTTTTTTTTTTTCAAAACTTCCTGTACTCAAATAATGACTCAACTCTAACTGGCATACAACTGGAGGGTGTTTGAATTCAAAACAATTAATATAAAACATTTTATACAAAGACATTTAAGTTAAAATTTTAAATTTTCAGAAAAAAAAAAATAATATTTATCACAAAAAATAATATTTTCCAAAGAATTAAGCTCTTAATACATCTACCAGTTTATGTTCGAGGGCATTATTATCTTGAATAAATAATATAAACTAGAAATGAAAATAAAATAAATATATAAAATAAAATCCATTATTAATTTGTCACTTTAGCTCATAATTTAGTAGTGAGCTAATAATTTCAAAAAATCCACATTTTGGACACCAGACCAATTCTTATGAATTCAATTTCAGTCCATGGTATTCATTTTGTGGTGGTTTTTAAGTGGCGCATAAATCTCATATAATAAGTTCATGTTATGTGTGTGAATGATTTTATTTTGTTTGTTAATAAATTGACACGTTAACAAATAATTGAATTCCAAAAATATATTTTAAAAAACTTGTCTTGATTGACAAGTATTTATTGTTATTAAATTAATGTGAACAAAATAATAATGATGTTAAGATTTTTGTCAAGAGATTAAATTTTATAAAAAAAAAATGTATTTCAATAAAAAATTTCAATGGCAATTAAATACAATGCTATATAGCGCTACTTACTTATATAGCTAAAATCCGGTTCGAAGGATCAAATGTTTTAAATAGATGCTAACAAAATGATAAATTTTATAATAACTTCAACATGAAAAATTTTACTTTAACTTCAGTATAAAAAATGAAGTTCACAAAAGCTCAAGTAACAATTGAACAGTTCATGCGAATAAGGACGAATAGACCACTTTTTCGCAAACACGTTTTTTTGCATAAATGCAGTTTATTAGCAGGGCCCTACAATCCTATGCAGAAATTTTGGGGAAATTTTGACTTTTAAGGCTAAAAAAATGACTTTGAAAGTGCAATAATTCGTATATTTTTATATTTTTGTTTAAATTGGGAGTGAACTAACGCACAATTTTGATTAAATACAACACAAAAACATACAAAAATTTTACTTTCGGTAACAATGTGTTAAAAGAACATTACGAGGAACAAACCGCACTTATTATATTGGCAAAAAATGTTACCGTTCTTGAGTTATAAGACTTTAAAGTGTGGAAAGCAAAAAGGGCGAATATCCATCCTTAATATATTATATAAAAATTTATTTTTTTTTTATGTCCTTGCAATTCTTAAAAAGTGTATCCTTGAAGTCCTTAAAGTGTTACAAACAAATACCAACCATAGTTCGTCAAGTTTTGCAAGTCTCATGAAAATGTAGTCAAAATCTGCTGCAAAATAACACATTTTTATTCAAATTTCAATACATTTTTTTGGATATTCGCCCTTTTTCCATTAAAGCAAAAATTGAAGTCCAATTTTTGGCAAGTTCTCTTTCGAATACCTTACTAAAATTTTGTATATAGGTAGATGTGACTTAAATCTTTAAGCTAATACCAAAAAGTTGACAAAAATATTATTTTTTAACCGTTTCCTGCGTTTTTATTGTCCCCTGTAAAATTCTACAAATGGTCTATTCATCTTTATTCGCATGAACTGTTCAATTATTGGCTCAACTCCGGTGCGAAGGACCACACTCATCACATTGCAACAGTAACTGGTTGTAGTTTATTTAAAAAGTAATCGATAAACTTTTGTAGGAATATACATTTAAACTACAAAGAAATAATATTTTTTTTAACTTATTTTACCATTTATTAAAAAAAAAAAAGCACAAATAAATGTGGGTTTTTTGTACCTGTTACTATTTTCATTTAAAATTTCCTTTTTACAAAATATTCATTATATGACGGTTACAAACACTATTGAAAACATTTGCACAGTGGCAACTCTATCTCTAACATACACTTGGAAGTGAATAAAGTAAAAAAAAAAAAAAAACTTCATGCGTTGATTTCAATATTATAAGTCAAACTTCAGTTCGAAAGACCAATAATATATTTTTGTAATCTTTAAAAATATGCACTATAAAATATCTACTTCTCCTTAAACAATCTACAAAATTTACTGATTTTATTACTGCAAAATTAAACATTTTTTGTTTAACAATCTGCATATGATGACATTAAATTTTTACTTTAGTAAAATGTCATAAAAATATAAATCTTGGAAAATTTTATATGGTTCTTTGTTTTTGGTATGTGGCGATGTTTTTTTGGCAGATGACAAAATAACTAAATTGTGTATATACATTTTTTTCTCAATTACCCACAAAACACAAAAAAATAGAAAGAAAACACCATATGTTAGATATGAATATTTAATAGTAGACAAAAGAGCTAAAATATTTTAAATATTCGACATTAGGCTGCTTCTTAAAAAAAAAAAAAATTGTCGAATTTTTAAGTGGACAAGCCTGGCTTAGATTAAGATTCTTGAAAAAAAATCTCTAATGTTTTCAAAATTTTCGAAAAAAATTCAGGGTCAGTCAGTCACTACCAGACTTTGAAAATTTTACCCATTTAAAAAAAATACCATATTTTCATAAAAATATTAGTTTTTAAAAACTTAAAAAAGAAATTAACACAAAAATTTGTTTAAATTATATTTAAATCCGACAACTCAGGAAAAAAATATTTCGTTTTTATAAAATTGTTAACCCTTAACTACACTAGCGGAAAAAAATTACTTAAATTTTACAATATCACAGCTCCAATTGCGAACAAATAATCTAAGAAAATTTAAAGATAAAATAATTTTCGTCGATTTTGTTTACACACACCATGGGGATTAAAAAAAAAATAATACTGAAGGGATCCCTCTATCCACTTAGCGTGTGGACCGATTTAATTTTGGCGGATTTGGAGTAAAGTCAGCAGTTTTGATAGAAAAATAATTTTGGTTGCTTTTCTTTACATATCTACATCATGGAGATTTAAAAAAAAATAATACTAAAGGGTCCGATGAAGTTTTGGCGGATTTGGAGGAAAGTCAGTATTCTTGATAAAAAAAAAATGTTTAAATATGTTTTTGGTCAAATAAACTAATTTTACATTGCAAATTGTTTTATTAAATCAAAATTACTTAACTCTGAAATATTAAATATCTGGCGCATCGTTGACCCATGTTAACCAGAGGTCAAAATGCCCCCACATGGTAACCACTTAAAATTTGTTTAAAATAACTAACTGAAAACAAGTAGAGTTCTTAATTAATTAAAATTTTCAAAGTAATAAATCATTAGTATTAAAAAAGATTAACCCTTGTTGACCGAAACCAGAAAAAGTCCTGGCAAAAAAACTGAAAATGGATTTTGCACATGAGATGATTTTGAAGAATTATTTGGTTTTTGCCCAATGTATACAACACTTTTTTT
Source organism: Delia radicum (assembly GCA_021234595.1). NCBI lineage: Eukaryota > Metazoa > Arthropoda > Insecta > Diptera > Anthomyiidae > Delia > Delia radicum. The sequence goes on from CM037854.1 coordinate 195,324,639, forward strand.
ATTTATTTATTACTTTTTTTAATTTTGTTTTTTCTTTTTTATTTTTTTTTTTTAATTTAGACTAGGTTCACACACGGCAATAATAATTGCGCAATTCTTGAGTTTATAGAAGAGGGAGGGAAAGAGAATAATAGGGGGTACAGAATTGCCCGTACTCCAATTCCGTTTTGTTTTGTCATTCGCAATTTTCAATACTGCAGGTTGATATACGAAAATTGATGAAACAAACTTTTCCTGTGTGAACACAAGAGCAAGTTCAAAGGAGAATTGAAGAAGAATTGGGCAATTATAATTGCCGTGTGTGAACCAGGAATTATTTAATTTTTTTATTTATTTTTTTTATTTTTTTTTTTATTTTTTTTTTATTTTTTTTTATTTTTTTTTATTTTTTTTTTTATTTTTTTTTTATTTTTTTATTTATTTTTTTTTTTTTTAATTTTTTTATTTTTTTTTTTTTGGTATTTGAAAATATTTAGTCATAACCTACGGAAAACATGGGTTAACGATGCACCACCTATTTATTATTTTGCAACTTAGTAATTGTGATATAATAAAATAATTTAAAATGTAAAATCATCCAGCCAGAAAATTACGAACGGCATAGCATTGGCCCAGTGCTTTCAAACGGTGGTATGAGCGTTGGCAGAGCATTGGATATCTGAAGATTTAAATGCTTTGCCAACCCCAAAATGATAACACCGGCAGGGCTTGGCCGTTCCTTTTTTAAAACGTTGGAAAAGCACTGGCAATGAGCGCTTTGCCAGTACGAAAACCATAATTTTAAAACGTTGGCAAAGCATTGGTAGAACAACCAATGAAGTGCTTTTTAATAATATAATAAGTGTTTTGCCAACCCCAAAATGATAACACCGGGCAGGGCTTGGCCGTTTCTTTTTTAAAACGTTGGCAAAGCACTGGCAATAAGCGCTTTGCCAGTACCAAAACCAATAAAGTCCTACTTAGTAATTCACTTCACTTATTTTTATGATAAAGAAAGAAATTTGAAAATAAATTTCTTAAGTAATATTTTAGTACAAAAACTGTACTTTGTGCTGACTATAATAGGAGCCCTTAATATTCTTAACTTCAAATCATACATTGCAATTTAGTTTATCATTCTTGTTGTGAACAAGGGATGTTTTTATTAAGTAAGTAAGTAAATAAGAACTGGCAATGCACTTTTTGCCAATGTTGGGAAAGCGTTCTAGGTCAGTACTGTGCCAGTGTTTTTTTATTTCTACGCTTGTAAATTTTGTAAATCAAGTACTGGCAAAGCACTTTTTACGAACGTCGGCAGAGCTTTCTAAGCCAGAGCTGTGCCAGTGCTTTTATTATTTTTACTGTTGTAAATTTTGTTAATTAAGCACTGGCAAATCACTTTTTACTAACGTCGGCAGAGCGTTGTAAATCAGTGCTTTTCCAGTACTTTATTTGTTGGATCATTGGCAAATAGTGCTCTGCCAGTGCTTGATTTTTCAGACCATTGGTAATTTCTGGCTGGGTAGTTACTTTCATCAAAAATATAATTTTAAAATTTTTTTATCTAAAAAACTGACTATTCCAGATCCCCCAAAACTAAATCGGTCCACACGCTAAGGTGATAGAGGAATTCCCTCAGTTTTATTTTTTTTTTAAATCCCCATGATGTGTGTAAAGAAAAACAACCAAAATTATTTTAATATTTGCAATCTTAAAATGTTTTAAAATTATTTATTCGTAATTGGAGCTGTGAAAATAACGCGACATTTTAGCAATTTTTTTTTTGGTCTAGTGTAGTTAAGGGCTAACAACCGTAAATATAACACTTAAATTTTTTTCCCTGAGTTGTTGGGATTAAATATAATTCCAAAAAAATATTGTGTGTAAAAAAAACTAGAAAAATATATCCTTTTTAAAAATCGAGAAAATGTTTAAAGTCTGGTAGCGACCACAAAATATTTTTCAAAAATTTTTAAAAAATCAAAAATTCGACATTTTTAAAAATAAGAAGTAACCTATTCTAAATAGACTAAATCCTTAAAATTTCCAAAAACAAACAAAAAAAAAAAAATACATTTTACAAAAATTCTTTTATGGCACAACTAAATTAGTTTAATATTAGTTTTGAACATATGGTTTAAAAGAAAATACAACAAAAAAAAAAAAAAACAAATTTTAACAAAAACGTTTTAAGAATCTAATGACAAAAATATATTACCAAAATATAGAATAAATATGCACAAATTTAAGTCAAATAAATTTCCCAGTGTTATTACAACTCAGTTTAAAAATATTTATCATTCGTTTTAAAATTTTCGTATAAGAAATTTTTTTATTTTTTATCTCATCACCATTTTTGGGTCTTTGTTTAGATAGCTTTCCCGCTGTTTGACTGTAACATTAAATGTCTGTTTGACATTTTAAGTTGATGTTTTATGTCATCTTTATGTCATTGTGTGTTTTTTTTTTGTCTATAACCGTAAATGTCAGTGGTTTTTTTGTTTTCAAATTTATTTGTTTATATTGTGGAAAATTCTATTTTAAAATTGAAGTTTTTTTTAACACATGTTTTCCTAAAATATGTATATTTTTTAATGATTTGACTTGTGTTCTAAAGGGAAAAAATTTCTTTAATGATTTTATTTGACAAGCTATAAAATGGAAACTAAAGTTTAATTTCACAGAGTTGACACAACTATAAAATATTTAATGAAAACTTTGTTCGAAGGACCACAGATTTTAATTTAAAGTTTAAGAAATTTAATTTTATAAGTTGGTAATTGTTTTCTGTGAATAAAATTTTACTATAGTAAAACTATAGATGAAATAAAATAGACTTGTTTAGAGCATACACTCATAGAAATAAACCTGTAAAAATAGTAGAAAAATTAGAAAAAAACTACTAAAATTAGCAGAATTTTTTTTGCCAAATTTTAGTAATATAAGAACAACAAAAATAAATCTGTTAACTTTACAAAATTTAAGTTATATTTAAATTGCATTTTAGTTTATTGAAAATAGCAGTTTACTCTGAAAAAAATAGCAAAATATTTGTAGACTGAAAACAGCAAACATAAACTGTACTTGTGAAATTCGTGGTAGAGAAGAATGAGTGTATTTTCTAAAAATCATAACTACATTGTAAATTTTCAATTTTCTGAATCAGACTGCGCAGTTTCTGTCATTAAAATTTTTTTCTATTATTACCTTAAATTTAGTAGAATGCAAATAACAGTATATTTTACTAAAATCAATAGAAATGTTTCCTAAAAAATTGTAGATTGTTGATGTCAGAAGAGCAGATTTGTATTCGCATTAACAAAAATCGAAAATAAAAACTGAAAATTTCATAGTTTTTCATGATTTCTTTGTCTACTAATATTTAGGAAATTTGCTGAAAATTGCTGATTTTAGCAGATTAATTTGTTATTTTCAAATAACTAAAATTTATAACTAAATATTTTTGCTATTCTTATCCTACTAATGTTTAGCAAAACAAAAAATTATGTATGCAAGAACAAAAACACTGTGTATTGAATAAAACTAGTTTTAATCACAACAAAACTTGACCTGACGATAGATCAGTGGCATTACAAATCAGTTTATCTATACCACGGTCAGTGATTGCACAGAAAATTTCATATAGACGCAATTGAACAAATAAAAACAACAAATATTACATTATTACATATTAAAAAAGAAAAAAAAAAAAAAACAAAACAGGGTCACTGATGAAGGTTCAATACCAGAAACTGCGCAGTCTGCTTCAGAAAATTGAAAATTTGCAATGTAGTTATGATTTTTAGAAAATACACTCATTCTTCTCTACCACGCCTTTCACAAAAATCTACTAATTTTAGCAGTTTTTTTCTGCAACGTCATTTTTAACTAATTTTAGTAGTTTTAGCAAACATTTTTACTAATGTTTTTCTATCATTATAGTTAAAGGAGTAATTCGACGCAGGTTCGAATCAACCAAATGTTTTAATAATTTTCATATAAACGCTGATGTAACCCTACGAGCATAAGGAGCGGTCTCAGGTTACACTCACGACATGTCCCTAGATAGCAAAGACTGGCACTTGTTCAGACTTTTTTTATGAAAAGGGCCAGTCACTTGAACAATTGACAAATTTTAGACACCGTGTGTCGTGGTACTGTGATGTACTTACAAATTTATTTTAAAATAAATTAAAAACAAAAAAATATATACTGGGCACGATCGCTTGTATTGTGTAATTACTGAAGAATTTGTTTTAGTTAGATTTTTGCATTTATTCAATGAAACATTTCTTTGGGGACTTTTTATCAAAAACTTCATTGCATTAATGAAGAAATTCATTAGTACAAATTTCTATCAGGGTACAGTATATAGCTTTTTTAAAGCTAATACAGTTCTTGAAAAATTATTTTCAATATATGGCAGTTAGAAATATAATTCGGGTTTGGCAAATATTTTTTGGACAAAAATAACTACAAAGCTGTGGAAAAAACTGCATAAAAAAGCAATTTTAGAAAAAAGCATTAATACTCCAAAAAAAAACAAAAAAAGCAAAAACAAGTAAAAACCCCAAAAAAGATGTTTGTCTTCTTTGTTTATAACACTAACCGTTAAAATTTACAATTCTCTGTTCTTTCACACTATCAAATGATTTTTTTTTTTATTTACTAAATATTTCCAAAATCTTTCAAATCTTATTTTGATTTATATTTTATCGCCATATTTCCAACATATGTTTACTTAAAAGTCTGCACTTTATATAACCAACCCACAATTCGTTTTAATGAAAAATATATTAAAATTAATTTTTCAGACCTTATTTGAAATTTTATAATACAAATATTAAATAAACACTTTTTTCATAACCACAGAGGTCACTCATCTATGAAAGTACATTAAAAAAGCAACAATTTTGATTCTACTTAAAAAAAAAAGAACAATAATAAAAACAAATAAAATAAACTTTGAAAACAGCCTCCAAATGTATGTCAGTTTTAATGAAAAAAAAAATGAAAATAGCGCTAAATATGTAAATTGTACTAAAAACAAAACAAGCAAATTTTTAGCTAAACGAAACCATAGTTGGGATTTTTTCATTAGCATTGAATTTTCATTAACATTAGTTCACTAATTGTAATGCAATTTGTTGGCATTAGCATTTGTCATACTAATGCTCATGAAATCACACTAACGCTTAAAAAACGAATTACAATTGAGCAAAAAAAGCATTTGTTTACAAAAACAAGTGGAGTGTAAATTGCTTTACATAGGAATGGAACCTAGATCGATAGGAATTGTATGTATCTCGAAAACTAAGAGAAATATCGCAAAACGGAGCAAATTTTTGCAAAACTTAACACGTTCTCATAATTCAAATATGTTAATTATTCCGATTCCACTCGTTCCCCGATTCCTTCCATATCGTTCCAGTTTAGATCAATGTTCCATTTTATTATCAGAGTGATTAAATTGGTATTGTCACGTACGTATTTGGGAAAACAAATAATTTGGACACCCTGTGGCTGTTTCATAGAAAACTAATCTCTCAGGATCTTTCCCGGACATAGTCTATTTGTATTATGAGCGTTACTTAAAGCTCCTGTGAAGCTCAGGTGCCGTATTACGGCATTCGTGATCGTAATTTTGATATCGAAATTAATTTTTTATTTCTGAAAATTAAACATTTAAACTACATTTTTTCGAACAGGGATGTTGTAGTTCAGTCCATGATTAAAAATTAATGTAAAAATGGATGTTTTCATTATTATTATTTTTTTAGTAACTGATTAAAAAAACAGTTTTCTAAAGATTTCACTCAATCACGAATGCCGTAATTTGGCCCCAGATTTCATCGATATTCACCATTAGTTCTTCGAAAATCTTATTTGCCAATTGTAATTTGTTTCCTTTAACTGATGCATTACTAATGGTAATGAAATTTAAAATGATTGCCATTAATCAATGAAATCAAATCAAATCAAATCAATGAAATCCATTATCATTAATTAAACAAATGTTAATGAAAATAATTTCATTACAAATGATATCAATGAAATTGTAATGAAATCATCAATTGTAATGAATCCATACAATTAATTAGTCCCATGTATGAACGAAACTAATCAAACTTAAACGAAACCGTTAATATGTTAAGAACATTTAATAAAAAGTTGTTTGCATCTTTATATAGAAATATGACGTAAATATAAAAAAGAAAACAAAATTTAAACTTAAATGATTAAAAAAATTATCATTAATTAAATTTTTTTTAATTTTTTCGTATTTTTTTATGTTTATGATTCTAAACAACAACCATGAAATAATATAAGTAGTAGTTCGTTGTTTTATAGTATTTTTAAATATAAAAAAAACGATTTTACTATTTTCATAGATTATGATTTCATTATCGATGACATTTTCGATATTGTTATGGCCTGTCATGACGATAGCATTTCGATACCTGACTGGATTATGGGGATTTCACTATCGTTATGCCAGCGAATTGCGATAGCGAACATGGTATTATAATTTTATGGAAAAAGTATGTCGTTAAGAAAGGTGTATTTAAGAACCAAAAAAAAAAACTATAGTTTTCCTATCACAAGTGATTATCATATATGATATTGAATATCAATGTCACTCATGCCAGAAGTGGCACGCCAGCGGATGTTCTGTGGCACTTGACTTTTTGTTGAATTTTTTTAAAAAAATGTTTTAGTTTGATTAGGTGACCAGCAAATAATTGTATCAGAATCTCTAAACTGTGCAATTTAAACACAAAAATTTAATTTTTCAAGTATCAAGTGAACACTTTATACGTTAGATTACAGAACATAAATAGTAATGTTTTGAATCTAATTTGCCATCAAAATTACCAAAAAGTACACAATATTACCAAAAAGTACACAATATTACCAAAAAGTACACAATATTACCAAAAAGTACCACACAAAATTAAAATTAAATTAAAAAAAAAAAAAAAAAAAGTACACAAAAACTCAGATTTGTGCTGACAGTCGAATTTATTGCCAATTGAATGGTTAAGTTCTGATAAATGAATTTTTTGGATAACAAAAACAAATACCGGAATCCCAAAATTTCCCTGGATTTTTGATTACCGATCCCGATTGGCACCCCTATTAGATACGGAGTAGCGATTTTTGGTACATTTTGCTCTATCTCGCTTAGTTCCGAGATATAGCCTAGTTTATGATTATTAAATAAAAAATATGAGATAATAACGCCATCTACAAGTCAGACTGATAGCGGAGACACACAAAAATTACGGTTTGAAAACAATTCTGGTTTCAATTAACTGGCAAAATTTGTACATTTGGCAGTTAATCATGAATTACTAAATTTTAGGTCGAAAAATTAGTTCAAATACGTATAAAATTTGTTATTGAGGTAAAATAAGAAAACTAATAAATTTAGCTAAATAACTGATTTAAACGATAACAGCAGAAAAAGTTAGTTCAACTGAATTAGAACAAATTTAGTTCATTTAAAAACACAAACCACATCAAATAACTGTTTTAGGAGTTTACATTAATTTTTTACAGTATACTTAGAATACTATGTACGTAAAGACCACTGCAACTTGTAGTTGAAAACAAATTAAATGAAGAAAGAACGACTTACATTACAGTAAATTCAACTAACATTGTCATTTGTTTTTTAATGTTCAAAAAATGACTAACAATTGTAGTAAAAATTAAGCCACATGGTAGTAAAAAAATAAACACATATTTATTTTTTTAAATAACAAAAACGGCCTGTAAAAAATTAATGTTAAATCATAAAACAGTAGGTTTGATGTGGTTTGTTTTTTTAAATGAAGTACAAGGTTAGTAAAAAATTTAATTTGTCCTACAAATGACTGACATTTACATTAAAAATAAAGAAACTGTATTACAACCCAAACAACTAGCATATTTTTAAAGCAGAAGTTCCCTGAGTGTAGTTTTTTGTTATTTAAAAATAAAAAATAAATGTTTGTTTATTTTTTACTAACATGTGGTTCATTTTTACTACAATATTTATTCAGTGTTTGAACATTAAATAACAAATGACAATGTTAGTTGCATTTACTAAAATCGTTCTTTCTTTAAGTGAAATTTCATTTGTTTTTAACTACATTTACAGTGGGGTTTACCTACATAGTATTCTAAGTGTACTTAAACCCTTTTTTAATTTAAATTAACGGCTTTTTTATGTTTAAAAAATGTAAATTAAAATCTTTTTTGCACACTTAATATTTTAGTTAAAAGGAAATAGAAACTTGAGTGTTAAAGTTAAACTAAATTTGATTACTTTTTATGCAAATTTATTACATTTTATTTATATACAAAAAAAATGTAAATTCTTTTACCATATTTGGGTATTTTTCGTTTAACTAAAATATATGTATCGCACAAATACGACGAAGCTCATTGAAATTCTATGATATTCCATGTAATTTGAAAACATTTTTAGAATAGTTTCGAGAAAAAAACGTGTGTGTGTAAATTCAGAATATTTGTTTGAATAGAAAATTGTATTTGTTTTGTATTTAATTACCTTAACATGAAAATGTTTAACAATTTTTGGTGTGACTTTAATTTACAATTCAATAGAATACTAAAATTTGTCTACAACAAAATATGTATATTTCTACACCATTTTCAATTGTATTTCAGAACTTATCAATTGTATTTCCGAAATTATCAATTGCATTTCAGAAATTATCAATTGCAGTTCAGAAATTATGAACTGAATTTCCGAAATTATCAATTGTATTTCAGAAATTATCATTTGAGGGGCTTGTTGTAAAAACTTGATAAGCCACTTATTATTTTTTTGGATTTAAGATGTTTTCTTGACATCCATTGATTCATTTTTCATAGAAGTCTTGCTTAAACCCTTATTGCAAGTACCTAGAGTATAAACGTCCTGCAAATTATGTATTTTTTCGAAATGTTTTAACCTTTAAAAGGCAAAAACAAACTAAAAATAAAATGTGGTTTATCAAGTTTTTACAATCAGCCCTTCAATTGTATTTCAGAAATATTAATGAAAAACTTTTAATAATTTCTGAAAAACAATTGATAGTTTCTAAAATACAATTAATAATTTCTGATTCTAAAATAGAACTAAAAATTTCTGAAATACTATTGATAACTTCTGAAATACTATTGATAACTTCTGAAATACTATAGATAATTTCTGAAATACATTTGAAAATGGTGTAGTGTCGTTGTAGTTTTAATTTAACATTCAATGATGTAAATTTTTAAACAAAAAAGGAACAATTTGTGTATAAATTGTCAAGTGTTTTTAAAAAAAAAAGTTTTCATCATCAAAAGTCGTCGTCGTCGTAGTCGCTGTCAACGTTTGTTGACGACATGTTTTGCATATTTAACATAGAAAATGTTGGTTTGGAACAAAAAAAAAAAACCTAAAAATTCCTTAAAAACTTTAAAGAAATACTACCACACTTTGTGATTATAAAACTTTAAAATTTTATTACTACATTTATGTCTTCTTCTTCTTTTTCTGGTGTCTACTACTGTTTCAGTAAAATAACCTGTCAATATCTTATTATTTTATTGCTACTTCTCAAAATCTCATGTCACTGTATATTTCTATTTATATAAGTTTTCTTCATTGTTTTATCTCTTAATGTTATTTTTTTCAATATTAAGGGTATTCACTAGGGTTTACCCAGGGCCAAGGTTGTCAGATATGGCAACATCTCGCCAAACGTGGCGATTTTTAAACTGTGTTGGCGATTTAATTTTTGAAATGGCAACGGTCGGTTTTTCAAGTGGTTAGCAATTTTCTGGGCGATGTATATAATTTCTCATGTAGTGAGTAAACTAGTTCATATGAATGTTTGATGTTTGACATGGGATTGTTACCGCTTTCAAAACGTGTTCTGATGATGGGAACCTAGAAAATTCCCGAAATAGATCTATCAGCACATTCCTGAAAGGGTCAAATAATAAATTTGAAAACAAAAAAACTCTATAGATTATTTGTTAGGACAATATCCTAATGAAGAAATATAGAGTATGGCCTCGAACTTGAATAACTTTCATTTTCATTGCACAATTAAAGGTCGGAAAAAACATAATTTTTATTTTTAATAAAAATTTTAACCAACTTTTATCAGAATATAAATTTATATTTTGCTAAATTGTTGCATATTTTTTTCGATATACAATGGGGAGCACTCATGAGTACATGTAAGTACTTTTCACATCTAAAGATTGAGTCCGAAAAATATTTGACAATAGAACTAAAGTATACACTCACAATATTTTTCCGTAAAGACTACTGAATTTTAAACAATTAATTGGCAAAATCGGTAAAAACAATAGATTTTTTTCGTTTATTTCAATACTCAATATAATATGAAAACTTTTTGTTTTAAATAGAAAATTTTAACTGAATATTTTGAATAAATACTACCGAAAGTCCGCTTTTTTGTTGTTTATTGTATAACAAAGAGAAAAGTTCAAAAATTGAAAAACGAATCACACTTTCTCGGGAAATGACAAAGTCCGGGGAAAGAAAAACACTAGTTATTTCAAAACTGTTACGTTTGTAGATAACGTTTCCCATGGCTTTGTTTTTGTGTTAGAGAAATTTTTCGCAATTTTACAAGACCAAAAGTTTCTGACATGAATACCATTATTGTCTTTAATAAATTTACTGCTTGTATGCAAGTTAAATTTACTACATTTGTGTATATTGTATTTTTTCTTGGGTATTATTTTGATTTTATTATTTGTCATTTGAGGTAACTTCTTATTTTATTGTGGTTTTATTATGTGGTTTCTATGTATTTTCTTTGGAATTTACATTTTTATTATAAAAAAAAGTACACAAGTTTTTTGTAGGTAAAGTCTGGGTATATATTTTTAAACTAAAGGGAGCAAAATAAAATCCCATGAGATTATTTGTGGTTTTAGGGATTATATGATTAACTAGAGAAGTCACTTAACTGAATTACAAATATTTGGACTGAGATAAAACTTAAGGTGCATTGTAGTAAGTATAATTTACTAAGTTTTAGCAAACATTTATTGTATGTTTTTGTTACTGTTTTGGATCCAAAAGCCGGATAAGCTGAATAAAAAACCGAGATTTCGGGTTAAAAAATATAGAAAATTTAGTTAATTTCTGTAAAAACAAAAGGATGGATACGTAAACGCTAAAATCCGTAACAGCCAAAATACCAATTGAAATTAAATAATGTAACCGATTGAAATAATGTAACAATAATAACACAGGATTCATTTCAAAATTTTTTTTATATGTATCTACAAAATACTCTTATAAATCGGCGTTTCGATATTTTAAGCGTTATTTTAACGATAGTTAAAGATTTTTCAACATCAAGCCGGTCAAATACCGAAATAAAACCGGTTATACTAAAAGACCCAATGGAATAGAATTTTTTTAAATTTTCATTTCGGTCTTTATGTAACTGTAGTAGCTAACTATGGTTATTATGAAATAATATTGGTAACCCTGGTTATTGTCCAACTAACCTAACCATAACCGAAATAAACACCAAAATAATAGCGGTACAAAAACTGTAACCAACATAAGTTTCGGTTGTCATCATTTGATGGATACTGTAATAGCTAGAATACCGATTCAAATTAAAAACCGTACTTTTTGAAAAACTGTAACCGTTATTTTTTAAAAAACTTAACGGTAAAATGAAGAAAAGAAAAAAATATAACGGACCATTTTTACTTTCGGTTGCCATTCTTAGTTATAAACAAAGCTCTAAATGGAAATCAGAAACATCAAACTGCCATCTACACTTAGGAAATTCTGTTGGTAAAGACGACAGCAATTGTAGTCAAAAACAAATGAAATTTCATTTAAAAAAAGGACGACTTACATTTCATTAAATTCAACTAACATTGTCATTTATTTTTTAATGTTCAAAAAATGACTAACAATTGTAGTAAAAATGAACCACATGGTAGTAAAAAATAAACCAATTTTTTTTTTTTATTTTTTAAATAACAAAAAACAACTGTAAAAAATGAATGTAAAATCATAAAACAGTCATTTGATGTGAGTTGTTTTTTTAAATGAACTACAAGGTTAGTTAAAAATTTTATTTGTTCTACAAATGACTTACATTTACATTAAAAATAATGAAACTGTATTACAACCCAAACAACTACATATTTTTAAAGCAGAAGTTCCCTGAGTGTACTTACAAGGAGTGTCTATATGGGTTCTCTCTGATCTTAATGAAACTCGGATATGTGATAGAGGAGAAAAAATAAGGGATACTTATTTTTTTCAGCGGTCCAATCTCATGTTTAGGACTTAAAAAGTGGTGTCAAAAGTTATCCAATTTGTTTGAATTTAAAGTTTATTTCAAATTGTTTTAGCGAAATTTTAGACAAGTAGGTTACCAAATGAAATAGCTCTTCGAGACACATAAACTGGTATACGAAACATGACCGATAACTTTTAAGTACATTTTTTATTAAAAAAATGAGTTGTAGATAACAATAAAACTGGTGTTTTATTCAAGAGTTATAGTTAGATTAAGCTAAAAAAAATATGTATATTAATGTCTAATGATATAATCCAGGGGATGGCTGACCATTGTCCGACATTCGTAATGGTTCGGCTTTTATGCGACTTTTAACGAAGAGCCTTTTAGAAGAGCTTATGTTCTACATACTTTATAGGCAATAATGGTATCAAAATTTTGGTTTTCTTAAGTACTTTAAAGCTGCGTACAAAAATTCTGAATTTCATAAATTTCAGAGAGCCCATCGGAAGACTCTCCTCTATAGACATTTATATTGTATTTTATTTCAAACCATCGCTCACTAGTTATGAACACGACTTTTAAAACTCGGTAAATTTAAAATGAATATTTTTTGTTTTTTAGGGAATATTTATAGCTCATATTTTGCATTTTTACTGCACATTTAAGCGCATATTTCCGATTTTTAGTTCACGAAAGCCGATGCCCTGCCCAGCGAAAAAAAAATGGAAAAAGATGTAGTAAAATCATCACATATACCGATTCAGATGTAGTGAAAATTGAGGTGAAACACGCATGATTTTAACATGGGGTTGTCATAGGACGGAGGTAATGCAAATTCCTCAAACTTCACTTTATTAAAAGTACTATGTGTAAGGTTATGAAAGATTGTAGTTTTGGGTGTTCTTTTTCATAGAACTTAATTTGTTATTTTTAATTAGTGATTAAGGTATGATGTCAAGTCACATCTTTTTTACTGAGTGATAATATGTATCTGTAGAAGTGCTTAAAATGTTATAATTAAAAAAACTTTAAAACAGCTTTCTAGCTTTCAAAACAAAGCGAAATAATAGTTTTTCGTTCAACTGAAAAGAAAGAAAACTATTGTTAAGTCTGATATTTTGTAATCATTGTTTTTCAAATTTAAAGGTCAGAAAACGCTAATTCAAAGCGACATCTAGATTAAAAAATAGTTGTTAAAAGACACAAACTCCCGGTTCCATTCGAGTATGTCAAATACCGAATTGTATCCGAACATTCGTGACATTTCTACTAGTTAGCCTTGTATATTATGACATTATATGCTAAGTTTAGGAACTGATCTAAAAGGCCAGCATTAGATCAGAAAAATTAGTAGTAGTAGCTACCTTGTGTGTAATGAAAATGTTGTTTCTTTTGAACTACTTCGCATTATTTTTGCTGGGTGGTTATAACCAATTCCTTCAGTGATCCGCATTTTTATTAAATTTTTATTTAAATAACAAATATATTAATAGAAAATCGATTTGAGTGTTGTGCGATGATAACAATTTTATTTAAAAATACTCGTAGATTTTTTCAAAATAGTCAGAGGAGTTTGGGGTAGAGTGTAAAGAGGGGTGAAGTAATAAATTTTACTTTTTCCAATACTAATGTATTTTTAACTGTGTCTTGTTGATTAAAAATAAATTTATACTTTTAACTATTTATGACATAGAAGGCTTAATGTTTTTATTGTATTTTGCTAGCAGTGATAAAAATTCATTAAAAAATATTTGTTTTGTGTTCCAGTTTATTTTTTTGTGGTTACTATTTTTAATTTGGTAAATATACAAAATTACATTTTATTTGCATATCTTTTGAATGGCGAACTAATATGCACAAAAAATTATAAATTGTTTAAATTCGAATTTTTCTGAATATGTTATATTTGGGGTGAAGTTTAAATATTATTTTGGGGTGAAGTGTTAACAGCAATTTATTTTATAAATGTGGATTTTATAATTAATATAATAAAATATAAATATATTAATAACAACACAAAGTGAGACCCGAATCAAAAGTGATCTGGTATAAACAATAAAGAATAAGAAAAATTTCGGTTTATTATTTCGCTCATAATTAGAATATTCCATTTCAAAATGTATACCAAAAAGTTTACATCTAAAAAGGCAACATTCTCAACATCCTCCTCATTTCATTTGCAGAGATTTTTGCATAATTTTTTTCCATAAAATTAAATGCTAAGAATTCCAGAAACAGCAACACTTGCAAGAGGACTGTTTACTTGAATTGTCCAAAACATAAAAGCCAGCTATTTCCCCTGTGTCCATTGTGACTCAGAGTATTCATGACGTAAACAATTAAAGTTAATAAAACCAATTTGTTCAAAAACTATATTAACTTTAATGGCAATTTTATTAACAATTTAAGACTATTCAATATTATTATTATAAAAATGATGCAAAATATCAATAAATTATAATTTTTACGACGTTAACATTAATATTTTTACATTATAAACATGAATTTCTAAAGAAAATTCATAATTTACTTTAATGACTGTTGCTTGCATCACATGTCTTTGGCAATTAAACTATTTTAATAGGAACAATTACACCATGCAACAAATTTAAATTTTTTTTTCTTTCACATGGAAAAATCAATATGTACGAGAAACTAGATACTACATATGGTTAAACTGCGTATTCAGTTTTTCGCAATCACGTCAAATTCCTTTTAAAGTATAAATTTTTTTTAAAAAGTATTAAATTACTAGTATTTACTTTAGGATACTAATATGAGTGTCAAATGAAAGTTGACAGTCTTTGCTAATTTAAAAAAAAAAATATTGGTTAAAAGTTTTCGCAAATAAAATTTTATAAATGTCCTTTTAAAAAACGAATCTTGTAAATCAAGTATACTAATTTTTTAGCAAATTTTTTGCTGAAATTTTGTTTTCAGCTAAAATTTTAGTTACACTTATTCAGCACTTAACTGTTTTGAACTAAGGTTTAACTAATATTTTACTAATGTTTTACATGCGTGAAAACTACTGATGCACGGTGTTATCAATAAAACAAAATTTAACTGCTGTTGACTAATAAAACATTAGAGATCATAAATCGCTTAAATAAACACCATTATGTAGAACAATTAATTTAATAGCTGTCAGACACGTTTCAAATCGCTAAAAGTCATCACACACAAAAAGAAGGAGAAATGAAACAATATTTGAAATATTAAAAAGAAAGTGAAAATATATTTTTACGTTATAAAAAAAAGCGAAATATGCCAAAAACTAGACAATATTCATTAACACAAAAGCAAGATGTTTTTTTTTTTGGTGTTTTATTTGAAGAAGTAAACGTTTTCTATGTAGAAACAATGAAAGACATGCGCCAAAAGTACAACAACACAAGTCAACAGGATATAAAACAATAAGGATCTTAATAGAAAAAAATAAAATAAAATAAAAAATAAAAACCAACATTGTTTTGTCTATATTTTTCTATATTATTACCCTTAGGGCTATTGAAGAAGAAAAGAACAGACCAAAAAAGGTCATTGTTTTATGTTTGATAAAAGGATACCAACAAAAATAATTTACACCCTTTATTGTCTTTTTTTTCGTATCCTTAAACTTTTTTAATACAATTTTTTTTTTTTTTTTTTTGTACGTGTAAGGACGTTTGTAGGGTCCTTTTAATTTTGTTATAGCTTAAGGGACATGATTTGGGCGGTGTTTTTTTTTTGTGCTTCTAATAATCTTGTTGAAATTATGATAGATTTTCATATGTAATGAAAAATGCTCATTTAATTTAATGCCCATGCTGACTTTGCCATTAAATGTAAAATTTCCTTTTCAATTCCTTAAGTAATTGCGTGTTTAAAAATATTTTTTCATAACTTAAAAAAGTAAAGTGACAGACAAGAAAAAATATTGTCTAGGGACTGACACTTTACTATGATGGTCATAATAATATCAAATATCATTTAGTTGAATATCTGATATGGCTTACCTTAGGTTCAGGGAAAAAGTTGGAATTGTTTTTTTATTTTTTTATTTTTTTTTATAAGTGCTTAGATTACGTTAAATATTTTCTATGTCAAAATTCTTACATTCTAAAACTATTTATGGTTTAATTTAAACTTGTGAATGCAGTTCAATTGATAGTGTTAAGCTTTGCAACCACAAGATCCCGGGTGCAATTCCTAGCTAGAGCGCGTCAAAACCTGTTTTGATAACAACATGCCTTCTAAAGTAATTTCAGTTATAAGAAAAACATTTGAAATGTTTTTAAAGAATTTAGCATATCGTGGGCTGAGTATTGCTTTGCCGTATGTATACGGCAAACCTATGCATATTCGACGATATGGCAATGCCACTTTTGGTGACACAGAGAAAATTATTGTCAAAAAATTTCGATTAAACTTTTGTTTGATTACAAACTCACTTTCAATTAAAAGTTTAATAATATGTGTAATATGTTTAATTGTAAATGAATTTGATGCAAACAAAATTTACAGTTTATATAGCGCATAATGACAACAAAGAAAAAAATATAAAAATTTAAAAAAAAAATCGCAAAAGTTTGAAAAATATATAAAAATAAAACACCATTTCTAAAATTAAAAAAAATCTCTTGAATTTAAAAGAAATGTTAATTTTGAAAACAATCGACTAAAGTGAAAAAATCGCCAAACTGATATAAATTTACAAAACTCAAAAAAAAAAAAGAAAATCACTATCATTAAAAAAAATCGCCGAAATTAAAAAAAATATATATGTATACAATATTTTCACCATATAGACGTTTTAAATTATATTCAAATGATTTTTTTGAATTTTTTTTAATTTAACAATTTTGTTCAATTCTCTGTTCAAAATCTACATACAGTGCACTCGCGATAATATGAACTAATTAAAACCAAGCCAGTTCACTTTGCAAGATTGTTCATATTTGCGAATGGCATCTAATTTACTATTTAAAAACGTTTTGCCAATAAAAATAAAAATTTATTCTGTTAAATTTTTTATTTATTGTTTATTGGATTAAAAAAACAATTAATTTTTGAAAAAGCAACAAAATTTAAAAGTTACTAGTTTCAAAAAGTTACAGTTACACTTGCACCTTTTCCCAAATGTTCTAAAGTTTCTACTTTTTCTTTTAAAGTTAAAAACTTATGCTTTTTTATGCATATTTAAAAACTTTTCACATTAAATTTATATTCACAAAACAAATAAGGAATTCTAGCTGAATCTGAGCATTAACTAAAACGTGTATGTTAGAAATTTTGATTGACAGGTGAAGACAATTTAAAAGCAAACAGCTAGGGAAATCCCCAAATTATAATGCAGTTGAATACAAATTTAACCACTACCCTGTTGATTTAGATTTAAACACTGCGTAGGCTGATAAAATCCGTTAAAAATACAAAAATAAGCTGTTCATATTTTAAAGCTTTGGCACTAAGTTCATATTTGAGAGTAGTCAATGGAAGAAAATAAATGTTCATATTTTGGGGAGTTCATATATTAGGGTGTTCATATTTAAGCGAGTGCACTGTATATGGATAAATACATGAACACACATGATTCATATGTGTCCATAAAGCATTGTTATATATTCATATGAGGAATCATATAAGTTCTCATCTGTGTGCATTAACAAAAATTGTGGTAATATTCACATACATAATCAGACATGTCTATACATTTCCATACATGGACACATTGAGGTAATATTTATAAATATGATCACATATGAGCTCTTATGAACATATATGAATCCTATATGGTGGTATATGTACATGTAATCACTTCATATATGATAATAAATGAGTTCATACATGTTCATAAATGAATGCACATATAATTTTTTTTAGCTGGGTGTAGTGATTTTTTTAAATTTTGGCGAATTTATAAATATTGCCGATTTTTCAATTTTGTCGATTTTTCCAATTTAGAGTTTTTTTTCAATTTTAGCGATTTTTTTTAATTTCTACAATTGCTTTAAAATTTTTGACAATTTTTTTTTATTTTGACTTTTTTTTAAAAATCTGTAATTTTGAGGATTTTTTTTTTAAATTTGGCTGTTTTCTCACATAATTTTGCGATTTTGTCAATAATTAGCGATTTTTTTTAACGACATTTTTTCAATTTTAGCGATTTTGTCGATTTCTTTTTTTTTTACCAATTTTAATGATTTTTGTAAATTTTGTAATTTTTTAATTCTGGTTATAATTCCCCACATTTTTGACAATTTTTTCTTTTTGCAAATTTGAATTAAAGTTTTAATATTATCTACTTAAAATTTGTTTCAAATTGAAAACAATAATGTTTTCTTCTTCTTCTTCCTGTAAAGAGACTAACTAAAATAATTAATTAAGTTTTTAATAGATATGATTAAAACCTTAATTGAAATTAAAATCAATTAAATAGCTAAACATTTTTTTAATTGATATTACAATTTCCTTAATTAGACCTAATTCAATTAAACTTTTAATTGATTCAACAAATATTTTAATTGAAAGTCGATTTTAGTTTTTTCTATGTGACGATTGCCGAGTACAAGCAAACAAATAATACGTATTTCCGGAAACTCTTTCTATAGAATACCACTTTTTCTAGACGAACTATCAGATTACTATATCCAATAGAAAAAACCCCAAATTCTAAGGACTTTTCCCTATAGAAAATCCCCTAGATTCTGGAAACGTTTTACTAAATAGAAATTCTTATTTTCAAAAGTACACTCAAAAAAAGTCTGTAAAGTCAGCAACATTTTTGCTGGGAGGATCGTTGCAGAAAAATTGCTGATATTAACCAAATAATCATTAAAAAAAATGTTGCTGAATTTAGCGCATTTTTCGCTGATATTGGCAATTTTTCTGCAATGATAGTCCCAGCAAAAATGTTGCTGACTTTACAGGCTTTTTTTAAAAGTTTACTCTACCTATAGAAAAGCCCTTAGATTCTGATTTTTTTTTTTATAGAAAAACCTTCTAAACTTTTTCCTGTAGAAAAACACTCTGATTTTTTTAGATAAACCAACCGATTTTAAGGACTATTTCATACAGAAAACTTCGAGGATCTATAGACTTTTTGATATAGAAATACATTTAGATTTTGTAGACTTTTCAAAAAAAAACCGCTTTGGTTATAAGTTCATTCAAATTATAACGTCTTGAAACCCTATTAGATTCTGAGAACTTTTGCCAATAGAAAAACCAACAAATGTTAAGATATTTTTCCAATAGAAAAACTCTCAGATTGTAAGGAGAAACTAAGCAAAAAGTTTCTAGAAATGAATTCGATGTTAAGGACGAAGAAAAACTTGAGATTCTAAGAGCGTATTCTTTAGAAAAACCTTTAGCTTCTGAAGACAACATACTCCAAAAACATTTTGTTAAAGAAAATCTTTAAAATTCTGAAGGCGTTGCTATACATTCTACTAATTAATAAAAAATATAAGAAACAGTGTTTTATGTTAATCGATTGAAACTTCTAAGAAAAATGTAAATGTCGGTAGCTACAACTGAATAATGTGATAGTACATGTGACTTCCGATATTCGGTTGGCAACAAATTCAACCAAATTTTGCAGTTATAAGGAGTGAGATCGAATACAACCTGTCACACAGTTTCACTTACAATTGTTTTTGTGTGCGACACTGAATTTTGTTTCTTAGCAAGTTTTCTTTAAGAAGGTTGTCAGATTAGGTAATGATGGGCTATAAAAACAGGAAATTTTGTGCTCACAAAATTAATTTTCAATTAAACATTTAATAGATATTATTAAACTTTTAATTGAAAGCGAGTTTGAAATCAAACAAAAGTTTAATTGAAATTTTATTGACAATAATTTTTCCAGTTTCAGAAAAAAGCGGAATCGTAACGTTTTCGAAAAAAAATGCGAATGCAATATTAGATTGCAAAGAGTTCAGTGCCATATTTAGCACACAAATCTATTAAAAAAAGGATATAAAAAAACCCTTAATTTTCACTTTTTCCAATACTTTGAAAAATAAAAGGGGAAAAATAAGAAAAATACATAATCAGCAGATGTTTTCACATGTTTTCAAAAAATTACTACAAAGAAAAACACTCAACTGCTAATTATAGTAAAATGTTATCCTTTATCAACAAACTTAAATAAATATTAGCAATTCATATTTTAAATAGAAAAAAGGGGAAAATATTCTATTAATAGAATTGTCTAAAACAATTTACATTAATATGCTAAATAGTTAATGGGACTACGCCTATTATTTTTTATTTATTTTTTGTTGTTATTATTTAAACAATAACATGACTAATTTATAAAAAATTTATGGTTAATAACCTTTTAATATGAACTTACGACTTCTATTGACATTACAACAAATTAATCATTTTAACACACACTTTTGATATCAACAATAAAAAAAACAAATTGTATCTTAATTGATGTCAATAATTTTAGTTTTGAAATAATATAAATTTTACGCATGTTACCGACCTTTTCTTTATTGGCGACAATTTTTTCAGAAGTACACACAGAGAAAAAAAAGTGCCAAACGAATTGAAAAGTGTATTTTAATGGTGACAACTTATAAATTCAGTTAGTACAACGATATTTACATTAGATTTCTGAATATGTTGGGTGTTGGAACTAAAATTAAGTTAAATTAACCGAATTTTGTTGTAAAACTAATGTTGAGTTGTACCAACCGACTAAAATTCGTAATAACCGAAATTCAGTTGGCAAATAGCTAAATTTTTCTCTGTGTGTGTAACTATCACTTAATGCCAACCAGTGCTGCCAATCAATTTTGTTGAAAAAATAGTAAATTTTTGCAGAAAAAATCGTCAAAGTCGTCATTTTGAGAATGAGAAATAGTCGAGAAATCGTCAGTTCCAAAACTATTTAAATTTCAA
This sequence comes from Delia radicum, assembly GCA_021234595.1. Classification (NCBI taxonomy): domain Eukaryota; kingdom Metazoa; phylum Arthropoda; class Insecta; order Diptera; family Anthomyiidae; genus Delia; species Delia radicum. Next base: position 195,345,812 of record CM037854.1, read on the forward strand.
TAAAAAAGGTGAAATTTTACTCAAAACTTCAAATTAATCACATTATCTATAATTAGTTCAACATATGTTGCCGTTATTAGCTTTTTTACTAACGCCTTCGCATTTTAAGTGAACTACTACTTCTAAAACACATTACGCGGAATAGAAAAGCTAATATCATCGAAATATTTTTAAATCTGCAAAATTCCGTAACGAAATATTAATTTTTATGGTGATTTTTGGTTTAAATAAATTTCGGCATATAATACAAGGTTAAAAAAAATAGATTTGATTTAACAGGAATCAGAAACGTGGAGACTTATTCTTTTATCAGTGATTTTGTAGCTAAAACTAAATCATTAAAAAGTTAATCGGCCTGATTAGGGTAAAAAACATAATTGGCAAAATCTTGAACAAATGCAGTTTAGAAACATAACTACGATTACTTCATAACTTTTACCACAAAAACTAATTTTTGAGCTGATTTCGAGAAACAAAATATTTGTAGTCGCCGGCGCCCCCTTGCGGCTGGGCTGGGCATTAAAGTTGAAAAAGTTTTTTTAAGTATCTCAAAAAGTACACGTCCGATCATTACAATATACATGTCATATCAAAGCTTATTAAATTTTTTTTTTGCTTCTTAATCAGCTCAAAAAGTACTATGCGATTAAAAATTTGGACGTGATCGGAGTTATTTTGCTAAACAACACTTATGCCGAGTTTTTAGGATGTAGTTTATCTTTAATCTTAGTTTAACACAGTTTGTAACTGGAATACTGCTATTGGAATTTTGTTTATTTTGCTTTATTTCAGTAAAGACCGAAATTCTGAACTTGAAAAAGTTGTTCCGGCAAATGTTTGTTAATAAAATTGGAAATGGTGGACAAAATTCGTTGTCGGTTTAGCTAGACGAAGTTTAACTGACATCCCAAAAACTAGGCCTTAGCCGTTTTCTTCGAATATCATTCGTCTCAGCCATAGACACTCATATTTTTCATCTAAAGTTAAAAAATAAGTCCAAACTTAGCATTTTTTAATATTTTTGAAAATTCAACAACAAAATTAAAAATTTCTTATTGCCGCCAATCAGCTGTTTTTGAAAGATCGTCATAGAGTGCTTCATAATATAAATAAATAAATAAATATAATAAATAAAATAAATTTAACACATTTGTCAACACTCTGTCGTTTTCAATCTATTACAAAAACCTTTTAGTCGAAAAATTTACGTCATACAACAACAAATAAAAATCGACAACGACTTCGACTAGAGTCGAAATACGACTACGACAACCGTAATCAGGCCCAATATTTTCGGATTTTCCTTTGAAAAATATATGAAAAAAAAAAAAAAAAAAAAAATTAATGATTTTTGTTCGATTTCAGATCATTTTACAGTGGAGTTATAACGAACATCGGTTATAACGGACTTTTTTTATATAACAAACGATTATTCAAGTTCCAACGCATTTACTAACATATTTCATACAAAATACTACTACGACGAAATTACGAATTTTCATACCAATTTTTAGACTTATAACAAACACATTAAAAAGTCATTTTTTATAAAAAATGTACTGCAATTTTAAAAACTTCAGCTTTTTACTTGCAACTTCATTAAAAATAATTAAAAACCGTAGGTAACTAATGGTGTTTTCTTTTCTGACAAAAAATGTTCTTTTGCAAAAAAAGGTAGCTTTGTGAAAGGGTACCGTGTTCTTTTCTAATATTGTCACATCTTCAAAGTGCAAAAAAGTCGCCTTTTTTGCCCTGAAAAAAATCACATTGTGAGATATTGTCCTAAAAAATAGCTGATATTTTAGGCTTTTGTTTTGTTTTATTTTAAAAAGTTTTATAAAATATATATCAATGGGTATGTCAGAGAGAGGCTCAGAAGATGGAGGGAGTCGGAGTTTGGGGCCTATTGGGGCCAGATCGCCTAGGCAGCGACAGGCGAGGCTGTTTATATCTCCCTCTGGGGAGAGGTCGCGGAAACTCTTGTATATGACTAGGGGCGAACTAAGGACCGTGACGGGTTACCTCACGGGACACTGTGGCCTTAGGTATTAATTGTACAAGATGGGACGATCCTCTACGGATACGTGCTGGTTTTGTGAATTGGAACTCTCTCCGACAGCAGGGTGCGTTATTTTGGTGGTCGAATAGTGACGCCATCGGACGTTTGGAATTGTTTACCTGGTAGGATAGTTGGCTTCGTAGGGAGCCTGAACCTATAGGGTGTATTCGTTGGCAGCCCAAAATACCAACTTCTGACAGCGGTGCATAGTGAAACTCTAGTCTAATCTATATCAATCTTGAAAAAAAAATATTGTTTGTCCTTTTATAACATTTGTAAAAAAAAAAATGTTAAAATGTAAGCATCTACGGCATTTTTTTGTGCTACAAAGATTTTTGAGAATTTAATGGATTCATCTTCATCATCTGATGATGAAATCTCATCTGTATTGGTGGAACATTTTTATTAGCTTTTTTCTCTTCTTCTTTTTTTCATTTGTTTACCTAAAACAGCTGTTCAAAAAAACAGTGTGGCATATTTGTGTTCTATTCTGAGCATAAAAAAACGCATTTTTTCGGGTTCATGGCAAAATTAAAAATATTAACATTTTAATTTTATCAGAAAAGAAAACACCATAAATTTAATCGAACAATTGTTTCAATATTACAAACAAAAATTTAAAAAATTAGGAAAATTTAGAAAAAAATACTGTCATTATATTAAATTTTTTAAATGTTTACCACGTTTATAGCGAACTAAGGAACTAAATTCTCCTTTCCCCAATAGTTCGTTATAACCGTGTTGCACGTATTACATTTTCTTTAGACGCTTCAAATAAAAAGAAGTTTGACAAAATTTTGTCCGTAAATTATAGAGAATAAAAATGGAAAAATGTCGTTAATTCAATAAAAATTTTAAATTTTTTAAAATCTTCATTTTCTATACAATAAATTTTGTTAAATCGTTATCATTCTATCATATTTCACTTTAAAAATCGTCAAAATGGAGACACATCGTCAAAGTTGGCAGCGCGGATGCCAACTATTTGGTTGCTTGCTGCTGCTGCACATTCTCCATTCCTCATTTAAAATGTACGTGAAGTGTACAACAAATACGATACATCGTATATTTGATTCATGACGTCTATGAGTAATAAATGACATTTAATGTATACATGAATGTAGAAATGTATGTTGTATGTATTTTCAATGTGTCATTTAACAAACCAAACTGCTATAGATCACAATTACACTGTAAATGAGAAATGTTTGCTACTGATGCTGCTGCTGCTTCAGTGAATAATTGGAGAACAGTGCTGCCAGTTTAGAAGTGGTTTTCCCAACTTTTAGGGAAATGGTTTTTGGTTATTATTAAGCGGGTTTTTTTTTGCATAATCAACGTGAGTATATTATAAATATATAAGTATTAAAAATATTTCCAAAAACCCAAAACTAAAGCCATATTAGCATGTTTTGAATATTTTAAGGATTTTTAATTAATACCAAAACCAAATATTATACATTTTTCTTTAATTTAATCATCGAACAAATTATTGTGATTTTTTGTTTTAGATCTAGGGTATTTTTTTTAATAGTTCATGTGACATTTATAAAATTACTTGTTTACATGTAATTTATTTGAACTATAAAATAATTTTATTCTTGTTGTTCTAACACTGAAAATCTTAAAATAAAATTATGTGGCCACGTTGTTATATATCAAAATAACAGAAAAAACCAAAATCGAGGTTCAATTAAAATATTTGTTAATTTAAATTAAAGTTTAATTGAATTTGGTCCTATTAAGGAAATTGCAGAATCAATTAAAATAATTGATTTAGTTTCAATAAAGATTTTAATCATATCTATTGAAAATATAATTGAATATAGTTTTCAATTTTAAACAAATCGTAGATACTAAATATTAAAACTTTAATTAAAATTGCAAAAAAAAATCGCTAAAAATAGGAAAAAAATAGAAAAAAAACCCCAAAATTTAAATACACATCGATTAAATTTTACAAAAAAAAAAAAACCCAAAAAAATACTAAATCAGCGAACTTAAAAAAAACGCCAAAAACATTAAAAAAAAAAATTGCAAAAAAAAATTAAAAAGAAAAAAATCAAAATAAAAAAAAAATCTCCAAAAATTTTAAATAATCGACATAAACGAAAAATCGCCAACATTTAAAAAATATATCTAAAAATTTTAAAAATCGCCAAGATTAAAAAAAAAAAAATCTTAAAATTGGAGGAAAAAAAAATTTGTCAAATGCAAAAATTTAATTCTAAAAATGCCAAAAATTTTAAAAAATTACCAAAAGTTAAAAAGACTTACCAAAAGTTTAATTAATAAAATCCCAAAATTGAAAAAATCGCAAAAATAAAAAAAAAATAAAAAAATATTCGAAAATTAAAAAAAAAAATTGACCAAATTAAAAAAAAAAAAAATTTAACTCGTTAAAAGTGGATAAAATCGACAAAATTACCAAAATAGAAAAAAAATCTATGAATTTGAAAAAATCAAAGTTAGCGATTCACCTAAAAGATATTTAAAACGTTCATATTTTGAAGTTTTTTTTTTCTTCAGGTTTGAATTTTCTTTAAATTTATACATTTTTTTTCATTAGAGATTTTTTCAAAAATGAAAATTTGAATAAAAAAAAAATATTCGAAAATTAAAAAAAAAAAATTACCAATTTAAAAAAAAAAAAAATTTAAACTCGTTGAAAGTGGATAAATTCGACAATATTACCAAAATAGATAAAAAAAAGTCGATGAATTTGAAAAAATCGCTAAAATTAAAAAATCACAAAAAAAAATATTTAAAACGTTCAGTTTCGAATTTTTCTTTAATTTTACACATTTTTTTTACATTAGAGATTTTTTCAAATTTGAAAATTTGAATAAAAATTATTTTTCGAGACCTGCTAAGGCAAAAATTAAAAAATAACCTGGCAACACTGTTCGGGATCAAAATAAAAAGGGGGAAGGGCATTTTAATAGAATAGACTACAATTGATTGCACGATTATGTTTGTTTTGCTGTTATCTGTATACGTACTACGAATTGTGGGGCTTACTTTTTTTTTTGAAATAAATGACATTTAGAATTGTAAAACAAATGTCTTTCTTTTGTTCAATTGAATTGTTTTCGTGTGTCGTTTTTAATTTACGGGAAGAGCACAACCAACATGTGATGCTCCAAAGTATTGGAAGTGGGATGGTAACAGGCAAGGCACAGCAAGTATCAGTTCAATTATCATAGGTCAGTTATCTTATTGATCATATCAAAGAAAAATTAACTTGAACAATTGATATTGAAATAATAAAAGGCAGTTAAATGGTTTTTTGAACTCTGGCCATACGGTAAAAAAAATTCTTATCTTTTTATTGAAATCGTTACAACAAAAATTTGTATAAAATTTGTTCTTTGAAACTGCGTCAGAAAAATTGTTTTCTTAGGCTTCAAAGTTCAAATTGGTTTATCAAAAAAATGTTTGCTGTACCAACAACAACCAACAATTTTCAACTTTCAATTAAAAAAAATCTTCAAAATACCGATTTCTATAAAAATAGCAAATAAGCTCTATTTTGAAAGAAAAAAAGCTAAAATAAACTTGATTTTTGAAGAAAAACGGAAAAAAGTAGCTACTCTTTACAAAATAAGCTAAAACAAGCAAACATCGAAAAATAAGCTAAAAAGCTCTAACAAATATACTCGTAGCTTGAAACTTTCGTGATTTCATGATTAGAACTTGTATTAGTTAAGTCTAAATAGTTCTATCCATTTAAATAAAAAACAAGCTCTGGCTTATTTTGGTTGCCCTAGTTATTAATTATATTCCGGGAACATCTACAGAAAAAATTATATTGTTGGTTCATTATTAGCTTTAGATTACTTTTTTTTTCATTTTGAATAGTCAGGTCTGAGATCATAATTATTTTTTTTTTAAATTTTTTTTGTTTCATATTTCAATAGTATAAACATTTTTCTTTACGCTATGAGAATTTTGAAGAAAAAATCCCGGAATTAAAAAAGTTACAGCTTGTTAAACATACTCCTTGTCCTATATTTTACCTGAGCAATATTTACTTTAAATGCTTTTTTCTCAAAACAAGATATTGAAAATCTTGTGCCACTGAACGGATGACCCGATTTTGAATATTTGTTTTTTTTTTTTTTTTTTTTTTTGTAGAGGACTAAAAAATGAAGTCCCTAACGTAGAGACATTTTTCTTTGCTTAGTATTTTTTTGAAAATTTAAAATCTGGCTACGTTAGAGACTAAAGAATTTATTCGAGTATAAAAAAAAAAAATTGTTTTCTCAGGCGCATACTCAGAGCTCCACGATGACATCCGATTTTGAGTTTAAAAAAAGGGTATATAATGAAATAGTCACCAGGGTTGCCATGGTTGTCGGAATTATAAATTATAGTTTTTAGAATAATATGTAGTATGTATTGTGTTTTTATATCGCAAAAGGAATTTTTTGAATAAACCATTTATTTATTTTTTTATAATTCCTTGTTTCGTTGTTTTTATTGATTTCTAAAGCTAGTAAATCCCAGTGTTGCTGTATAAACAAACAAATTAATTGTATTGACAAATTTTGATTTTGTCAACTTAATTTTTAAATACCAATAAATTGTCAATACAATTCCCTAATTCCTACGGATAGATAATTTTTTAACGAATTCTATCACAGAAAGAATTTCTTGAACGAGTTTAAACGAAATTTTTCAGTAAACCAAAAAAGTGCTCTTTACAAAGTTAACGAAAAAGATCTTAAATTCAATAAAAAATTTCTTTTATGAAACTAGGTTTTAATGAAACTTTTAATAAATAAAATGAATTAATGCAAAAATTAATGAATAATATATAAATAATTCTCTCAGTACACTTAAAAAATAATTCACCACTTTAGGCTACAAAAATTTGATGTCAGATTCCTATTTAGCAGCTCTTTAAAATTCCGAAGTAAATAATTTTAACCAATTACGAATTTTTCTACAAAAATTATCCGCTTTATACAGCAGAAGAAAACTTGCTTGGGCGAGTTTTAATGAAATTTTGCACTAAACAAATGAAATTTTCTTTATAAAGTTAATGACAAATTTCTTAAACTTTAAGAAAAAGCTTCATAATTTTTATGAAAATAATAATATTAATGAAACTTTTTCATTAGGATTTACATTTTTTAGATAATAAAATTTTTTATCAAATTTAATGAAAAGTTTCAACGACCGAATTCCAGTGACACTTCATAGATCTAATGCAAAAATTCATTGATATGATGCAGATAATTCTGTCAGCGTGAGTAAAATCTGGGTTCACTGAAGTGAGCGTGAGTGTGAGTAGAAAAACATTATTGTGCGTGAGTGGAATTTTTCTCTCGTGAGTGAGTGTGAGTCAAAATTCACTTACGTGCCCATCTCTACTGAAAACCAGCCGTTTTTCTAAATTGGGTCTTTTTGACCCAAATAGGACAGAAGAGCTAAAAATATAAAAAATCATAAAGTTTTATATTTTTTATAGTTATAATTTTGATAAACTACAAAAAGTTATTTTCATGCTAAAAAATAGTTCCAATAGTCTTTACTCAAAATGATAGACTCGTCCGTCGCTCGAGTAAAAATAAAAAAACAAATTCAGTTCCAACAATTTTTAATTCAGTTGAAGCTATTGTTGAATTTGTTAAAACTTAAAAAAAAAAAAACTAAATAACTAGAACTTTTTGAAATTACTATTTCTTGTGTTAGTCATAACAAAGCAGCGCATAGACAGACAGACTGAAGCAATTTTAATATTATTTGCATGTAAGCAAAAAAAAAAAAAACGAAACAAAATTATTTATGGTATGCAGTAATAGCAGTAATAAAGGTATTCACTTTAGAACTGCGAAGTGCGAGGCGAGTTGCAAAATTCTAGAGTTGTGCTTAATAGTTCATAGTTTATGTCGTTCATTTCCGCTTAGTAAACTAGTTCCTTTTTTAGTTTATATGTCTGTTCATAGTTCATTCCGTTCATTTCATTTCATTGAACTAGTGCGTTCTTTTAGTAGATGTGTAAGTTCTCCAATTAATTTTTTTTTGTATTATTCATACTATTAAATTGGTCAATAGTTTCTTTTACAAATCTGAAGAATATAAGAGAAAATCCTAAATAAACGGTTAAAAGTGAACTAGTTCAATTTTTTATTATTTTTTTTAAGTGAACTAGTTCAATTTTAACAGTTTATTTGTGATTATCGCTCATTCTGTGGAGATTTGTCAAACAAACATACATACACTGCGTTGCAAAACTATAATTACACATTAATTTCACTAAATTTCGTGAGTTAAAAAAAAAATAGAGTTTAACCGGCATAAATGTAAAAACAATGGACAATAAATATTTAACAAAAAAGCAATTCATTTATTTGTTATTTTAATATTTAAAAAGGAATCACAAAATCAATTACTGTTTCATAACTAAGTCAAGGAATTTCATGCAAATGCATGTTTGTTGTCAGTAGCCCAAAATTGATTTTGACCAAATACTTTTCCGAATCAAAGAATTTGCAACAAATTGGCATCGATTTGTTGTTGCATATTTTCCTATAAATGCATATTTTATAATTTTTTGTTACTTTTTACGCATATTTTCAATTTAATTTTATATTTTTGCATATTTTGTAAAAATTTAAAATTAGTTTTAATTAAAACTAAATCAAAGAAAGTATTTGTAACCCTGAACATAGCATCTAGTTTTTATTTGTTATGTCGAATTTGTGGGATGTAGATAATCTTTAAACTTCGATTAACAAAGTTTGTGCTGTAAGCCTGAAATTCTAAACACAATGAAGGGGTTCCGACAATTTTTTGTTAATCAACTTGGAAATGGCAGGCAAAATTCGTTGACAGTTTAACTAAACCGAGATTAACTGACATCCCAAAAACTCGACCTTAGACATTTATATTGGATTTCATTTTTAAATCAGCAAGCCCGAGTAATAAATCGATTTTTAAAAATCCAAAAATTCCATGTGCATATTTTTTTGATTTTTAGTGCTTATTTTTGGATTTTTAGTGCATATTATTTGGTTTTTTGTGCATATTTCGATTTAAATACATTTTTTAGTGCATATTTTGATTTTTTTTACTGCATATTTGTCTATTTTTCATTTTTGACGTATTCATAACTATAAATACACTTAACTTAATATATCAAAATTTACAAAAACTTAAGAAAATTTTTTTAAAGCAGCAGTTTCAATAATGCGTGAGGTCTTCTTTTTCTGAATCAACTCGAAAATTTGATCAGACATACTGTCTACCAGATTTATTGGAAGTTCTTTCGTTATATATCTCCACTGATCAATAACTGTTTCTTTTAGATGAAAAATGCTTTCATATTGACGGGTTTCTGCGTAAACTCGGCAGGTTAATACTTCCCAAATATTCTCAGAGGTTTTGATCCGGAGAACACGGGGCAATTATAATACTCATATATTTCCTGATGATACCCCTTCCATCTTCTGAAGACTTATGTATATGTAATGAGGCGTTGTCTTGTTGGATGAATAAATTCTTCTTCGTTGCTTTTTCAATAAATGGCACCGATTTCTCTTCTAATACTGTAATGTACTCAGAAAAATTAATTTTGGTGCTTGAAAAGGCCAAATTAAGTTTTGACGAGAAGCCCCTTAATATCTTAACTGGCACTACAAGTTTCGAAGTGAAGTCCCTTATTATCTGAACTGGCAGCAGTTAATACAATCGAAACCAAAAGCGACCCAAACCATTAGGCATCCGCTTATGAATTTTTTTGAGTATATCGTGATTACTTGCGTAGGTCTCTCCAAAAGCACATCTGTACCATCAATATTGAACTTTGTATCATCAGCAAAATCACCTTTAAAATAAATTTATGTTTAAACAGTCCAACCAACAACAGCGATTATTGGCGTAACTTTCTCCAGTAGGTTTGTAAATTAATTTTAGCGAATTCAAGTCGAGCAGTTTTGTGGCAGAGTAATAACCTTGGTACATACACCAGCTTTTGGCAAGTAATTCTCTGAGAATATTTTAAGAGTCTACTTATGGTTGATTTGGACACATTTACCTCACATTCATCGAAAATCTGATTGAGACTCTTCATTGAGTTTGCTGGCACAGTGAATTATTTACGCCGTTCATGATCAGAAAGCTTTTTTTCGGGCCGCCTGAACAGTTTAGTTTTCTAGCTATTGCCGAAAACTTAAGCCACTTTTTAAATAGGCTAAAATTTTCCCTTTTTCAAAATCACTTAGATATGAACCACGCGGCATTTTATATCAAATTGATAAAAAAAAAAATTGCATAATAAACAAATAAACAAATTAAAATCTTTAATTGTTCTTTATTTTCTATTTTTCTTTGTTTACCGTTATATGTAAGTCCTGGTTCACACACGGCAATTTTACTTGCGCTAGTCTTGAGTTTATATAAGAGGGAGGAAAAGAAAATGGAAGGGGGTACAGACTTTCCCGTACTCCAATTCCGTTTTGTTTTGTCATCCGCAATTTTCAACACGAACTAAAGACAACGAAAATTGTTGAAACAAACTTTTCCTGTGTGAACACAAAAGCAAGTTCAAAGGAGAATTGAAGAAAACTTGCGCAAGTAAAATTGCCGTGTGTGAACCGGGACTAATTATGGTTATAAAACACTAACAAAATATTATTGCACAATATTTCTCTTAAATGAATTAAGTAATCTCTTAAATTTTACATAATAAGAGATCAATTATCTCACTCTTAAATACAGTTATAAGTTTAACAAATTCTTTTTTTGGTAATATTGGACAAAATAACAAAAATCATTTGTAATTATAGTTATGCAACGCAGTGTATGAACTAAGAGAATAAATGGAAATTAAGAAATTGAACAATGAACTATTAACCACAACTCTACAAATTTCATAGCAACAATTTTAATTACATCTTGTGGGATGTAGTAAAAAAAAAATACATTGAACAAGTTTGCAAGGCTACAAGTATTGAAGTGAAGCCCCTTAATATCTGAACTGGCAGCAGTAAATACAAGTAGAGTTAGTCATATGATGACTTTTTCATAAGTATTTTTGAGTTCTTTGCTTCTGCAATAATATTTTATAGGCGAGAAGAAAGAAGCAGAAAAAAGCTCTATGCAGTAATAAACAACAACAATAACAAGATGAAATTATAAAAGATACGCTTAAATAAGAACTACAGCCGCAATAATAGCAACTACGAGTGCAGCAGCTAACAACTACAACAGTTTTTATCAGGCGAAAGTATCTCTATTCATGTGTAAATGATGTAGTGTTACAGATTCTGACAGATTCGGTTTGTTGTTGCTATTTTTGTTGTAATGCATAATATTTATTACAACTTCTATGGCAGCGCTTCTATGCATCATTTTAATAGGCATTACGATTTGCTTTTTAAAATATGCATAAAGCTAATTTTTTTTTTTCTTTAATATTTTCATGTTAATTACCAATTCTACCATATCGTAATTGATCTTTTTATGAACTTTTCTTTTGGTGTTTGCAGTGGTAGTGCTTTTTAAGAAGCAAAAACCATAACGAATTTGGAAAATTTGTAAATGATAAAAGGATGAAACCATGAAAAGTTATATTATAAAACAAAATTCACATTGTTGACATTATGTAAAGAATTGAAAAATTAATCTAAATGATTAGAAACCCTAGGAAATACGCGTATTATTATTATAAATTCTTTTCATAGTTATATTTTACATTGTTTACGTTGTGTAAGCAATGGGTAAACGGTTGAATAAACGCAAAAAATTAGTGTAAATAAAGTTTAAAAATTTCGATTTTATAAAAGATGTTACCAACAGTTTAAGTTACCAATTATACATTGTGTAAAGAATGGATTATTTCAATAAATATTGATTTTATGTAAACAATTGGTAAAAACTATCGAATTCAAAACATTTGTCCTTAAACATAAAGAAGAAAACATAATATTTTAATTTTGGAAAAAATATACATTGTTGACAATATGTAAAGTATTAAAAAATTATTGTGAATGATATATAAAACCAAGGTAAGCAACGTTTTTAATTATAAATTATTTTGCATATATATTTTGCATTGTCTACGTTGTGTAAACAATGAGTAAACGATTGTGTTATCGCAAAACTTTGTGTAAACATAGTTAAAATTTTATAAAAGTTGTTAAAAGCACATTAAATTGACAATTATACATTGTTGACATTATGTAAATAATTATTAATAATTTCATTTATGTAAGTGTGCGTGTGTGAATTATATATATTTATTTTAATAAATTTCTTCATAGTAATTTGTAATTTTTTCCAACATGTCAATATTATATTACTCAGGCTTTGTGTAATTAAACATTGTATATGGCCGTGATTAACGCTCTTTCAAAAAATATTATTACAATATATTTACATTGTTTACATGTTGTAAAGAAGCGGTAACTAACTATGTCTTACAACAAATAGTATTAAAACTATGAAATTTTAATTTTAAAAAATTAACGCAATGTAAAGAATTGTTATATACGAATTAGTAACTGTTTTTCGCAAAACTTTACTTGAAATTATAAACATTTTAAATTAAGAAAAGAAATGCATTGGTTTCATTAAGTAAAAAAAAAACTGAAATTAATAATCAAAATGCACTATCACGTACAAAAATGTGATGAAATAAAAAATATTTATTTTATATGTGATATATATTGTTAACATAATGTAAAATATTGGTAAATAATAACTTATAATAGGTGTTCCAAGCTAAAAAAAAAGGTTTTAATCAAAAAATTTTAATTCAATAAGTAAACAATTGGTAAATAATTGAAAATTCGCTAAAGAACCGTTTGTAAGTGAAGTCTTCAATTAAGCATTGTTGGCATGATGTAAAATGTTGGTAAATAATTACTTATAATAGGTGTCTAAAGCTAAAAAAGGTTTTAATCAAAAAATGTTAATTCAATAAGTAAACAATTGGTAAATAATAGAAAATTCACTAAAGAAACGTTTGTAAGTAAAGTTTTCAATTAAACATTGATTTTAAAATAAATTTAATATTGTTTACATTAGGTCAACATTAGGTAAACAATTGTTAAATCACAGAAATTTTTGAAAAAAAAATGTTTGCAACTATATTTGATAGAAATTTTTAAATCACAGAAATTTTGGAGAAAAAAATTAGTGTTGCCAACTATATTTGATAAAAAAAATGTTGTGAAGTATAAAGTTCTGACAATTAAAAAGTTAAACAAAGTTTAAATTATCAGCAAAAACTTAACCTCAAATCATTTAACTAGTAATACTCTTAAAATAAATGGTATTGCCATTTTTATATTGTCCAATTCACTGAAAGTTTTCTTAAACTAAAACTAGTAAAACTTGCATTAAATAATCAACATTAAATTTAAGCTCAGAGCAAATATGATTTGTTTTTCTTTCCGCTGCATACATTTACAAATTTCAATCAATATTCTAAAAATGAGCGCCAATTCAAAATATATTATATGTTTTTTTTTTGTATGTGGCATGCAACAAGTGTGTTGTTTTAAATTATGCATAAATGCCTTTATACAACAATGCAATTCCCTCCTTATTTGTTATAACCAACAACACTACAAACAATAAAAGGCATGCTCTTGGCGGCTCCTCCATTATATTTATGCCCTAAAGTGAACAAAAACAACAACACAAACAACATTGTATGTTCATTAGGGTTATAATTTTTTTTGTGCAAAATGTTTACCATCACTTAGGTATAAGCAAAACTGTAATTGTAATGAAAATCGCTTTTTCGGGTCATTTTGAAACAAAACACTTCCGCATAAAATGCAGTTTCCAAAAATTAATTTCTTTTACGTTTTTTCCATTAAAGTTGCATTAGTTTACCCAAATTAATGTACAACATATTTTAAATTACATTTTCACGCAATTTGGTGGTCGTTGTTTTGCTAATTTTGATGCACATTTCGCGAAATGGCACTTTTTTGATCAAAATCCGAGAAACATATCAAATTTGAAACCATTTCTGTCCTTTGATGTGCATTGTTACACTGTAATTACTTTAAAATTTTTAGCGAAATATTAGTTTTTAGTTTAATTAAAAAAAAAAATTTGTCGAACTTAAAAAACGTTTAGGCGGGCGGACAGTTTTTGAAAATCGCGAAAAAAAAATAACATTGCGTTTCTTTATATTATATATAGACGTCCATATTTAGGTATATGTTAATAATTTAAAAATAAAAACGATCAAAACTTATAACCCTAGTGTTCATCCAATTGTGCAAATGTTATTAGGACGAGGATGATGATGTGGCGCGGTATAAATATTTTCTCTAAATAAAATGCCTTAAGTATCTTCTATAGCTGGAAAAAAATGTGGTAAGAAGTGGAAACAGAAGAAGACTAGAGAAGATAAAAATGTTAATATTGTATTGTTGTAGTTTCACTAAATGCCTTTTTGCTTAATTTAATGTTCAAATATGCATACTGAAGCTCCCTCATTTTATTATTTACCATCGTCATTAAAGATTATAAGGGTGAGATGGAGGAGAGGTGAGTTTTCTTAGTGCCTTCAAGTGCAATGTTGCTAGGACCCAAGTAAAAAAAAAAAATTGATGTGTGGCATCATCAAATTATATTAAATTATATATAAATTAGATATGCGATGAGATAAAATTTGATCCGAAAAATGAGAACATATAATTGTATCTAAAATACTTCAAATTGTATCGAATACGATACAATTGTATAGAATTAGATCTAATTCGAAGCAATTAAACACAATTTTGTGCAATTTGATGTACTATATTAGATATAATTTCATCCGAATTTTGTCCCCATACAAAATTTTGTGTATTATATATATGTAATTATATCGAATTAGATAAAATTCGATACCATTAGATAAAAGTTGATACAAACAGTTCCTAGTATTTCCTAACAATTATATCAAGCTATATCTAATTTCATAAACTAATATATACAGTTATTACAGTATTTACAGTTTTTTTACGAATGTGAAACTGTAGAGCCAAAAAATCATGGCGCTATTTTAACAATTCAACTCCGAAGAGTGTTGTTTTGTAGGAAAATTAGCTTTTCTCAGATTTGTTCACTATTAAGGCCTGGTTTTTGGGATGTAGATTAGATTAACGAAGTTTGTAAAGGGAATACTGCTTTATTATTACATTATTTACTTACGAAGCGCTTCCAAAGCAAATCCAAAAGGCATGATTTTTGTTTTCGCGATGTCCCACTTGATATGTCTCTTTTAAGCAGGTGAAAAGCGCTTCTTTCATGTGCTCTTAGAATAAATAAATTCATGTTTTCTTAGGCAATAAGAAGCGCTTTTTTATATACTGACTACATTAATTATTCATGGTATGTGCTCTTAATTGCGTAATTACAAGCATTATTCACTATTCTTTTTTTTTTGTCTGTATGTACTCTTAACGTGGATCAACACAGGGGTATGTTGCGCAAGAGGTTCAACTGTTTTTGTTAATTTTCTCTAAAAGTATATAGCTAATACTTTTGCGCAAGTGCGCACCCACACGAGCTAGAGTCGCACTTGTGAACAAAAATCAAAATTTTTATCGTTAACTATCTCAGAAATCTCAACTACGCAATTATAAAATTATATATAAAATCACGTAGAAAAAATTTTTCAAAAAACAAAAAATAATCAAAACATTGCCCCTCATATATTTCTACATAATTTTGCATGGAACAATAAATGCCTTTATAAAAACTTATAAAAATTGTATTTTTTTCTTTTTTTAGTTCACATGAAGTTTTATATAATTATATGCACATTTATGTTGAATTATATACGAACGCATATATAACTCTATATTTTATATATATAGTTATATATAATTAGGTATATTAAGTATATTTGCATATAAGACAACATAAAATAATATATTCCTATATATACCCCATATACAAATGTTTGAAACAACACAAAGCTATATACAATTAGACACAAATATTTATATTGCAACATTGAATTGTATAAAATTATATCTGAATATATAAAAACCTTTTTACTTGGGGACGACTTTGGTTTGTTGTTACAACTATTTTTAGTATTCAAATTCTATATGACTTTGTTTTACACTTTTGTGTATTCTAAACGAAGTGGCATTTTAGTATAGAATACACTTAGAGATATATCAGCATGATATCAATGAATTTTTGAATTTGATCTATGAAGTGTCACTGGAATTCGTCCATTGGTATTTTTCATCAAATTAATGTAGAATTTCAAAAAATTTTGTACACTAATTTTATTTATTTATTAAACATTTCATACTTCTAACGAAAAAGTTACATTAAAAATATTTTTAAAAAATATGAAGCTCCTTTATAAACTTTATTAGTTTAGTAATAGTTTTCATTAAAATTCATTAAAATTCATGCATGAAAATTTTTTCTGTGTAGTGAAATATAAAAAATATAAAACCTATTTTCCTAATCTAAACAGAGGGAATTCCTTAGCCGAGTTTTAATGAAATTGTTACCCAAACTAATGAAGTTTTCTTCAAAAAACGAATGAAAAAATTCTTAAACTTCATGAAAAAGCTTCATAGCTAATGGAATTATTTTTAATGAAACTTTTACATAAGGCGTATGAAATTTTTAATAAATAATATGAAATTGTGCATTAAATTTTATGAAAAACTGCATTAACTTAATGAAAAGTTTCAATGGACGGGTTCCAGTGACAATTCATAGATCTAATGTCATTGATAACATGCAGATAATTCTCTCAGTGTAATGTATTTCAGAATAATTATTGTCTACTTTGTTGTAAAGTTTAGAGTTGCGGTAACAATTGCATTTTCATAACTTCATTGACCTTACTTGACAACACAATGCCATATTATTTCAATAGTAATTAATATTTTAATTGTATTACCCGATCAAAAAAAAGTTATATCTCAAATACAAAATCAGATAAAGATCAATATTCATTGTTATCGAAGCTTATATCGAAATTGGGGCAGCCAGTTATATACGAATAGATCATTTAAATAGCTTAATGGATTAAATTAGATCAAAATTTAACTAAAAAAATGGGGGGATCCTATAATATCTAATTTAAGATCCCAAATATCGCATATGATTTATTCAGACCTAATTGGATCCCTTTAAATTCAAAAATATAAGTAATTTTTAGTGTACGGAATAAGATATTTTGAGATTAAATTGGATTTGCTTAAATCTGATGACATATGAGTAATTTCAAAAATAATCAACACCTGTTGAAACTGACTTTAGATTCCTTTTATTTCTTAAGGCTTTTTGAATTGAGAGAAACGATGGACTGGGTTATGTAGAATATTTTTAAAAACTAGAATGTACAAAGTTTTACGTTGAAAAGTCTTCACCTAAAGAATTGATGACCAGTTGAAAAAACAAAAAACTTAGAACTTACAAGAGATTTTTTATTCATTTTATTGTTGTGCTTATAGTTTTTTACTTTTACATCCAAACCAGAACAAAATGGAGTCACTAGACGGGAGATACATTCAATAAATACTTAATTTCTATATCGCTGTTTGGGGAAAAGTTATATGGTGGTTTACCAGTGAAACCATAATTTTTAGATTTTTAAACTTCCGCCGTGTTTTTCCATATGGTTTTTGCGCTGTTTAATGGACTTGGGGTTTGAGAACGGTATTTCAAAAACAGTTTGATTTTATAGAGTTTGAGGTATACCAAGTTGATGTCAGCGCACTAATAACGGTACACGAACATCACAAACATATAGGGCAGGGGTGGCAAGACTTTATTATAAAAAAAATCGTCGCGTGCCACCTTAACACTCTAACCGGTAAGAGCGCTTCAGGGCAATCATCATGAAATAGTCCACAAATGCTTCAAATGAGTAATTTATAATTAGAAATTGATGTATTCCGAAAGATAACAAAATGTTTCTTGCTTGGAAGCAAGAAAATGTCAAAGTTAAAATTTCAAAAAAAAAAAAAATTATTTTCAAAGGAATACCATTTTTAAAAACCTTGAAAACGTATTTCAAATTACTAAAACCCGCTGATAGATAATACATACAAAGTAAGGTCGAAGCTTCAAATCGACATATCTTCTTAAGTAAAAGCACGAACAATTTAATTTTGAATGGAAATTATATCTTAGCAAGATAAACTAGTTTTACCTAAACTTACTCCTATTCGTTCATTAGTTCTCGAGATAATCTCTAAACTTAATTTGGTAAATATCGCATAAAGTAGGCAGCGAATAAAAAAATGTAGAAGAACATTTTTTTTCATGCTGAACATGTGGTACGAAATTCATTGCAAAAACTCGTATGGTCGGTTAGGAGGTTAACTTCTCTTTTTTTTAAATTTCTCTTTAGTGCAATCTTTTAAAATTCTGAAAATGTTTTATTCTAAAACTGAAAATAAGAAAAGAAAAATTTGAAATTTTTGGTTTTAATACCACTCAAATCGGTTTAAGCTTTTTTGCAATGAAATTTATACGACTTGTGCGGCACGAAAAATAAACACTATGTTTTTCTATATTCTTTCTTTCTATATTCTTTTCTTTACCTAATTTAGGCAATTAGGCCCAAAATAAGTTTAGAGCGAATCCCAAAAACTAATCCGCAAAAATAAATACGTTTAGGCATAAACTATGCCTCTTACCAAGATATGACTACAGTATAAAAAGTACACTTTTGTGCTTTTACTTAAAAAGATGTGACGATTTTCGTTTTTCGAAAAAAGCGAAATTCAGCGAAAAAGCACCTTAACTTCTAAATATACTGATCAAACTTTAAGGCTTTGCTGTTACTACGTCCATACGTTTTTAAGTTCAGATGATGTCCTTTAGAGGTATCATATTCGAATCCTGTATGCCATTGGACAAAAATAAGAATTTTTTAAATGCTTCGGCTTCAATATTACTTATCAACAGTTTCTAATCAACATAAATATCTTTTAAGATCTTTGAAAATGGTGTTCATTTCACAATATTTATTTTTTGAAATTGTACTCAATTTCAACTTTACCAATTCAGCGCTTCCAAACCGTGCCATGGAGACAACAAATTACTTCACAAAAAATTTTGTAAATTTGGTATTCTACCGAAATGATAAATTTTCACTCGTTTGGCGCACTTATGGCTAATTTAAAATACCCCTTCCGGAGGTGGAAAAAATCGTTTGTTAACCCTCTAACCGGGCAAGTTAGAGGGTTAACAAACGATTTTTTGGTGTTTATTTTAATTTTTGAGTTGTACCATCAAAAAATCAAATCAAAAATTTAAAAATCCATTAGAAAATATATTCGGGTCTAAAAAAAAATAAGACTTTTATTCTTAGATGAGTAATCATGGCTCCACGGTGGCACCCGATTTTGCTTTTAACAAAGGGGGGTCTATAATAAAATGGGTCTATAAACCACTGTTGCCATATTAGTCCGAATTTAAAAATATAATTTTTAGAATAATATCTAATATTGGTTTTTTCTATCACAAAAATAATTTTTTATAATAAATATTTTCTTTTTAACTAATGTTTAGTACATTTTTCTTCTCCTTTTGCAGCTTTATTTCTATGAGTGTAATCGACAAATTTTATTAAAACTTTTTACAGTTGGTACACTTGGAAAACCCCTCATTTTATAATTTTTATTAACGAAAATTTAAAATGTTGTTTAATGTAATTTTAATCGCTATGCGCAGAAAATGCATTAAAGTTTTTTCTCAATTACGTACATTTTCACCGAAGCGTGGTTAATTTCACCCTGCCACCTTTTTTCAAAACAATTAAAGTTTCATGTTTCTTTACTTACAAATTAAGCTAATTATGTTATAGAAAAAAGGAAAAGTTTTTTGTTTAATTTTGTCATATTTTTCAAATAAACACACGGCTAATAATAAAATATCCCCCCAAAACGCAAAGGGTTCCTTGTCTGGTTATTTTACAAAAGAAACACTCAGTTTGTTTGGTTTATTTTCTACCACCCTTTAAAACATATTACAAAATTAAAACATTTTTTGCAGCAAAAGTAATAATGTCTTGTGATGTTTGTTCTAAAAATAAAGTTGCACATGGTGTGGTGCATGTTAAAATATAATTAAAAATTTTGTTATTGTTTAATATTTTTTGTGTCTGCACTCACACAACAAATTCGGTTGTGATAACCAATAATTTTTCAACCGACTTGATTCGGTTACATCAACATCGTAAATTTGGTTGCCACAACTGAATTCGGTTAGTGCAACCGAATTGGGGGCTGTGTCAACCGGTTGTGACAACCGAATTCGGTTGAAACAATCGAATCTACGAGGCTGCAGCAACCGTATTAATTCGGTTGGAAAGAATTTTCAAATTTTTATTAGAGAGTGTGCGTGTGGGGTGCCGGGATTCGAATCCCGGGATTCGGTACTTTGAAAAATGCAATGCCGGGATTTATCGAAATCCCGGGATTTATCGAAATCCCGGGATTTATCGGTAGTACGGAAATTTTCATGATTTCATTTTTTAATTCATATAAAACATACATATAAAATAATTAATTAGAAAATTTCACTATTCACATCTTACAGTATTAAAAAAAAACCTATTAACTCATTATTGCCCAAGTGTGCCTTTTTCAACCCAGTATTTTTAATCGGTTATATTTTTTAATTCATAAGTATAATTAAGCGGTTTAAAAACATTAAACTAATTCAGCATCTTCACTACAAGCGTGGAAAATTGTTGTTCAGAGTTGCCAAATACATATTTGAAAAAATCAATTTGTTTACATTTTTTGATGGGACCTTTTTCAAAAATTATTTATAAATATAGAAAACCCTAATCTTACATATTTTGGATTGATATGTTGTCTCATCAACATATGAAAATGTTTTACCCCCTTAAAATTAGTTCATTAATAGTGCATAGTTAAAAAAAAAAGTTTTAAAAATTATACCAAATTTTCATTAAATATGATTGAAAAATTTCTTAAACTTCATGAAAAAGCTTCATAGTTTTTATGAAACTACTTTTAATAAAACTTTTTCATTAATCGTATGAAATTTTAGTAAATAATTTTTATTAATAAATTTTAAGAAACACTGCATTAATTTAATGAAAAGTTTCAATAGACGAGTTCCAGTGACTCATGCAAAAATTCATTGATATCATGCAGATAATTCTCTCAGTGTATTAAATATCTAATTATTAAAATTTATTTCCATCAATTAAATTTATTCAAATTAGATTTTTTGCTTTTGTAAAATATTAAGGGGTTCATAAAAGCTTCGCATATGGTGTATAAGTATACGATGCGTATGTGCAGGTACGTACACTGAGAGAATTATCTGCACAATATCAGTAAATTTTTGCACTAGATCTATGAATTGTCACTGAAACTCGTCCATTGAATCTTTTCATTAAACTTATGCAGTTGTTCATAACATTTAATGAAAAATTTTATAGCATTTATTAAAAATTTCATTAAAACTATGAAACCTTTTCATAAAGTTTAAGAAAGTTTTCCTTCACATTGCGAAGAAAACTTCACTAGTTTAGTGAAAAAAATTCATTATAACTCGACCAAGGAATACTCTCTGTTATTTACACAGATCAAATGTTGACGCATTTTATATATAATTCGTTCGTAAATATTACGAATATTTCTTCACAAAACTATTCCTGTATAAATGAAATATAATATTCCATAATAAACAATAGTAGCGATTCCTATTCTCACTTTCACCATTCACCTCAATTTTCGAATCTCATTATTTCCCGAGTGTTAATTATTAGTTCCATTTTGATTTCAGATTTATAAATATTTGTTTATTGTAAAGACGATTGGACAATAAAAAATTTATAAACTTGTATTATTTGAGAGAAAATAAGGTTCGAAAACTGAGGTGAATGGTGAAAGTGAGAATAGGAATCGCTATCAATATTTTTGTTAATTTTTTTCAAATAATTGTACCATAGAAACAAAAATTCAAATTGTGAAATAAACTTTCCAGGTTTGGTAAAACATGTATGACACCAAAGTGGTAAAAATACGACGTTTACACTATATACACAATTACATGAATCCGGCTATTATAAAAGTTGAATTACAATTTTGAAAATTTAGAAAGGTAAATAAACATTTTATGTTTTATTTTTTGTAATAATATAATAAATTTTAATAAAACAACAAATTTTATAGAAAAAAATTCCCGGATTTCAGGATTTATAAATCTTGAAAATCCTGGGATTTTCGGGATCAGGATTTCGGGATCGTCACCCCTAGTTGCCAACCACTTTAAAAATGTTGTAATTCTGTTTCAATGAAATATCATAAAGAAGAAGAAACAACCACAAAAAATGTTTTAAACAAATAAAATTCTTAAAAAAAAAAATTAAAAGCAACACAAGAAATATTATTTTAGTTCCTTTTTTTAATGTTTTATGGTTAATGTTTGGTTTTAATTAAAAATTCTCTTTCTTTTTATCTTAATGACCATATCCGCCGTTTTGTCGTATTCATCACTTGTGGTGACAGTTCTAAAAAAAAACTCAACAATACATGAAATATTACATGATGTTGGGAATTAAAAAAATAATAACACTGTGCTACACAGAAAATGCACTGCTCAAAATGACCTAGTGTAGATTGTAGGGGTAGCTGAGTGTATTACAAAACCGATTTGAGAAGTAACAATATCCAAAAACTTTCCGAGATAACGGTTAATGTGTATTTTTGGCGACTGGAGCATTTAAAGATTTATAACCCTGCGGAAAATGAAGGGTCGATTGATCCAAAGTGACAAATCTGTGATATATGATTTGGGGGTACGTCACGAAACTGGTGAAACCAAAATTGTGGTTTACCAAAAAGTGTTAATTTGGGTAAAAAGACCAATCACGTGACTATAGTAATGGTGACAAAACATTGACTGGTTGGTATCAGATATATCATGAAACTGGAGAAATAGTAACATAACATCAAAGTTTACTGAAGCAACTAGGGCTGTTGAAGTTGCTTCTGGTCATTGAACTGGTTCGAAACCGTTAGTAGTGGATAAAAACATGGCAATTAGTGCCAAAGGATTCAGTTCCTTGGCTGCTGCAAAGCGAATATAACTTCGAATGAATATTATCTGTACCGACTTTGCGACAGTAAAAATGAAGACGTAACACTGAAGACAATAAAGACGTAACACGAACTGAATTATTTTAATGTTGTCTTTTGAAAAATGGGAATGCTTGAACTTTGTTATTTTTACTAATATATATAACGAATTAAATACAAATTCTTGTGTTATTCGAAATTAAAGAATTTGTTCTGAAAGTGCTCTCATTTCTTCTTCCGTCTGTATTTTCTTAAATACCACGAGTGTTTCCTTAAAAAGTATTCGTTTATATATTAAATGTAATATTGTTTGAGAAGCAATCCAAGCAATTATATATTTCGTTTTTTTAAATGTTTGAAATATAGAAATAATAAACAAAACAAACCGTAAAATAAACTTTCCAGGGTTGGTAAAATATTTATGTCACTAATGTTATAAAAATACGATGTTTGCACTATATACATCGTTTCATGAATGCGACTAATGTATAGTTTATATAAATGTCCAAATTCAAATTGTTATAATGAATTGTTATGAATGTTATAGATTCCTGTTGTGTTTAAAAAAAAAAATAAACATTTTAAAACAGATTACTTTTGTGTCTTTTTAATGGTTTTTTGAACAGGTGCTGTGACACACTGTTTTGGGCAAGTTCAGTGATTGGTTCCAGACGGGCTATTTAGCAACTCGTATATATTATGACACATGTTGAATAAAAAGTAACCGGTTTTTTTGCTAATTACTTTTCGCATACCCGGCGACACGTACTCCTTAGACCAGTGCAGTGATACGTCACAAAACTTTTCCATTCAAACTACCCTCTAACAGCACACATTGCGCTTAATATGTGACTAGCTTTCCATCAAAAATTTTTCTCCAGTTATACGATTCGTACACCTGCCCCAGCCACGTGATAATTATTTTTTCACTGGTGCTGTTGCATATCACGTTAATCCTAAATGATCCTACTTTAACACTACATACTTCTAACTTGTCCCGTATCTTATTCATTTCAGACGGTACGGTGATAGGTTACCTTGGTCAAGTTATTCGCCACGTCACAAGGTGCTCAAAAGGTTGCAATTGCCACCTCCTATGACAAGCCCATGTTAAAAGTGCCGGTCACTTTCATATAATAGAACCGATACTAGGACAGGTTCATACACAAAAAATTCTAGTCACGTGACCATACCAGTGACTGGTCCATTTCCCGCAGGGAACTAACAAGGAGAGTCCGTTCATGGGTTCACGCCGACTACGATGAAATTTAGATATGTTATAAAGAATAAAAAATTAAGAAAACTCTTAATTTTTTTAACTGCCTTATCTCATGTTTAGGCTTTAAAAATTACCCCATTTTACGTTTTTTTGGTTTATTTCGTTCTAATTAAAATAACTATATACAAATTTAGTATCAAATGAAAGGTTTTTTTTTGAAGACACATTCACTGTTGTAAAAATTATGCCCAAAGACATTCAAGTATTTTTGTTATTCAAAAAAGTATGTATTTGAGTAACATTAAATATGACGTTTTATTATGGAATTTATTTGATTTAATAGAGGGGTTGTCTGAGCTTTTTCCGATATTCGAAACCGTACGGTTTTTATTCGACTTTTCCAGAAGAGCCTTTTTCCCCTATATTTCAAATAATTAAAAAAAATGTGGCAACTCTGGGTTCACTACTTAGGCAATATGGGTATCAAAATTGTTGTTTTATTGAGTACTTTAACGCTGCGTAAAAATCCATCTTGTTTTCGTAAATTAAAGACTAGTTTTCATACAAAAAGAAATGAATTTGTAACCCTACTTTTTAAGCCTTAAACGTCAGAAATATGGGTTTCTTAATTTTTGATTATTTATAAAATATCCAAATTTCATCGCAATCGGCGGGAATCCATGAACGGACTCTCCTTGTAAGTCATGTTTTAACAGATTTTGAATTTTTAAACGGCATTTGAAAGAAACTTGCCTGGTCTTTTCAAATATATATTATTCATTCCATTAAATAAGATTAAAAATTTGAATATATCGCCTTATATAATTTGCATTTTTGACCTCATATATGAAACATGTAATGAACACAACTCGATATTCATTTTTTTTTTTTAAATTAAAAAAAAAACAAATTTTGATTTTTCACGGATTGAATTTAAAGTAAAATCAAAAAATCCCAAAAGTGTGTAATATCGGATTTATCTGATTCAAAAACATTAGATTCATAAGGTTGTCCTCTTTCATTTTGCAATAAAAAAAAGTACATAAGGTTGATTGCATTTTAAAAACGTTAAATTTAAAAAACTGCATTTATATGCGCCAAACTTTAAAGTAATTTTTTGGAAAATCTGTACCATAAAACGAAAAATAAAGTACGCCATTGAAATTAGCGTGCCTGAAATATTTATATAGAATTAGTGGCCATAATCTTATTAATTTCTAAATGTTTTAATTTTGTCCTCCTGTGTATTATAAGGAAAGTATATACATATTTGGAAAGATCAGGCAAATTTCTTTAAAATGCCATTTAAAAATTTAAAATCGGTTAAAAAATTACTGAGTTACAATTTTTAAATGCGCCTGTCTCAGAAATTACTCTTTTTTCGTTATCTCAAACATTTTTGGAGTAAATTTCGACTTCTTAAACCTTTTTTGTAATACACTCAGCTAGACCTTTAGCCAGCACTAGGTCAGTTGAAAATATGTTGTAGCACCGTGTAATAATTCTTTACACATGATGCTGCTGTTCTTTTATTATTTGACTCTGTTGTAAAGTTTTGCTTAACATTATTGTTTTTTTTTTTTTTTTAATTATTCTCTCATTTGTTTAATGAAAATTTATACAACAATTAACTATAATTAACATTTTTTTTATTTATTATTTTTATATGGCTGGCTACAAGTCATAAAGAGGGCTTTTTATAGACTGCTTTGCAAAAAAATGGCTTTAAATTCCCTGTTTTTTTTTTTAATTGTTGGTTTGTAATTTTAATAAGTCTATTGTAAAATTATTAACAAAATCTTGTTGAATATGTTATTTTTTTCTAATTGATTTGTAAACAAGTGTTTTTTCTAATGATTGTATAAATTAAGGGGAATTTTATTGTAATCGTTTATATTTTATTTCATATTTATTTATTAAAACTTGACTTCACTTTTAAAAACTATTTGTATGATTTGTCATTGGGGTTTTCCTATAAAACTATTGCATTACCAACCAGTTTTCGCTGTTGCTTCCAAGCACAATTTCCCCACAATTGCCTTAAACATTGGTATTTTGTACCTTTTAAGAGACTATTGACGGGGTTTATAAATTATCTCGTCAAATTGAAGTGATTATTGGAAGAAAATTTTAATGGGAAATCTCTTGATAATAAAGAGATAATGCAATTATCTCGAAGATTACTAAAACCTCGGCCATGTGAATGGGGTATAACTCTCGATTTTGAAAATAAGGTCGTTATATCTTCACCTTTTTTCTGATTTTCTGTTTTATATGTTGGTACATTTTAGTTTACCAACATTAAAACATTTTAACTTGATATTTTTTTTATTGATTTTGGCGAAAACAAAATTATTTTCTGTTAAAGTACCAGACTTTTAGTTGCATGTACACTAGGGCGGGTCGATTTAAAAATCGCTCAACGTACAAGGAAAATCGTATTCTAGGGATCAAAATAAGAAACTTTGCCGAAGGAACCATACCTCTAAAACGAATTCTGATGTCCCGACTTTTAACCCGTAGGGTCAAATTTTAAAAATCCCACTTTGACCCACTCTACTCCAATCGAATCCAGCCCAATCGACTCCAATCGAATCCAGCCCAATCGAATATAATTTATACATTCATCTGCTAGAGCGTCTTCGGAGAAGAAATAGAGACCCTAATCTTGGAAAGACTCCTCCTACTTTCTGAAATATCTCTATCCCGAGATTTGTACATTTTGCTATAAAAACACGGCTAAAAAGGCCCTCTTTCAACTTAAATTTTAACCGCTTAACGGTCACCTAGAATGATGATTTATGCATTAATCTGCTAGCGCGCCTCCCGGAGAAGAAGTAGCTCCCATAATCTTGGAGTGATTCCTCCTACTTTTTGAAATATCAAAGTGGGCTTTTTCAAAATTTGACCCTTTGGGTCAAAAGTCGGGACATCAGAATTCGTTTTAGAGGTATGGTTCCATCGGCAAAGTTTCTTATTTTGATCCCTAGAATACGATTTTCCTTGTACGTTGAGCGATTTTTTTGCCTCCCTACAAATCGACCCGCCCTAATGTAAACCCATCCAAAAACATAAATAAGCTCCATCAATTTTCGTCCAACGTAACAATTTCATCAATATTTATTAAACATTTCATAAACAAAATTAATTATATTAACCATATCGTGGTCTCTATGAATTTTTTCTACACAAAAATAATGAAATCTTTACTAATACATAATATCCTTCATATATATAATGAAATATTTCATAAATATGATGGAATGGACTTTGCTTTTTGTGAAATGTTTCATAATTACTATAAAACGTTAAATTTTACGAAAATATAATGAAGCTTTTACTTTGAGTGTACATTAGAGCGGCATTTTTTTTTTTTTTTTTTTGTATGAAGAAAATTTTTTTTTTTGAAAAATTTCGATTTATTGTTCAGATTATTAGTATTAGGTCTAAGAGTTATTTAATGCAAATTTAAAAAAAAAATCACTTTACTTTTATTAAAGTAGTTTAAGAAAAATTTTCAAAAATCGAAAACTTTGGTCGAGGGGCGCCAAGGATTAATGATATCCGATTTTTATCAAATTCGCACCATCTAACTTTTAGACCTAGTTCTACAATGATTTCAACAATAATTGATAAAAATCGAAAGCTGAAAAAATGCGGCTCTATTGTACATACGTACTATTTAGAGTTGTCGCAAAATTTGTATAAAATTGGTTGGCAATTTTGAATGATGGACTAAAGTTGAGAAAAATTTAAAGAAAAAATTCCAAATTTTTAATATCGCATAAAAATTTAATTTTTTCAAGTAAAGTATCTTGTTTAAAAAAATAACCGGTTAACCGACCCAAAAAAAAACGCTTTCTCGAATATTCGAAAATGCAAAATATTCTAAACCGGTTCGGTTTTTGAAAATAAAAAACCGTTTAACCGGGTTTCGGTTACGATTATGGGTTTGAACATTATAGTATCAAAAAATATTAAACTAAGGTTAAAAAATAGTAAGCACTATAAAACATTTAACGAGTTCTGAAAGGTCATACGATTTTCCTAGTTTACCTAAGTTTTTGCATAGTTTTTCACACATCTCCGAAAAACTACACTTCAAAACATTTCATTTCATTTACAATATATTTTATTTATACATTTAATTTTTCCTATTATTAATTGTGTAACAAATAGAAGAAAAAAAACGAAACCACTTTATTTGTTGTTAAATACTTATTCATTATTAAATCATTTAAAAATTGCGCATTTTAATTTATTTTATTATATTATTGTTGTTATCTTTAGAATTATTACACTTTCTTTTGTCTCGTAAGAATTTCTAATAATTCTATCTCTCGGTTAATCTTTATTACAAAAATTGTTTCTAAAGAAAATGTAGCTAAATATTCTATTATTTTGTTTTAATTATTCAGTAAACAATACAATTTTTATTGTTAACTAAAAAATGCACCTATTGTTTTTAAACAATATTTTGTAGGTGTTTCTTTGTTAGCAAAACAATTAGCAAAGTGCTAATTATAATGATCTTCAGTGTAAATATTTGCTAATTGTCGGTCATTGTTAGTTTTGTGTTTATTTGTGTGCAAAATATTTATTTAAAATAATTTTTAAATAACATAATTTCAAACATACACTAATAGAAAGAAATTAGTAAAAATGTTTGCTAAAACTACTAAAAATTAGTTAAAATTTACACTGCAGAAAAAAATGCTAAGTTTAGCAGTTTTTCATTTTTTTGCAATATATTAATAAGATAACAAGAGACAAAATAAATCTTCAAATATTGAATTATATTTAAGTTAAATGTTAGTTAACTGAAAGTACCAAATTAATCTTATAAAATCAGCAAAAAAAAATTGCTAAATATTAGCAAACAAAAACATCATAAAAAAATTTCAGTTTTAAGTTTTTTTAATGGAAATAAAAATCCGCCCTTTAACAAAACAATTTTTTAGCAAAAATTTCTGTTGAAATTTTATTCATTGCCTATTCTTGGCGATATGGGCCAAAATCAATTTAGAGCGGATCTCCAAAATTAATCCATTAAAATGAATATGTTTGAGCATAAATTTTTTCTCTTATTAAGATATAACCACATTCCAAAAATTACACTTTTTGTGGTTTTACTTAAGAAATTACGGCGATATTCGATTTTCGAAAACGCGAAATAGAGCGTAAACACACCTAAACTTCAACGTATATTGTTTAAACTTAAAGGCTTATACCTAAAATAATATAATTGCCAAATTTCATAAAAATCATTTCACACGTTTTCAAGTAAAGACGAAGTCCTTTACAGTTATCCTTTGGAATCCTGTATGTCCATATACCAAAATTACAGTTTTTTTTAAAGTTTAAGCTTCAATCTTACTTTGGGTTTAGTATCAAAAGTTTCCCGTTAACAAAAATATGTTTTAAAGATTTTTGAAAATTGTGTTCATTTCAAAATATTTAATTTTTGAAATTTAACGAAATTTAAACTTTAACGCATTCTCGCTTCCATTCTTTCTTCCAAGCCGTGCACATACAGAATTACTTCACAAAATATATTGTAAATTTGGGTTTCTATCGAAATAGCTTAAATTATTATTGTAAATCACTAATTTGGCGTACTTATGGACAATTTAAAATACCCCTCCTGGATTAGCCGGTTAGAGGGTTGTTATTGTTGACAAGTTAGGCGAACTTTTTGCATTTCCCTATTCAATAAATAGTCTTCTTTCAAATATTTACCAAAATTGTTATTAAAAAAACTACTTTTGTCGAGCTAATTTGGTCAAATCTAACACTGTGCGCAGTTTAGTGCTGTAAATTTAATGCTGTAAACTTAAGCCATTCACTACAAAGTGATAGCGCCCAAGATTAACGTTAATAATTCTAAGCGTTACCTTTTTCGATTAAACATTACATTTTATACTCGGGTAACGTTTTGTACCCGAGTATAAAATGTCTATACGGTCTTATGGTTTTTCATTTTAAAATATATTATAATATGTGATTATATATGGTGTCAATCACACCTCTCATTATATGTTTTTTATGTAGATATGGTAGATCTATTGTCATACATAATAATTCATTCTCATATATAACACAATATGTAATCATATGTGGTGACTTATAAGCTATATAATTTAACATATAATACAATATACTGTCTTATAGAAAATATTTTTGTGTGTGATATAAGCTATGCTTATATAAGGCGCCATATGTATACTGCATTTCTAGATATAATTATATATGACATTAAATGATGTAAGATATAATTATGTAAGATTCCATATATGACACAAGATTAACAATTTTGTTTGAGATATGATTATATATGGTCCAATATCATTAATATTATTTATGCATATAAGACAAAATTATATATTGTTATATATAACACCATACATAATTACATATAAGTCTAAATTATTTTTCTTTAAAATTTTACTAAAGATAATATATGTTGTGGGCTTTAAGTAAATCTAATTTAATCTTGAAATATCTCATTGGATCCACCAAACAAAACTTATTTTTTGGGATCTAATTAGATCCAAGTAGATTTACATTAATCCCATGTGATATTTGGGATCCATCAGAATATTAAATTGGATATTTGTGGATCCCTCAATTTTCAGATCAATTTTGATCTTATGTAATCCAGTAATACATTTCAAGGATCAAATCAGATATTACTGCATATCCCAATTTTGAGATAAACTTGGATAAGAATAAATATCGATCTATATCAAATTAGATCTGATTTTGTATTTGAGAAGTAACTTTTTTTTTTTTGATCGGGTAATTCAATTTTAACTATTCTATAAAAAAAATTAACGATTAAAGATTATCTTTAGAAAAAAATTATATTTTTGGTTCAAAATTTGTTACATTATTTTCATAAAAATATTTGTCAATTTTTTAAATGCAACATTACAAAGTTGGGGAATATGAGCAACATTGTTTCTTAGAATTTTAGATTATTTGAGTTGAAATTTTTTTAAATTTTTAACAATATTCGTACAATTTTAGTGCAGCAAAATCGTGTTAACATTTTCTATCAAATTAAAATGAGACCCAATATTTTCTTTACAATAAAGTTTTAAAATTACTTATTTTGGGGTCAATTATAATAAACATTTTATACTTTTTACCTTATTTTTTTTTTAGCACAGACATGTATTTTTTATGAAATCTGTAACATTTTCATACCTAAAAAAAAGAAAATTTAAGAAAAGAAACAAATTAGAATATTTTCATTAAAAAAATAAACCTGTCAACAAATTAAAAACACTCTTTTTAATGACAGCCAACCAAAATATATGTCTGAAAAAATTTGCAATAAAATGACTCAACTTTTTTGCAGCTGAACACATTTACCATTAAAAAAATATTTAAAAAATTCAACATTTTATTGTAAAAAAAAAATGTTTTATTATTATCTTTTTTTATTTATTTTGTCGTTTAAAAAAGAGAACAATTGTACGACAGGAAAATAGTAATTTGCATACTATGGCAACTACGAGCGCAAAAGTTACACAACAAAAACAACAAATGCAACAAGAATTTAATATTAAGCGTCAAATTGTAATATGAGCGTTAGGCGACAAACGGAAAATATAAACTTAAAACTGGCAGATTGCACTTTAACATAAATCTCTTATTTGCATCATTATTTTTAACTGTCATTTCACTCTTTGAGAACTAAAACTTTTCAGAAAGTTTTAGTTCTTAAATATTAGAAAGCAAAACAAATCTCTCTGAAAAAACACAATTTTTTTGATAACTACGAAAAATAAGTTTTTTGATAATTCCAGATCTCCTACGATGAAATTCTTTTTTAATTTGGTTTCCTTTGATGTCTGGTTAAGATTTTTTTTGTCGCCATCGCCTGTCGCTAAAAATCTGATTAGTCAACGATAATGATAATGTTGACTTTAACAATTTGCATTTGGTTGTGATGTTTGTTTCGGTGTACATTGTTTGTATCTATTAAAGCGGCGGTGTGTAATTTACGAATTGACACTACACTCCTAGTTTTCAGTCGTGTCGTTGTTGTTGTATTTTTTTTTATCTCGCTTTTGTACCATGTAAGCAAATTACAGTTTATGCACTTATAATGTGCAACATAAACATTTATATTTAGCAAACGCACAAAATACAGTCAAAACTTTAGAATCTGACCGAAAAAACAATAAAGAATTGGAGAACCATTAAAATATGCTCATTAGTGTCCGACCGAACAGTTCGGCCAGAAAATGCATTTGGTCTGTATTCGGTATTTTAAAGCATTATAGACAAATTTGGCGGATGGAAAAATGTTTATTGGGCTGATTAGATGCTATTTTGAGTGTCAAATTTGAAGAAAAGTCTGTAGTTAAGCTATGAATTCACTGTTAGGCCTCAGAAAGTTCGGCCAAATTGAAAATAGTTCGGCGGCCGAACTTTTAACTTTATAGCTAAACTTTGGCTTTCCTCTTAAATTTTATACACAAAATCGAATTAAATCGGCTGAACAAACATGTTTCCAATACCAAAATTTGTCATCATTGCCTCTAGATATCAAAAAACCGACAAAATATAGTTTTTTGGCCGAACTGTTCGGTCGGACACTAATGCCCATTATTAAAAGGATATAATTGTTACACAGAAACTGCATAACTGCTTAATCAAGCAAGTCCATTGAACCATCTTTGTTTAATTTTTTTAATTAACAGTTAATCCAACTATTTATCTGCTTAAACAATTGTCCGCAATTCCGTGTTTTGATATAATTTCGGTTGGCAACGCTAATAAGCATACATACAAAGTCAGATAAAAATAAAGGTTATAACGCTGCCGCAAAAGAAAACTTGGCGATGTCGGCAAAATGTTTGCTAACGCCGACATTTTCCTTATTCCGGATCGCTATCGGCGCCAACCTATTTTAAACTGACAAAGTTAATATTTTAGCTGTCAAGTTAAACTTTTAACTGTCAAAAAATGCATATGTAAACGAGTAAGAATAAGAAGTAGGAGCAACTTTAATCAAGTACATTAATTTCGCTGTCTAAACTCCCTATTTATGTTTAGGACTCCCTACTCATGGTTAGGATGGGACATTTGTTTCCTTTTAAATCCTGTAGTGGTAGCTTTAACTGTATTAAACACATTTGAGTATGAAAACCTTTTTAAAACTATGAAAAGTTACTGGGGAATAGTATTTGTATGAACAAATATATAAGGAGGCACTTGAAAATACCACCGAATGGTGTTAGAATTGTACAATACACTTGTATACACACAGATTATTATGAGGGAGCTTGGTGTGAAAAATTTGTAACATTTACGGTCATTAAATAACATGGAAAAGCAGTGGATATAATGGCGACGACGGCTTCAAAGCATTTATTGAACAAATAGAAAAACGCTAAATGGACAGTGGTCGTTTAACATTTGTTTTTGAAAATCAATTAAGTAACGATTTAGTTTCGATTGAGAGACAAATTTGAATCAGATATTTTTTCATTTAGAATTTTTTCAATTTTAAATAGAAATTCTCAATTTTAAATAGAAATTCTCAATTTCAAATAGAAATTCTATGTTTCATATGAAATGTTCATAATATTAAATTGAAAATCTAAAATTCATTTAAAAATTCCTATTTTCAATTAGAAAGTCTCAATTTCATTTAAAATGTTCGCAATTGAAAATGCATAATCGTAGTAATAT
Organism: Delia radicum; assembly: GCA_021234595.1. Taxonomy (NCBI): domain Eukaryota; kingdom Metazoa; phylum Arthropoda; class Insecta; order Diptera; family Anthomyiidae; genus Delia; species Delia radicum. Next base: position 195,379,860 of record CM037854.1, read on the forward strand.
CGGAAAACCGATTTCTCTGGAAAACATATTATTTTTTATTTTTTTTTTAAGAGAAGCAACTTTATAGGAAATTCATCCTATAAATTAATGTATTGCTTTCTCTGAAAGGGGATAGTGGAATGATGAAAGGTGGGGAAAAATGAAGGGCTTCAAATATGGCAAAACTGTAATTGAGCGAGATGATAAATCTTAGAACAGTTCTTGCTCGCCACCAGATGGAGTGTTGGTGAACTAATTGAAGATGTTTGGTGCATAGCACTGATTCATTATTTTACTTCGGTGGGGTTAAGTGCTATGGGAACACCGAATGTTGTCGCTGAGATAAAGGGTCCGCCATCTAACGTTTTTTTTTCAATTAGTGCTTATTTCGTGAATGGTAACACTTAGCTCATGTCTGATTTGACAGATAATTAGTTTATCCTTCCGCTGAACGAATATGGTCCGTATGTTCGTTATCTTGTGAAAAAAGTGAAAGAAACTGGCATCCTCATCGATAAACCAAAGCGTGAAAAGCCAAAAACAGTGCGTACACCCGAGAATATTGCTGCTGTGGCAGAAAGTGTGCGGTGAAGAAGCGCCATCAACATCAATTCACCGTCGTTCTCAACAATTGAACATTTCGGAGACATCATTGAGACGAATTTTGCATAAAGACCTTGGTATGACGCCATACAAAGTCCAATTGGTTCAGGAGTTCAAAAAAAAAAAAATATTTGGCGGACCCTTTACATATGAGGGATACAAACCCGGGACCAACGCGCTAACCATTACACTACGACTACGACTCCACATTACAAAAAAGAGATGAGTTTTGAGATATTTGCAAAACAAGGACAATTTTAAGTTTTTTATTCTTTTTCAAAAGCTTATAAACCAAAGCTGCACATATCTCGATTACTTACTCATTACTTTATAAGGGGATGTCATGCAAAATAATGACATATCAGTATTATTAGATTAGATTAGATCAGAAGGCACTATGCACCGCGACCAATGTAGGTCTTTTGTGCTGCCTAAGATTACCTACAGATTCAAGCTACCTATAAAGCCAATTATCCTATTAGGCAAAATGTTCGCGATGTCGGAAGGCGAAATGAAGCGATCACCTAGAAACCTAAGTCTCCTATCACAAAGCCTGGGACATTCGCAGAGAACATGCTCCGAGGTCTCAGACACCATCTCGCAAAACCTACACAAATCCGTGTCCGATTGACCCTTCTTGTGCAGATGGTATCTGAGATTACAGTGTCCAGTTAAGTACGACGCCAGGGTCCTCAAACCCCCCCTTTCAAGCGACAAGAGTCGCCTCGACCCCCTTCTGGAAAAAGAGATCAATCTTTTAGCCTGGCGCTGACCAGGAGAGTTTTCCCAGTAACCAGAGAATTCAGACTCTCTCCATGCCCTGAGCCTTTCCTTAACATACCCCGCAGGTATTCCACAGAATGGTTCAGGACCAATAAAGGGCTTTCGGGCCCCGCGGTTGGCAAGACAATCTGCCCTCTCGTTGCCCTCATGCCCCTCATGACCAGGAATCCACCCCAAGGTTAGAGAGTTGCCTCTACCGAGCCTATTGAGAGTCTGAATGCATTCCATGACCAACCCGGACGACACCTTATAGGCAATTAAGGCCCTCAGTGCAGCCTGACTGCCAGAAAGAATGTAGATGCGAGATCTGCGAGTTCCCCTTCGCAGGCATTCCAATGCACAGACACAAATGGCCCAAATCTCCGCCTGAAAAATGGACGGATATTTACCCATAGGTAAGGCACGCTGGAAGCCTGGTCCGAAGACGCCCGCACCCGTGTTCCCATTCGACTGCTTAGAGCCATCAGTGAACCACACCTGAGAACCATCTTCAGGTTCCCAGGATTGATTGGTCCACATGTCTCTGTCAAACAATAACACATCAAAATATCTATCAAAGATCCACTCGGGTGACACTTTGTCCGCAACCTTAGAAATTGGGTCATCTATTAGGATTCGCGCGATCCTCATGTGACCCCTTAGGTCACCTCCCCTCATGCCACCGAATTCACTAAGTCTAGAGGAACCCATACTGGCAACCTCCATTACAGAAATATGCAATGGCGGGATCCCCAGCATAACCCCCAAGGCATCCGTCGGGCAAGTTCCGCCGGCCCCTGTAATGCTAACACACGCAAGACGGTAGATTCTCTTAAGAGCATCCCTTGCCTTACTCTGTTCAACTTTTGGCCACCATGCAAGGGCAGCATAGGTGATCATCGGTTTAACAATAGTATTGAACGACCAGTAGACCATTTGTGGCCTTAGGCCCCATGTTCTCCCGAAAAGCCTCTGGCAGATATCAGTATTATAGTCCTTTCGCTAAATAAAAAATTAAGTGGATTCCTATATGCTTCCTATTAGTATGAACAAAATAATGAGTATACAAATAAATTTTTCAAAAATTAAATTAAATTAATTAAAAAAAAAAATTTTTGTGAAAATTTTGTTTTTTTTTAATAAAATGTGCATCCACGGGATTCAATCCTGGGACTCGAGGTTTGTCAGTCAAACGATCTACCATCTGATATATCCCAACATTGTTATACTTGTTATGACTTCCAGTGTATAAACGGTAATGACATGACATTACTTTTCGGACTACTGGTAATGACACCAGCTTACCTTCTGCATTACTTTAATACAAATAATAAGGACTTACTAATACCTAGTTAATTTTCCCATTATTTTGATACAAAAAATAGTGCGTTGTCCATAAGTTCTTATTGTTTTTATTATTATTTTAATATAAAGAAATGATCTGAAAATTTTTGAAAATCTATTTTTAGGCTAAATTTTTTTTTTTTTCAACTATATAAGTACGAAGTTTTTCCATTATTTCGATACAAAAAAAAAAAAAATTGTGCGTTATCCGTAAGTACTTTTTTTCTTTTTTTTTTATTAATTAATAATCATATAATTACAAATTATATACTATTACCCTAACCGAGCACTAGCTACTATGGCCTTCGGCCTGATTATTTTTTGAAAATCTATTTTTAGACTCATTATTTTATTGTATTTTTCAACTCTAATAAGTGCATGTATTGCTACTTATTTTAAATTTTTTGTAAGCTAAAAAGTTGGAAAAAAAAATAATTCTTTATTTGAGAGAAAAAATAAACAATTTTTGAAGAGCAAAATTAAGAACAAGGAGGGGATCTATGACGCCATTTTTTTGTAACATAACTATTATTTTGTTGCAGATCACAAAATTAAAAATAAATCTAAATCCCTTCGGGAAAAATTGTGTGGTCGAAACTAAGATTAAGGAGGTGTACTAGGAAGCCAATTTTGTTACGTTACTATTTTTAGGACAGAGATCACTAGAATCGTTAAAATTTCAAAATTGCTTCGTTCGACAATGTATGGTCCTCGACTGGTTAAAAGACGTGTGATATTTTTGCATCACCGGTAATTCTTACAATCACTTACACGTTCATCCACATTATACTTATTTTAGTTCCCTCATAAAAAATTAAGAATTAATATTTTAAAACCACTGTATAATTTATAAAATACTACATTCATGGCTAGCCAACCAAAATGCAATGAATTTGTAAATGTGCTGACTCTTAATGGTGATTGACCCATGGACGAAGGCATTGAAGGAAACCTACAAAGTAAATCATATATACCCAACTGGAAAAATGGCTGATTGATTTTTTAATGAGATTAATAAAATAAAACACCAGAGTCCAGCAAATATTTCTGTTGATTTTAGCAAAATATACTGTTATTTGCATTAACTAAATTTAAGCTAAATACAGCAAACATTTTCTTAATATTACAGTTTTTTGCTGTTAGAAATATTTATTTTACAGGGTAAATTACTATTTTCTAAAATTCAGCTCAAATTTATCTAAAACTTTAAGTTTTATAGTTCAAAAACAAATTTGCTAATTTCAGCAGTTTTTTCTGTAACGTAATTTTTTAAGGAATTTATAAAAGGTCCGCCATCAAAAGTTTTTTTTTTCAACTAGTGCTTATTTCGTGAATGGTAACACTTAGCTCATGTCTGATTTGAATAATAATAGTTTTATCCTTCCGCTGAACGAATATGGTCCGTATGTTCGTTATCTTGTGAAAAAAGTGAAAGAAACTGGCATCCTCATCGATAAACCAAAGCGTGAAAAGCCAAAAACAGTGCGTACACCAGAGAATATTGCTGCTGTGGCAGAAAGTGTGCGTGAAGCGCCATCAACATCAATTCACCGTCGTTCTCAACAATTGAACATTTCGGAGACATCATTGAGACGAATTTTGCATAAAGACCTTGGTATGACGCCATACAAAGTCCAATTGGTTCAGGAGTTCAAAAAAAAAAAGTTATTTGGCGGACCCTTTAGTAGCTTTTTCGGCAATTTTAATTTGAGTGAAAAAAATACATGGCGCACCACCCATTAAAATCAGCATGGCCAAAATATTTTGGATCAATGGTCGGCACTATTATTTTATTTTTCGAGTAGCGTAGTGTAATTAGAGCGATGATTTGGATTATTTTCTATTCAAAACATAAATTTATTAAAAATCTACACTAAAAAAAAGTCAGTAAAGCCTGCAACATTTTTGCTGACATCAACAAAACAAATTTGCTAAATTTAGAAAAATTTTCTGACTTTACAGCAAAAATGTTGCCGACTTTAGTCATTTTTTTTTAATTGAATATTTCTTTTAAATTTGTTTGATTAAAGTAATGCTTTTTGTTAAAGTTCGGCTTTTTATTTTTTTCTATCCCATATTTTGACTAACTTTCTTTGTCATGTTCAGGTTTTTTTAGTATTTTCAAATAAAAATCACTTCTGAATGCTGTAAAAATTGTTTTATAAATTAAATTCAATAATTCCAAAGTTTTAATTAACGTTCAATTGCAATAACAAATATCTTTACCATTTAAATTATTACATTTCGGCTGGAAAATACCTAAATTTTATTATAGGTATTACAAAAGTATATAATATAGAATATATATATACAAAAGAATAAAAAAAGCTTCTGCATAAATTAAAAAAGAGCTTATTAAAGTTTATCAACATCAAATTTGCGGGTTAAAATCACTACAGGATAAGATTAGTTAACAAGATTTCTTCAAATAAACACCTAAGTAAACTTAGCTATAGTTAAAAGCTAAAATTGTACAAAAAATTATATTTCTATACATTTAGTACTAATTTTTATTACTTTATTCACATGTGTAAATGTTAAACGGTAACTTAAAGTGCTTTTAAATTTATGGTATTTATTATTTTTTTTTTTTTTTTGGTAATTCAAAAACCTAAGTTTTAATAGCCCCTTTACCATAGAAAGCACCAACATTTTTTTTTTTTTTTTTTGAGAAATTCTTTTTGTGTGATTCAAAAACCATAAAAACTTATTTATGTAACTTCTAGTTACATTTATTACAATTGTAAAACATTACCTTTACGATGCCTTTTGTTGCCAACATTTCCAATTAGGTCGAAGTTTGTTTTTTTTCTCCCAAATTATATGCAGTTAGTGGGTGTATGTCGACAAAGGAGAGTTCTATTATTTGTCCACTTAAATATATGAATCAATTCTAGTTTTATAGGAATTTTTTTTTATTTGGCTTCTGTTTTCTTCAATGGAAGTAGAAAATGTACTAAACTACTAAAAATTAAGGCAATTTTTCTTTTATTTTGTCTTGTCTCTATTGTTGCTGCTCCGAACCGACTGTGTTTGTACATTAGGGTTATAACTTCTGATATTTTTTTTTTGAATTGCCAAATTTTATCTATCTTAGCCGTATATTCCCTAAAAATTAAGAAGAAACGCAATTTTATTTTTTAGTGCTTTACAAAAAATGTAGACATTTCCATTGTCACATACGTTACCAGTCGCACGGTTCAGAGAGGTTAAAGACAAGGAAAACACTATTTTTTTTTTTACTTCTTCATATTTTTGTGTAGAACGTAAAAGGATCTATATTTAGTAAAAAATAAAAAGACAATCGAACTGCATTGTACTAAAGTATAAGCAATTAAAGATGGTGACGTGATGTGACAAAAATAGAAGTTGGTTTTTTCGTATTTAGAGAAAGGCAAAACTCTGTGAATTACGTCGGATTTTTTTGATAAAACTTTTTTGTAATATGATTTGGTATATTTTAAGTTTGTTTTTCAATTTTCTAAATTAATGAAACTTTTCTTGATTTTTTTTTCAACCCATAGTGTGAAACGTGACGTACGTAGCGTGATATAAATTTCCTATTATGTATTTTTAAAATTTTTATGTATAAAATTAAAAAAAAACATTATTAATTTGATGGGGTGAATTTATTTTTAAGAATGAGAATGGAAATTAAATTAATTCAATTACATGGGCTAAAAAGTTTTCCAAATTAATTCAATTACATGGGCTAAAAAGTTTTCCAACTCTGGTACTAGAGTATACTTTTCAAAAGATCTGATGTGAGCTGAATTCAGATTTTCAGATGACAAAAAAAAAGTTTTCAGAATAAAGTTTTGAGAATAAGATGTTATAACTTCCTGAATAAGGCGAAAACACGAATTTTTTCAAACATAAAGTTAAGATATTTCGAAAATGTAATATGATGGAGAAATTTTGAGATTCGGATTCAGCACATAACAAAAATTTAGAAAAGTATACTCCAGTTCCAGGGTCTTGACGTTTTTAGATATTGATGGGACTGTGTTTTTAATAGAAATTTTATTGTGACTTAAGTGGCTCTGTTTTTATTTTTTTCTCTATACCATCGTGCATTTTCTTTTCTCTTATTAGCTTAGGATGCTACACATTTTATAGGACGTTAAAGACTAATACCGAACTGTATTGTTGCTTTCTAAATGTGTTTTATTATACATATTTCTTGAAATTAATTAAATTTAAGATAATTTGAAGCAGAAAATTTCACTCAAACTAAAGGTTGGCCACTGTATGAATCGGGAAACAGGACAATTCTGTCAATACTATTGTGCCGATTTCATTTTCTGCAATTTTTAATATCAATATTTTACTACTCAAAAATAAAATATTTGCCAGGTGACAAAGTTTGAAATTTTATTAAAAATAAAATATGCTTAATAATTGGTAATTTTTTTTCATATTAAATTATTCACAACAAACTTGATTTAAATTAAAAGTTTTAAATACCTGCTAAAAGCAACCCAGAAGTTATGTAAATAAATGTTGATTTTCGGTGACGAACGTGACATTAGAATGTCAATGAAAGGAAATCCAAAATTTCTCGATTACTGATCTTTATATATTTCGTTTGCTTTTTTGCAGTTAATTGTATCATTGCTCTTAAAGAATTGAATATATAAGAGAAAATATTACTGAAAATTAAAAAAAGGTGACTAAAAACATGAACGCAACTCTGCATCCGTTTTATCGTAATGGCAACTAAGACATGCTTTGGACTTTTTAATTTAATAAAATTTAAGTATTTATCTTTAATAATACAAGTCAGAACGAATTATTTGTCCACTATTAATTCTTCGGCCACGGTGGACCTTTTTATGAAAATGTTCATTGAAGTTCGATTTAATTACTAAATTAGGTTAAGATTTGAATATTAATTGTAAATTTCTAAAGAAAGATTCAATAATAAAATATGAAGTGGAAGAAAAAAAAGATTTAAGTATGTTGTATAATGAAAACAAAAAATAATATTTCGCTAAAATTTAAAAGTAATTAGAATATAACACAGAACAAATATTTCCCTACTTTGTTCAATTAAACCAATTTGTTGAATATTTTCAAAGCTGTCAATTAAAAATTAATTCAATCAATTAAATTTTTGCTCAACTTCGGAACTTGCTTCACATTTTTTTATACTATCGTTTACAAACGTATTGTTCTTGTTTTTTGTAATATTTATGTATGTAGTTGTTTTTTATGAATGTTTATGTATTAGTAATAAATATTTTAAATTCAATTATTCTTATTTTAAACGAGCTTAAGATCATTTATTTATTAATTATAATTATTTATTTCCAATATTTCGTCTCCACATTGGGAGACTTCTTCAAGGAACAATTATTACAATTAATAATCAAAGAAAACTTAACATATTTTAAATTCATTTAAATTAGATTTCATCAATTCTCATTAGGTTTATTAAGTAAATTTCAGTGGTTTAAATCCAAATATTTATTTATTCTAAAGCATTATCATAAAATTGATAATGTAATTTTTGAAGTTAAATTTTGTTTAATAATAAGCCTACATCAGATTGCTTTTCACAATTTGTTAAATAAGTTTTGGGATTATAGCACATTTAATTACTATAAATGCAATTAATGTTTATCCCGATGAAAATAAATTTAAATAACAAATATGCAGGTGCTTGTGCAAATTTAAATGTAACTGACACTAATAGAAACATATGATTTTCTATTGTTGATTTACTTGAATATAAACGTCACTACATTGCTAGATCTGTCAAAAAAACAGAGTAGTATTTGGAAGATGACAAAGCCAATTGTGACAATTTTTTTGTTGTTGTTTTGGTTTTTCTTTGATATTTTAAATTTTGAATCTCGCTCCTAGACGAGGACAAGAAATTCTCATTGAGTTTGTGATTTAACATAACAAATATCTCTAGAAATTCTAATAACAAAGTCCCCTGAAGATTTCCTTAGGCAGGAATGAAATCCGGATAGGGACACGCCTACATCAGATTGCTTTTCACAATTTGTTAAATAAGTTTTGGGATATTAGCACATTTAATTACTATAAATGCAATTAATGTTTATCCCGATGAAAATAAATTTAAATAAAAATGTAAACATTTTTTTTATACAAAAAAATGCTAAAAACAAATTAAAAATTATAAAAAAAAATACACTGGTGTTAACAAAAGGGCTAATGCCCGTAATTTCAAGCAATAGATACCTACCGGTGCTTAGATATCTACCCGTATACACGAACAAAATCGGGTAGGTATCTAAGCACCGGTAGGTAAATATTGCTTGAAATTACGGGCATAATTTCTGTAAAAAAAAAAGAAAAAATTTGCCATACTCCCTACTTTTTAATAGAAAGGAAAAATGTAATTTTTGTGAGAATTTGTTCACATAAGTATAAATCTGCTAACTAAATGAGGGTGTCCAGAGTTAGGCAGACAAGGTAACGGAACTGATCGTCTTAACTTGGTAAAGTCCAGAACCAATCCTTGCTCTTGCAACTAACTAAGAAGATTCACGACCTCCGACCCTCCGGGGCAGGTGGACACCGGGCAATGAAATTATAGTCCCCGCTATGATATTAGCAAATGTGAGCAACGTTTCATCTGTTCTTGGGCCAACCCGACATATTCAGGGAATAGGGTCAAGCAGATTACGGCACTATTATGGCTGGATAGTGCAATAGGGATGTTAGCGGAAGAACCATTAAAAGTCAACGGTAGCGCCCATAAGCTTCCAGGAAGCCTACGCCTGCTCTTAGTCAAAAAGGAGTGTCAGGCTCCACTAAGATCTTCTTTGTCCTTACATGCATCGAAGAAATCCTGGCAAACTAGTCAACAAAAACTAGTCCCAGGAGGTCACAGACGTTTGTCAAATCCTCCCGCTTTGGCGGCAAGCACCACGTGTCTGGGAGAGAGCAATTCATGTTTAGACAGTATTTTAGAACCTCTATGAGGCCCTATGCTCCACAGGGAGTTAATCGGAAATGAAGAAGAAGAAACTAAATGAGAATTACATGCCGATTTAAATGCAATGTTATAAAATTCAAGCTATAAAAAACATTTGGTATGGCAACAACACTTTATCCAATTGTTTTTGCTGTTTGAGATGGTATACAATATTGGTCACTTTTTAATCAAATGAGTTATTAATCCATTGAAAATAATTCAAGTAAAGCGGTATCAATTTCTTATTGAATTAGCAATTTTTGTTGGCGGAATTTCAGCAATTAAACTTACTGAATCGGCGGTTTTCGTGATTGAAATTGGTTTTTATTTTTTTGTGTGTAACGATGTCTATTGATCTTAAAGGGCCCAAGTGTTTTCAAATTTAGCCTGTTTCGCATATTAAAAAAGATTAAAGCGTTGTTTCGCTATATGAGCATCCAAATTTAGTAAAAAACAACAAGTACATTACGCTAAAAGTAACTGAAAACATGTTCTGAAGTTATTTTGAGTCCACTAACGCAGCTCTAATAGTAAAAAAAAAACGTGAAAAAAGCATTTTAGAAAATGCGCTTTATGAGGGGAGGTTATCGTTTCAAAATGACCGGCAAAAGCGATACAGTATTGCCTATCACATGGTGATAGTAAAAAGTTTGCAAAAAAATATGTTATAACCCTATTGTACACTACACGTACAAATTGTGTCTTTGGCACAGTGTACAACATTAAAAATTATTGCATACATTGCCACATTTACAACAATTTGAACATTTTAAAATTGTACTATGTTTTTTGTCGCATTCTCGTTTTCTTTTTTTTTAGTTTTCAATGTGCATTCGGAGGAGTGGTATAAATTGTACCATTTGTGAATAAAAATATATTGCAAAGTGTAATTGTCGCAAGATTTGTGTGATTTTTATGCAAAAATTTCTAACAAAAAAAAAAGGGGGGGGGGGGGGGCCACAATAGCAACAATAACTATAGTGAACTTCTAAAATTAGTATGAATGCAAACCATCAATTCATATGTAAAGTAACTAAATGGTAATGTATATTTTTCTTTTGAGCCTTTGAGTAATTTATTTTTTGAAATTTAAATTTATGTATTCATATTACAATTAGGTTTTTGTTGTATTAAGAGGTGTTTTGAAGATGATTCGGAGGTTAGATATTTGTGAAAGGAAATAACTTAGATTATGTTAAATTAATTGAATATAATTTTGATAATACCTAAGATACTTAGGTGAATTTATAACACACAGGGCAGCGACTTTCATGCAAATACATGATTGTAGTCAGTAGCTCAAAATACATTTTGACCAAATACTTTTCCGAATCAAAGAATTTGTAACAAATTGCCAGTGATTTGTTGCATATATTGTTATAAATGCATATTTTTTGAATATTTTGCCTTTAAGTGCATATTTTTGTATTTGTTTTTAAATATTTTTATTGCCTATATTTCAGGGATGGCACACTATATCGCTTAAATACCGCTATCGAGTCAATACACTTTCAACTGACTATCGTTATACCTAAATATTGTTGCAGAAATAATTGAAATACCGTTATTCGAAAAAAACCGTTACCGATATAACTGAAATACCTATATCTTAAAACTATCGTTGCCGAAATAACGAAAATGCCGTTGTTGCTAAAATACCGTTACCGAAGTAATTGAAGTGGCGTCATCCTTAAAATACCGCTACCGAAATAATTTCAAATAGCGATACCCTTAACATACTTTATTGTTTATTAATTTTTTTTTATTAACTTAAGTCGAGATTACAAAAATAATCGCTGTATACATGCGAAGACCATATTATGATTAGTATTATCATAATATGATCGTGACAGTTAAATTATAATTCTAAATGACGATAAAATCGTAACGGTAATCATAATATCATCAACCAGAATCATGTATATGATAATTAGCATCTTAGTATGATAACTTCGTGTCCACAATCATGTTCCATCATATTTTTATATATTTTCCAAAGTTTGATTCTAAACTTGCCAGTCATTAGAATTCAGTCATGATGGAGTTAAGAATATTAGTGTGTATTGAATATAACATTATCCTTAAAATACCGATACCGATATATCTAAAATAAAGTTACCCTTAAAATAAGTCAAATACCGTTATCGAAAAAAACCGTTACCGAAATAACTGAAATATCGTTGCCCCTAAAATACCGTTATCGAAATAAAAAAAATAGCGATACCCTTACCAAAAACCTGCATTGAATCGATTACCATCCATGGTATTTTGCGTTTGACTACATATTTTTTAAAATCAAAATTAAGATTTACTTAAAATAATGAAAATAAGGAATTAAAAACCTTAAACACAAAACTAGACTAAAAATAATAGCATCACGTTGCCATCTACTTGAGCATTTCTGATAGATTTTATTTTTAAAACAACGCTCTCGTGTAATAAATAAGAATTTTAAAAATGGACAAGTTTTAAGTGCTTGGTTTTTTTTATTTTTACTGGGTATTTTTGAATTTTTTAGTGCATATATTTTGATTTTTTAGTGGATATTTCAGAGATTTACATATCAGAGACTTAAAGATTACACAAAGTTAACTCTAAATCAAAACAAACAAGAATAGTATGCACAATATTAATGAATACTTGCTTTAGATCAATGAAACTTTTTATTAAACTAATAAAAATTAAATATTATGGAAACTAAATTTTTTAAAAAATTGCATTTTATTTATTAAAAATATTTGGTGACTAACTTCAAAACGTGGGATTTTTGGCAATTTTGTAAATTTACCCTGTACTTTCCATAACAACGACTTTCCATCAAAATGTGGTACAGTAGAAACTCGATTCTTGCACGTAATGAAAACCGGGCTCGGTGCAAGTTTCGAGGTTGTTGCAAGTACCGAGTATTAATTTCCCATACAAGATAAAAGGCACATATATATGTTTAGAATCTAAGTTTAATATTTCAATTCAAAACACTTAAGTTCAACGCATTCGTATAACAGTAGATACATATTTTATGTGGAATTAAAGAAATTTAAAATTTTTGTTTTGTACAAAGTCGCTTGTTCAATACTACACTGCTTCTTAGTCTCTGGAGCATCATAATATCGTCTAATGAAGCATTGTTTTGCTCCGCCCATTCTATGCAAATATTGAACGCTGATATATATAATACAAAAAAGTTGCAAGTAGCGAGTTCAAAATTTTCGGATGTCGCAAGTACTGAGTGCGTAATGAAAAATATTACTATGTTGCAAGAATCGAGGTGTGCAAGTATGTGCAAGAATCGAGTAACTACTGTATTCGAAGAAATGGTTTTTTAAATAACAAAAATTTTGGAATATGCACGGTCATGTTTCAAGTACCAGTGAAATACCTTTCATTTGATATCCAATTTGCATATAGTTTAAAAACTTATATACATAATATATTAAAAAAAAAAAAAAACGTCAAATTGGGTAATTTTTGACCCCATTTTTTAGCTCAAAATTCATTTCGTATATTTTTGTCTTTTACAACATATCATAGTTCCATTCAAATCTGAGAATTCACCACTATGTAGTTTCATTATAAGTTATAATATATGACAGATGTTTATCCTCCAAAAATGCCATAATCGTATAAGTTATTAAAGACACAAACCATGCGTAAAATTTATGCTATCTGCTCTGAATACCGCGTTTTTAAGTTATACACTCAATATTACACACTCAATGAAAAAGATTTATTAAAAATTAGTTTCCTAAAATTAATGTAAATTTTTCATTAACTTTTGTTAAAATTTTCACTCACTTTCTGAAGAACCCTTCATTACCCAGCAAAAATAGTGATTACCCAGAAGCACTTCCGGAAGGGATTTTTTTAATTACGCAGCGATTCCAAAGCAAATACAGGGGTGCACTGGTGTACAAATTATGACTAAAGATTTTCAAGTATTTTTATTACTAAAAAAAATGTTTTAGTTGTATTAAGCTAAAAAATAATACATTGCAATGCTTATTTAATTTAACGAGGGATATTCGAAACCGTTCAGTTTTTATGCAACTTTTCCTGAATAGACTTTCGCCCTATATTTCAAATAATTCAAAAATGTGGGTCCTCTACTTAGTAAATATGGGTATCAAAATTTGGTTGGGCAGCTAAAAAAAAATACGTGTCTCTATTTGTTTGCTCTTTTACAATATATCCATTAAAATCTGCTAGTTCATTAAACCTATACAAGTTAAAGGGAAAATGCCTCAGTAATTAAGGAAATTTAAAACATTAAGATTTTAATTTTACGCAACACCGCTTATATTATATATAACTTACTATTTAAAACTATTAATATATAGTACCTAAGGTACTTAGGTAAGTTACGAGTTTTAAATAATTTAAAACTATATTAGCTTAGAAAGTGTTTCAATCACAATTACAATGATGACTGTTTTCTCTATAAATACTGTAGAATATATAGAAATTTCAATTAGAGGTGAAATATTAATTGCATATTTTCAACCATATAACTAAGTTACTTAGGTAAGTACCCACATTACAGGTTTCTAAGTTATTTAAAAGTATACCAGCTTAAATAATATTTCAATTATAATAACCAACCACAAATTATTAATATTTTCTCTATGAATAACTATAAAGAATATAAATTTCGATTGGAGGTTAAGTATTAATTGCCATAAAACAATAGAAGTAAAAATAAAAATAAAAAGCAACAAATATGACGATGATTAATACTATAAAGAATGTAAATATTAAATAAATTTATACAAAAGAAGATTTTTCTAACAATAGCGAGAAAATAATAATTATATACAATTCAATGAATTTTGTTTTATCTAAATTCCCGGCAGTTGATAACATCAAGTCTACTACAACAAGTTGCTATTCAAAACATATTCGTCGAAGGAAACCAATAAGAAGAATAGAAAAAAATAGCAAATACTTTCTCGTTTTAAGTGTCTGTCTTAACTAGGGAAAGCATACCAGGATTTCCCATCCCGGGAATCCCGATTAATTAATTAATTATTTTGTCGTACCCACAATCCCGGAAATTTGGTCCGGTAATCTAGGGACTTTGAAATACACAGTTTAAAATAAGTAAGCAATTTAATCAATATTTTAAAGAAAAAAAACTAGATTTCTTAGATATAAAAGTTTCTCAAAAACACTTTCAATTAAAATTTATTGTACAAATGCCGTTTTGATCCAAACTCTTGGAGCTGCCTCTATTGATTTTTTTAATTTTTCTAGTTTTACCATTTATCTTTTCTTTATTTTTAGCTGAGTATATATCGTACATTTCATGATAGATTGGCCTAAATCTGATCGGAGGCCATTAAAATTTCTATATTTTTTGTACACATATTCTCTAGGATGTCTACTAGTCACTACACACAAAAAAAAAATTTAGCTATTTGCCAACTGAAATTCGGTTAGTTCGATTCAAATTCGATTATTACGAACTTCAGACAGTTGGCACTACTATATATTAGTTTTCACAACAAAGTTCGGTTAATTAACAGAACTGTGGTTACAACACCCAAAATTTTCAGAAGTCGAATGTATATTTCGTTATACTAACTGAATTTATAAGTTGATACCATTAATATACATTTTTCAATTTGGTTGGCACTTTATTTTTCTTCGTGTACCGTTTTCGGTTTTTGCAAATTTAGTAAAATCGCGTTTCTATTGCCATTTTTCACTTTTTAAAAAATTAAAAAAATTTTAAAAGTAATGAAATTTAAGTCTTATTTCCTAAAGCAGATGTATTAAATATTTCAAAGATTTAAAAAGCACATGAAATCCTCAATTTTTTACTTTACGATTTATTATTAAATAACAATCACTTTTTTGAGAATGCATTTTGCACTTAAAAATTGAGATCGTGACCCTATTTCAATCATACGAGGACGTAAAATTACAAATACTACTTTATTCTTTCAAATAACAGAAAAAGAGTAATGTTACTATGGTTGCAGTTGTCTAGTTTACGATTTGTAGTCCAATAATCACGATTTTTTTTCCAAAATGCATTTAAATTGCAAATGCGATATTTTAATGATCCTTGCATTAAAAATGCATTTTCAAAAAGAAACGTTATTTTTATATTCTAAGGGCCATTATTACAACTTGCCAATAGCTAAAGTTCGGATGTTATCTGACAGATTATTAGTTTTTCGTTATTATAAGTATACTTTAAGCTAAAAGTGACCCATAAGCTAAAGGGAAGACATTGTTGCCTTTAACTTTAAACGTAAGGTTTATGTGTTTAAAGTTACCACATTTTCTGCTCTATAAAGAAAAAGAAGAAAATACCGAATTTCACAACCGAATTTCACAAATTATTGTTTGTTTGTAAACAAATAAATAAAAGTACGTTGCCACTACGTATTTTTATAAACCAATTCATAAACCAATAATCGGTTTTTAGTTTGGTGCTGCCACATTATCAAAAATATTAATTTTATTTATTGGGAAGTTGTAATAACGAAAACCATTATAGCTCACTTTATTACTCACTTTAGCTAAAGTTACCTTTTACTAACATTTACTTTAAAGGCAAGTTGTAATAATGGCCCTAAATCGTTTAATAGACAACTATTGCTTACAGCCACTTCTTTAATTATTGAAATAGTCAATATACTTCCGAAGATAATGCTATTCAAAGTTCAGTGCTGCTATGATTTTATTGATATAACTAAAAATTATAAAAAAAAACTTTAAAAGAATGTAGAATGTAGAATGATTTTGAAAAAAAAACTTACAAATAGTTAACACCGTGGTCCCAAAAAGTCTTAGTTGTTATTTATTAAAACAATTATAAATTTATCAAAAATTAAAAAATTTTAAAAATCGAAAGAGAAAAAATGTGTAAAATGCAAACAAAATTGCATTTGCATTATAAATTTATTTTCGCACAAAGGTGGTTTTCAATTTATTTTTGAACACTGGTGATAATCTTTAACTTCGAGCTTATATATTAGTTCTCGTTTAGTGAGAAAACTAGTTTATATGAATGTTTGATGTTTTGCATGGGATTGTCACTTCTTTCAAAACGTGTTTCTGATGATGGGAACCTAGAAAATTCCCGAAATAGATCTATCAACACATTCCTGAAAGTTGTCAATTAATAAATTTGAAAACAAAAACTCTAGATTATTTCTTAGAACAATATCGTAATAAAGAAATATAGAGTATGGCCTCAAACTTGAATAATTTTCATTTTCAATGCACAATTAAAGGTCGAAAAAACATAATTTTTGATTTTAATTAAAATTAAAATTATGTCAAATTTTGTGGTTGTTTTGTGTAATTACAAATCGTATAGTAGACAATTGCAGCTTTCATATGCTTTTTAAATCTCTTCAAAGGCTCTTCAAAGTTTAATGCTCTTGGCATTTTTTATTTAATTTTTTTTTTATTTTAAAACGGGAATAAAAACAAGAGTAACAATAATTTAAAGGAACTAAAAACCGTAGTGAGTAATAGGCATCCTAGAGTACACGTATGCCAAATTTTCATAAAATCAAAGTGCTGCAGGCCAAGAACTAACCGTTTTTTGAACGTTCTATCATTTAATGGATAGAACGTTCAAAAGGATCAAAATCTATTTCTCTCTGAATCAGAGAAAACTTAAATTCTGAAAAAATATGAGTTTATAATTTATAATTTTATAATTTATTCTTCGATCCCAAGAATTTTGAAAAAAAATTCCCATTTTCCCGGGAAATGAAAAAGTGCCGGATTTTGCATTCCCTAGTCTTAACTACTAAACTATTCATTTTTTTTAGTCTTTTGTCTTGTCTAGTAGAAAACAGCCACAAAAAAAAATCTAAAATATATATAAAAATTCAAATTTCATTTAAAAAGAAAACAAACAAAATCATGTCTGTAGCTAAAATATTTCATTTAGTTGCTGTATAATAAAATAATAATAAAATGTTAAAATAAAAAAAAAAAAGTTTATATATAAAAAAACTTGTGAGACGACGTTATAATAATATTGTTTGTTTTTTTGTTTGTGTATTTTTTAATATTCTGAAATAATCTTGTTTTGTGCAAAATGTAAATGTATTAAAAAAAAAACATGGTAATAAAAATAAAAAATATATTCAAGGAACGTGTCTATAAAGAGAATGTGAATAAAACAAATTAAAAACCGAAAAGAGCATTGCACTTGTTGTTTTAAAGTTAATAATTAATATTTTATGTTTTTTTTTTTTTTTTTTAAAGATTAACAGTTTTGCACAAAACAATATGTTTTTAACGAGGGTAGTTCGTTAAGTTACTAGAAAATTGTATGGTTTATAATTTAATTGACCGTCCTATTCAGCAAACGGAGTTTTTACATGATAATACCAAATACATCCATCCTACCATTATATAAACAATCGGAGATTTATACCATTTTAAAAAAATTAGATATCCAAGATACTTGAATCCTCAATATAACTAAACAAGACTTTCTAATTTTAATAACATAACGAATATTACATTATTCAACCAACAACTCACACACAATTTATAGATCAACAATAAAAATTCACTATTAACCACTCACAAGGTACAGTGCAAAAATTCGCTTAATATATATATATGCTCGACATATGTTGAAAAACGAATAAAATCTTCAATGTTTGATATTCCTTCACTTACAATGTAAAGGATAAAATATGATGACATTTGAAAATAACTGCCAGTCAAATTTTCAACTTAATTAGTTGAACTGGCAACTGTGGTAATAATTACCAGAACTAAGCATAGCTTTATAGAAAATAAGTTCGCAGTAAATTTCGTCATACTCAAACTAAGTCACGTTATGTTTTTAACTTAACTAGTTGAGTTAAATAGATGATGTTTACAATTTAACACTTTAAGGCACGAAGAATGTTGATGAAGGCCGTTGCGGGCTAGAAAGTTAACTCCATTCGTGCAGGTGTCAAATAACTTTTTTCTAAAGTGTTTTTTCTGTTAATTAAAGTAAATTATCACAAATAAAATTATAATTTTTCAGTTAATATGAAAAAATATTCATGATCTTTAACCGAACTAACCAACAACTCATTATTCAAAAAATTCAAAAAAACAGGGTTACTGACGAAGGTTCAATACCAGAAACTGCGCAGTCTGATTCAGAAAAAATTTTAAATTTGCAATGTAGTTATGATTTTTAGAAAATACACTCATTCTTCTCTACCACGCCTTTCACAATTAAATTTTAATTGCATATTAATTATAGTATTAATTGCAATTGTCTGAAAAAGACGTTAAAATTCAAACTCAAACAAAAATCAAACTTTGCTCTCTGGCAATACTTCCCTAACTACGTAAGCGTCATCTGTCGAATATACAAAGAATATATCATAGATATGGCATCACTTACAACATATGGAAAGCAGTGGACATTAGAGTGAGGTAAGTTTCTAAAAATAGAACTGTTGTGTTGTTGGAGTTGTACTTCTGAGATTATGTATGCAAGAACAAAAACACCGTATATTGAATAAAACTAGTTTTAATCACGACCTGACGATAGCTCAGTGCGCTAAAGCGCTCTGTCTAACGTGTAGTGCGAGTGCATGTGGCATTAGAAATCAGTTTATCTATACCACGGTCAATGATTGCACAGAAAATTTCATATAGACGCAATCGAACAAATAAAAACATAACAAATATTACATTATTCAGTCTGATATTCAGTCTGCGCAGTCTGATTCAGAAAAAATTTAAAATTTGCAATGTAGTTATGATTTTTAGAAAATACACTCATTCTTCTCTACCACGCCTTTAACAATTTTTTCTTTTTTGTTTGACTTCTATTCCATTTTTTATTTGAACTTAATTCTTCCTCAGGTGTAAAATCAGCTTTGGATGGTAACATAACTAACTCGATTAGAAAATATTTGCTTGTTTACACAGCCAATATCAACCCTAAGGATGAAACTAAATTTTAAATTTATCTAAATTCTTAATCCGGTTGATTTAGCAAAATTCTTAGATAATTTAAACTACAACTGTCAACTCAAATTTAGTTCTTTTAAAAATTAGGTCTCATAAATTTAGCAGACTGTGATTCTCTACTTAATTGGAAATTCTGCTGGCTCAAATTCAGATACTATTTTCTGGCACTTTTTTATGAGTGTAACAATACTTCGCGATATTATATCATCCCGAATATAGCGAAAAACTGGATTTTTTAAACTTTATGTTAAGATATTTCGGAAATATGATGAAGAAATTCTGAAATTCGATTTGGATTCAGCACCGCTTAAACCTTTCGAAAATTAATTTTATATATTTTTCCCGACTGTTTAAACATACATAGATCTCAAACACTTTGACATTAGCTGTCAGTGCACGTAACTCATGAGAATCTGTTGGACATACGTCGAATACATATACAAAAAATATTTGAATGTGTATACAAAAAATGAGTTTCTTCCCTATGGGGAATGAGGAGTCAATTGACCTAAAAGTGACAGGTTAAAGAAGGACTTATCACAGGACTGGTATAATTTAATACTGAAGTGGGTTAAGCAGTGTCAATTGTCCTAAGATTACCAATCTGTGACTGGTAAAGGGAGGACATACCACTTAACCAGAATGCTTATTAACAAGAAAAAGCCAGTTGGCCAGAATTTTACCCATTGGAAGCTGTTTAGTTTTCGTTTATTTTATACGACATGGCCCTTTTGCGACAGTCTTGTTATGCCCATCTTTGGTTAGACCTGTGCCACTATGTGGTTTAAAGCAGGACAAATGACCCGCGGCTATGACAAGCCAGTGTTAAAGTTGCCAGTTGTTTACATAGGGTAGGGTTTAGCAGAGGACCGGTCTCTGGCACGAAGGGACCGATCCTGGGGCACACGCAGGAAGGAAATGTTAGCATACGAAGTGCTAAAATAGTGCGTATTAAAATAGTATTGCGCCAAAAAACTTCGTTTCAGTTTGATCCAGTGACATATTAGAATTTAAACTAAAACATGTAAATGCATTTAATTTGATTTTACCAAATTTTTTCTTTATACCCTCCACAATGAACCCTTTACAAATGTAACAACAACAAAATATTTAAAAAAAAAAAAAACATTTTAAACAAAAATATTTTTAAAAAAATATTTTACAGGTGAAATAGTTTTTTGGATTTAAAAAACATATTGTGTGGTGAAAAACATTTTTGAGGTGAAAAAAATGAGTTGAAATAAAAATATGTATGAGGTAAATTTTAAATATTATACACCTCTCAGTGTCTATTTTATACTATGAATTGTACTAACATACAATGCATTATACACCAATATGTATGGACAATTTAAAGGTACCTTCACATTGTCACTCTTAACTTTTGAACATACTTGGGAATTTTTCATTGGCATTGAAATTTAATTGGCATTACTTGTGGTCAATGCCAAAAAATGTCATTACCATTCCAATGAAATTTTGTTAAATTGGCATTGATTAGACCAATGGTAATGAAATGTCACCAATGCCTAAAAATAACCAATTGTAATTGACGGAAAAATAATTGATTATAAAAAGTGTTTTTATTTTCTAAAAAAGGACAAAAATTTAACGTTTAAGCCTTAACTTTAAAAGTATTCGCTATTTTATGCAAGTTTTATCATGTATACACTATTCATTCTTATTTGGCAACGGATTAGTCATGAAGGATCAGCTTTTAATAATGTATACTTGATAAAATACCGAATATTTATAAAATTACTACGCATATATATAAAGGATTTTAGCTAAATATGGAAATAAATTTTTTTGTAGACAATTATAAAAAACAATTACAATAAACAATTACACTGAAAGAATTATCTCCACTTCAGTAATGAATTTCTTTCATAGGTTAAACAAAAATTATTACTGGAACTCGTCCATTGAAACTTTTCATAGAATCTATGAAACAGGTTTCATTAAAGTCAATATTTGTGAAATGTTTGTAGAATTAATGAAAATCTTTATAAAACTAATGAATCCTTCCGACAATGAAACGTGAAAAGATTTTATGAAACAGTTTCATAAAATTTTTTAATAATAATAAGTTCCCTGAATTATTCAAACTCTTCATGAATGTTTTGAAAATTGCATTGGAACTAAGCCAATGAACCGCTCCATATGATTTTTTAAACAATTCAAAATTAATGCAAGGCTACATGGAAATAATAAAGAACTATATAAAATATGTTGAACGCTTGAGAATTAAATCTTAAAACTAAAGTTTGAAATTTATGAAAATTAATGAAATTATGAAATTTTATGAAAAAAAGCTCTTTGAAATAATTTCATAGCTCTAAAGAAATTTTCATTAAATTTATGATGAGATAATTTATGAAATCGAATGAATTTTTTAAAATAAAATAAATAAAATTCTTTATTTTTCCAGAAGAGTTCGCAGAAAAGTTTCTACAATCACAGCTATTAGAATATATAATAATATGGTAAAACTCCATTTTGAGTACTGTTCAACATTGTTGTTTCTTGGAAGACAAAGAATGAAGGATAGGCTTCAAAAGCTAAAGGCATGCGATGCATACCACAATGTCATAATTTAACATATTAGAGACATGTTGAATAAGTTGCAGTGACAGTCGGTCAATCAAAGGCAGGTGATGAACGTTTTAATATTTATATTTAAAATTAAAAATGCAATGTTGCCTAATTATATGAGACTTACAACCGCATAATTTAGCAAACGGTTTTGATTTTAAATAAATTTCAGTACAACAAATTTTAATCAAAATATTTTATACAAGTTTGATATAATTTTTATTAAAAATAAGAATTATGTTTTTTTCGACCTTTATTGTGCAATGAAAATGAAAATTATTCAAGTTCGAATCCATACTCTATATTTCTTTATTAGGATATTGTCCTAACAAATAATCTATAGATTCAATTATTTGACCCTTTCAGGAATGTGTTGATAGATCTATTTCGGGAATTTTCTAGGTTCCCATCATCAGAATACGTTTTGAAAGCGGTAACAATCCCTTGCCAAACATCAAACATTCATATAAACTAGTTTACTCACTACATGAGAACTAATATACATATGAGTTTGAAGTTAAAGATTATAACCATTGATCAAAAAATAAATTGAAAACTTGTTTGATGTGCAAGATCCACCTCTGGTGGATATTCAATACACGTTTTTTATTTTTTTACTCCTTCTTATTTTTTGTTTTGTCTATAAACAAAAACAGGGGGAGTAAACTAGACTGTACTTTGTCTTTAATACAAGTTTGATATAATTTTTATTAAAAATAAAAATTATATCAAAATCATATATATATATATTAGTTCTCATGTAGTGGGGAAAACTAGTTTATATGAATGTTTGATGTTTTGCATGGGATTGTCACTTATTTCAAAACGTGTTCTGATGATGGGAACCTAGAAAATTCCCGAAATAGATCTATCAACACATTACAGAAAGAGTCAAATAATAAATTTGAAAACAAAAAACTCTATAGATTATTTGTTGGGACAATATCATAATAAAGAAATATAGAGTATGGCCTCGAACTTGAATAATTTTCATTTTCAAATATTTTATTTTATAGCGGTCTTAAATTATTTAATGCAATTCCATTAGAATTGAAAAACGAAAATAATTTGTTTGTATTTAAATGTAAAATAGTACAATATGTTAAACAATTTCTTAATGCAAGAAAATCCATAAATGTAAATTTTGTAAATTGTAAAATTAATAGCCCTCGTGCTATAAATAAATATATTAAAAAAAAAAAACAAAAAATTCTATTAAATTGTTTCATTAATATCATGAAGGATAATTCTTTCAGTGTATAATTAACTATCAAATGCATTGGCATTGATCAATGTCAATTAAAACAAAATTACATTTTCATTGTTTGAAGCAAATGTAGTGGCAAAAAATTATATTACCATTGATATCAAGCAATGCCAATTAAATCGATTAATTGATCCATCCAAATTAACTAGTCACAAGTAAGCTTTTGAACTGCCTGACCGATTTTGCTCATTTTCAATACCAAACTTTGTGGGAAAATGTATATTAATCTATGTAAAAATGAGCAGTCCGTATTGCGTTTCGTGCCGTGATCGACATTTCAACAGACAGACGCAGAGACATATAGACGGACTTCAATAAATCGTCTTAAAATTTAATAAGGATCAAGAATATATATACTTCATGGGTCCTTAGACCTATATTTCGATGCGTTACAAACGGAATGACATACAGGTATATACCCTAATCACAGTATGTGGTGTGTATAAAAACATCACCGACGGCACATGCCTTTTGACTTTTTCTAACATTTTATAACCGGTCGGTTTGAACTAGTCGTAGTGACAGATCAACTATTAGATTAAAGTTTACAATACCTTTAAATCACTTTTGAATCTCTATTAATCACTAAATTCTTAATGTTTGCTCTAATCAAGTTAACCATAAAATTGCCTTTTACTTAACGAACAACCCACGTTTAAAACACTTTATATATAAATAAAATAAAACTTTGTTTAATACTAAAAACAAAATATTTTACTTTGATTTTACAGTTCTTTTTTATAAGATTTTTGTTTAGTTTCTTTTTATTTTTATTATTTACGTCAGTGTTGAAATGAACAACGTGAAATATATTTATATGCAGGAAGAGAGCAGAGTATATCCTTAATCCAATGCTTGGTTGGTTGATTTGTAGTTGTGGTAGTACTAGTAGTAGTAGCAGTAGTAGTAGTATAGAAGAAGTTTTTGGTTAAATGAAGTGATTTGTTTTTAAATCCTTGTTGGTCTTTTTTTTATACTATAAAAGAAGAACTAAGTCTTGTTGAATAAAAACAGACAAGTAGATTAGAGTTGAAAGTTTTATAGTTCCAAAGTGATGGATTTTTTTCGAATTGATTATTATGACTAGACCAGCTAGTAGTAGCACAAGTTAAGGAAGAAAATAAGTTTGGATTAACTTTTTTATTTTTATTCACTTTAAAGATATTTTTTATATATTTTTGAAGGCTCTTGCACGAGTTTTTTAAGGATGTTTCTTTTTTTTACATTTTTTGTCACACCTTTTTTTTGGATTTTTTATATTTTGTTAAAATACATTTATTTAAATATTTTTCACTTTTTATTTAATTTTTTGCGGTATCCAGCCGCGTGTGATAATAATTTTGTTAATTATTCTTTTGTTTTTTTTTTTGCATACTCTTTAACGAACGGTCGGTCAATTGTGCTGATTGTTCAGTGGTTCAAATATCCAGCAAAATAATGCGAAAACTTTGATAAAGAATTAAAATATAAAGAAAAATAACAATAAAAATCACTGATAAGAATGATACGCCAAATAAAAACCGTTGGTTGATTTGAACTTTATCAAAAAGGAAAAGATTTACGTAGAATAAGCAAACACTAGTTTATTTCTTTTTATAATTTTGCACTTTGCTTTCTATAATTTATTCAATATTGAAAATTTTCCTTTTAAAAAAAATTTTTTTTTATTACGTTAATTTTTATTTGTTTTGATTTTATTCTTCTATTTTTATTTTTTTTTTGCAAATAAAACAAAAATAAATCACTTGTAATTATTTTATTTAAACAGCGGCCGTCCGTTACGTCGTCATATTGTTAAGATACACGAACTCAAACTAAGCAAATAGTTCGTTGTTAGCATTTACGATATTTCTGTTGAGTTTTACGATATTTCAACACATGTTTTTTACGTTATCATATACACCCATACTCTTAAGTGTTGTATTAAAGAGACTCTCTTAAACTCACACTCTTTCTGACGGGTTTCGTTTTTGCTGGGGTTTTGACAACCACTATGTTGCAAACCATAACACGTGCGTTGTTTATAGTATTTTGGATGCTTTGTCTAGTCTTTGTTAAGAAAGGAAAAACACACGCAGAAAACTAACTCGGTAGTAGCAACCGCATTTGTAGGCAATCGAATGCTTCGGTTGTTGTGGCCGAATTTTTCTGTTGTGATTACAACATTCGATTAAAACAACAAAAATTCTGTCACTACAATAGAATTTGGATTGCCTCAACAGAAATTCGATCAGAACTAACAAAAAATATGATAGCTACAATAGAACCAATCAATTGGCTACAAATACGTTTGCTACTACCGAGTCTTTTTTCTGGGTGCATTTAAGAATTTTCTTTCGAATATAAAATAAGGGATTTTCCGTAATATACTTTACTCTCATACTCTCTTTTTTACCAACTAGAAAACCCCAATAGACATTATTGCACTATAGGTAGAAATCAGGTAGGAAATATGAAAAGTATTTTTCCAATATGAAATTTCTGTGGTGTTATTGCTGGGGTATCATCCCATACAAAAATGATCAAGGGTTGTAACTTTTTTTAAAAGCATATCAAAATTTGAGTTTTACGATTTGATGTATATTAGCTATAATTTCATACGAATTTTGTCCCCATACAAATTTTTGGGTATTCTATATAATTGTATCGAATTAGATATAATTTAATATTTTTGGATAAGAGTTGATTAGAACTGTTTCTAATTTTTCTCAACCATTGTATCAAATCATATATAACTGCATAAAATTAAAAAAAACGATTATATGTAATTAGAAACGACTATTTTTAATTACAACTTCCCGAGTAAAAAAAATTATATATAATTATATATATTTATATATAAATATATATAATCATTTATAGCACCATATATAATTAGATATAATTTTATTTGCGGTTGATTATTAAAAATTTGTTTATATGGTGTTATATAAAATTATATATGGTCCAATAAATAATTATATCTGCCTTATATAATTATATCTAATTTTATATAACTTTATATAATTATATAAAATTATATATAAACAATTTTCGGATAAAGTTATATATAATTATATCTGTTTATATCAAATTTTATAGAATTATAAATTTATATATAATTTAATATGGCTTATACAATTTTTTTCAATCGGGTTGTTTGTGTAATAACTAGAGACGTCACAAATAGTTTGTTCGAATACCGAATCTTTACCGAATAGTTCTTATATTCACTTTCATACAAATTTGTTATAAAAGTACACTGTACTTTAGATATAGGTAGAATTAGGTTGAAAAAAGCTGGAGTGTTTGACATTTTAAAGAGAAAATTTTTATGAAAAAAAAAATTTTTCTCCATTTTTATATGAAAAATACAGCTTCTTAAGCTATTTTCTTTTAACCCTATAGTTTTGCCGAATAGTCCAATTACTCTTAATTTCAATTTATAACGAGCTTTCAACCTCCGTATATTTACAAAAATAAAGCACATCAAACATATTAGCTAGGTTGATAGTATTTCGATCTGGCTAAATATCTTATCAGAACCCGAAGTTTTAGAAAAGCTAGAGCCTCCATAATAGGCAGAACTTTAATAATAAGTAATCAAGCATGTGGTTAGGTCTTTTCCTAACAAGCATCATGACGTTACTAAACTTCGAAGACCAAAAATGTTCTATTTATATAAAAAAAATTTAGTGTGAACTCTGGCCCAAGTAATATTTTTTACAGTTATATTAGTTTTTTGTTTTTATATACATCGAGATTATTTTTATGTTATTTTCAATTTATAACGAGCTTTCAACCTCCGTATATTTACAAAAATAAAGCAAATCAAACATATTAGCTAGGTTGATACTAGTATTTCGATCTGGCTAAAGATCTCATCAGAACCCGATATTTTAGAAAAGTTAGAGCCTCCATAATAGGCAGAACTTTAACAGAAAACCTATTAATAATCAATTTTGCTCCATTCTTGTCTTCTTAGTAATAAAGCTATTTAGACGAAATTTTTATTTAGATCAAAATTTATGGAATTTTGACCGACTTCTCTTGAAATTACCCACTGTTCGTTGGTCAGATTGTGGCCGATCTATCGAGCAAAAAAATTGCATAAAAAAATACCAATCCAGTCAAAAGTGATGGAATTTTTACCGACTTCTCGTGTAATTACCCACTGTACGTTGATCAGATTATGGCCGATCTATCATGTAATGAACGATATAAAAAACTTTTTTATTTGGGTTGGCAACAACTACGGTATACCACGACCGAGTCCGCTTTCTGCGTGTAAATTTTAAAATAAATTTTCTGGCAAAACAAAGAATCATTTTCTTATTTAAGTTATTTTTTGGTTATTTTGATTGAGCAGAATATTATGTAGAAATTGCAGTTGAATTCGTGGGTTCATTGTTGAAAACTACCTTGAAATTATGAGAACTCCTTGTAATTCTTGAAGCACTTTCGACTTTCATCCCAATGTGCAATGTATAATATCTTTCTTTGGAAAACCCCTAAAAGTTTACTTTCATTTTTAAAAATTTCCCAAACTTAAATTTCTTTTTTTTTTTGGTAAATACCACCTCTTCACCATCATCTTGTTAGTTGCCGTCATCAACAGCATAAAGGGAACATTTTTAAACAATTTATTTTACTTTATACTTTTTTGTTGATGTTGTTGTTGTTGTTGTTTTTCTTTTGTTGATATTACAGTTGTTAAGCAGACATCATAAATCAATTCGTTAAGGAGCAATACAGAAAATAATGTATAAATAAAGAAATAGAAAAATATATGAAGATGAAGAAAATATTTTCAAGTGCAACCGAATACAACACCATTATGTACATTTCACTCAACTTCATCATATGTTTTATTAATGCTTTTGTTCAAAGTGTTTAGACAAAATGAGCATATTGAGACTTATATTTTTAAAATTTCAAAAAAAAAAACATTTCATTACTTACTTAAATATAACACTATTCGGCAAATTTAAATTTTTGGAAGGACTCTGATCTTGCAATACATAATTTTTGAATAATTTTGGCACGGTTAGTTTACGAGATATATCAACTTTTTGATTGTCATTGAGCACCCTTTTTTATAGTGTCCGACCGAACAGTTCGGCCAGAAAATGCATTTGGTCTGTATTCGGTATTTTAAAGCATTATGGACAAATTTGGCGGATGGAAAAATGTTTATTGGGCTGATTAGATGCTATTTTGAGTGTCAAATTTGAAGAAAAGTCTGTAGTTAAGCAATGAATTCACTGTTCGGCCTCAGAAAGTTCGGCCAAATTGAAAATAGTTCGGCGGCCGAACTTTTAACTTTATAGCTAATCTTTGGCTTTTCTCTTAAATTTTATACACAAAATCAAATTAAATCGGCTCAACAAACATGTTTCCAATACCAAAATTTGTCATCATTGCCTCAAAAAAACCGACAAAATATAGTTTTTTGGTCGAACTGTTCGGTCGGACACTACTTTTTTAGCACTTTTGTCTCAATACCGTAAAATTGAGTTTAAAATATTAAAACTTTTTTTTTTTAAATCGACGGAAGTTAAGCATTCATTCGAGAATAATAATTTGTCCCAGCAAAAACTAACCTGGATTTGGTAAGCAGTAACTACATTTGTATGCTTCCAAAATAGCGCTTTTCTGCCTTGCATACTATAGAGCAATTACGGAAGGCATTCTGTCGTGCTTCCCAGAATGCCTTCTTTGAAGGAGTGAATAATGCTTACAATGAAGCATTAAAGTATGCATACCATGAAGCACTAATGTTTTCAACAATCCAAAAATCGCTACTTAGTGCCTTAGAAGGCATGAATTTATTGCTTCTAAGAGTACATGAAAGAAGCGCTTTAAAAGAGACATACCAAGTGGGACATCGCGAACAAAAATCATGTCTTCCTTATTTGCTTTGGAAGCGTTTCGTTATCAAATAATGCCTTCCGGAAGCGCTTCTGGGTAAGCACTATTTTTTGCTGGGGTTTTAATGTTTAGGAATGTTTTCCGAATCCTGATGTCGTTGATTTTAAATAACACCTAAACTAGACACTTCAACAAAAAATATTTGTATTAAAGTTTCAAAGTCGTCGAATATTTCGACTTAAATACAAAGTATTGTTTGTTGAGGTGTCTTGTTTATATGAAATTAATAAAAAAAAAAAACAAAAACTAGAGGCATTTAAATAAATAAATAATGAAATCCCGAAATATTCTTGAACAGAAACTCATTAATGGCAGGTCATAGCTCCGCTGAATCATCAAATTATATTAAATTATACACAAATTAGATATGCAATGAGATCAAATTTGATCTGAAAATGAGAACATATAAATGTATCTACAATACATCAAGTTGCATCGAATTCAAAAATTTCAAAAGAAAGAAAAACACAAATACATTTCATTACTTAAATATAACACTATTCAATAAATTTAAATTTTTTGAAGGACACCGCTCCTGCAATATATTATTTATGCATAAATTTTACATTAAATTTTATTTAAAATACATCAAGTTGTATCGAATTCGATGCAATTGTATCGATCGAATTAGATCTAATTCGATGCAATTAAATACAATTTTGTTCAATTTGATGTATTTTAGATACAATTTCGACTGAATTTTTTAACCAATTCTTTATTTTTGTGTTATATATAATTGTATTGAATTAGATATAATTCGATATTATTAGATAAAATTTGATAAAAACATTTCGTAGTATTTCGCAACATTTATATCTAATTATATCTAATTTCATAAACTAATACATATGAATAATATTATTTATACAATTTTTGTACGAAATTGTGGAGCCAAAAAATCATGGCTCTATTTTAACAATTTAGCTCCGATTTTCTCAGATTTTTTCACTATTAAAATGTAATAAAATAACTCTTAGCATATGTTAACTCTTAGCATATGTTATGTGGATCAAAAACTAGGCTTAACTTTTTTTTTATTTTCTCTAAAATTACATAGGTAATACTATTGCGCAAGTGCGCACCAACAGGAGCTAGAGTCGTTATCGTATAAAAAATTAAAATTTTGTAAGTTAACTAACTCAGAAATCTGAACTCCAGAATTATATATTTATATCTAAAACTACTTAGAAAATATTGTTTATATGGCACCACATAAAATTGAATGTAGCTTTGTAATGGACCATATATAATAATATCTAAATTCAATTAAAAAACAATCAAAGCATTGCCCCTCATATATTTCCATATAATTCTGTATGGAACAATATATGCTTTTATAAAAACTAAAAAATGTTGAATTATGTATGTACGAACGCATATATAACTCTATATTTTATATATATATAGTTATATATAATTAGGTATATTAAGTATAATTGCATATAAAACAATAATAAAATAACATATTGCTATATATACCCTCATACAAATATTTTGAAACAACACAAAGCTATGTACAATTAGATACAACATTTTTATGCTTTTACATATATGTTTATATGACTATATATATTTATATATTGAACAAAATTATATCAGAATATATTTATGTATATAAACCGTTTTACTTGGGTATGTATATTAGGGTGACAGATGATTTTTTTTTTTAATTTCAATGTGTGCGGGTTGGAATATTGTGACAATAGATCTACAACTTCAGTGCTGAAAATTTGAGCCAAATCAGACAATGCTTGTGGGACGCGTATCGAGGTCAAAGGTCAGATATATTGTATTCGGTTAAGGGAGACAGCCAATTTTTTTCAAATAGTGTCGGGCGGAATATTGTAACACCAGTTTTTAAACTTCAATATATTTATTTTTAAAATAAAAATTTTTTGAAGTTTTTCACATCAAGTTTGTGAGGGTCATTTTGACCCAACATATTTCATAGGATTAATTAAATTTTTTTCGGTATTGCAGTTCATATATTTAAATAAAAGTATCTATTAATTTCCACCAAATAATGAAGTATATTAACACAAATTTATTTCATATAAATAGAAAGATTTGCATATATCAGAACTTTAACCTCGATGAGAGAACTTTGACCTCGAGCGTCCTAAAAGCGTTGTTCGATTTGGCTGAAATTTTCAGCACTGAAGTTTTAGAACTAATGTCACAATCATCGTCGAATTTTTGCTCAAATTGTGTAATATAAATTTAAATAGAAGATATATTGTAATTAAAAAGACCAGAAAAAAATCAAAAGTATAAAAGCTTAGAATAAAAACACTTAGGACTGAAAAATAATCAAAATGTTCAGTAAACTAATGAAACTTTTCTTCACGAAAATTACGAAAATTTTCTTAAAATTAACGAAGGTCCTCTTACTTTTTACGAAACATTTTTTTAATGAAACTTCTTCATTTAGTGAATGAAACTTTTAATAAATAAAATTATATTTTTCATAAAATTTTATGAAAACTTGCATTAGTTTAATGAAAAGTTTTTAAAGACGAATTCCAGAGCAACTTCTATGCAAAAATTCATTAATATTAACCAGATTATTCTCTCTATGTTTAAAGAGTTTTTGTTACAAGTGTAAACGCCTTAACATTTTGTTTCTTAAGTTTTTTAGAAACAGCATAATTTATAACAATTTGTTTTGTTTATTTTAGCATAATTTTTTCATTTTTGAAATTTTTATAAAAAAAAGTTTTTATTAAAAACTCTGCAAAATTGTATTGAATTATAAAGTACAAAGAATAACAAACAACACACCATAAATAACAACATGATTTCATGAAGATGTTGTGGATGATAATGATGTTGTTTTTTTCAAAATCTTATTATTGTTGTAATATTTATAATTTTAGTATTGATTTTCAAAATGTTTTCATTGGTACGTAGTACGTTCTTCTTTAAACAGCTCATAAATTTGAATAGTTTCTTGCTTTTGCTTTATATGTCTTTAGTTATGCAGGATTTATGATGATGTGGTAAAATGTGCATATAACTTTTACAATTTTCAAGGATTTATTGTAAGCATAATTTACATAAAATGTTTCAAACAAATAAACAATCACTCAAAATTAAAAAATTTATGAGATATGGTTGTCAGAAATAATAATAAACAGAAATTGAGAAATATGTACACTTAGAATAACTATGTAGGTAAAGAACACTGCAAATGTAGTTAAAAACAAATTAAATTAAATTCAACTAACATTGTCATTTGTTTTTAAATGTTCAAAAAATTACTAACAATTGTAGTAAAAATGAACCACATATTAGTAAAAATTTACTTTTTTTTATTATTTTAAACAACAAATAACGACTTTAAAAAAATTATATAAAAATAGTGCGCCCCGGTAGGTTAGTTGGCAGCGTGCTGGATTATCTGTGCGGAGGTCGTGGGTTCAATTCCCACCAGAGGCACTGGTCTGTTTTCGCTACAACGCGCCGAAGGCCATAGTAGCTAGTGCTCGGTTAGGGTAATAGTATATAATTTGTAATTATATGATTAGTTATTAATTAATAAAAAAAAAAATATATATAAAATCATAAAACAGTAATTTGATGTGGTTTGTTTTTTTAAATTAACTACATGGTTGGTAAAAAATTTAATTTGTTCTACAAATGACTGACATTTACATTAAAAATAGAGAAGCTGTATTACAACCCAAACAACTGCATTTTTTTAACCCATTAATGCCTGACCCCCGATTCCATTGTCCAATATCGATGAAGTTTCACACATTCGTTACTAAAGGTTTTGGAAGTTGTTTGATATAATTTTCTTTTCGATTTCCCATACTTGGGACTTATGAATTAACCACTGATATAAAACAATTCCTCTGTGGTTTTTTAATTAAATTATTTTGGTATGCTCTTTCATGTAAAACTCTTCACGTGGGCGTTGTGGTGTAATGGTTAGCGCGTTGGACTGTTACACAGATGGTCCCGGGTTCGATTCCCGGTGACGACAACATCAATTTAGAAAAATAGTATGTATGAGTTTTCTATCACTTATATGTATCCCATAGCACTTAACACCACCGAAGTAAAATAATGAATCAGGGCTATGAAACAAAAAGCTTCAATAAATTCGCCAACTCTACATCAGGTGGCGAGCAACAACTGTTCTAAGACTTATCTACTCGCGCAATTACAGTGTTGCCATGTTTGAGCCCTTCATCTTTCACCACCTTCTCATCTCTCCACTATCCCCTTTCCAAAGAAATCAACGCATTAATTAATAGGAAGAATTTCCTGAGTGTTGCTTCTCTTTTTTAAAAAAAAAAAAAAAAAAAAGGTACTTCATAAAACTGTAAAATACGTATTTTAATGGTCATGTCATGAAATCATACCTGTAGCCCAAGTGAGTGGTCCTACCCAGCTACCAATTTTTTGCACTTTACCTAACACTATTAGCCAACAATAAAGTTTTCCGATGTGTCGGCTTCTCCAATTTTTCAGAGGCAATTTCAATTCTTTTTTTTAATTTTTCAGAATATGTAAATTTGCAGACAATTGAACAGATAATTACCAACCCCCCAATTTTACACCAACATTTTCCTAAAGTATTTTAATCCTTTCTCCACCTACCTGTAAAAATCAATTTGATGCAACTCTTACCTGGCTTTAGCTATAATTTTTTTAAGATGGCTCCTTTTTGGGTATTTAAATACCCAATAGGCAGGAATGGGTTAAAGCAGAAGTTCCCTGAGTGTATAAATATTTTACAGAAAAACTTTATTAAAGTTAACCTTAAAGCTGATATTACAAACCAATTCGGTTAGAAAGCCGAATTGGTTGGACAACCGAATTTGTTATGTGAATGCAGCAATATCAAACAAGACTCCCAAGGCAAATGCCTTATAAGGAGGAGACTTTTCGGTCTGGAAACCAACAACTGAGTGAAGCGCTGTCTCGTATAAAAGTATAGGTAGGCACAAAGAAAAGTCGGTTCCAAGTTGTGACATTTGAGTACAAATTTTTTTCAATTTCTTTAGATGGAATAAAGTGAGGATCTATAATTTTTTGTGAGCCAATTCTAATAAATAACATGTACTGTTCTCGAAGATCTAGGCACATAATTAAGCCTCACACAAGCCCTAAAGAGCTCAAACAACCAAGGAAAATATTGCACCAGGCCACGGTGACTTATATAGTTGAATATAATCGATAACTAATTTCACTATCCTGTGAGATTAATGTACAATAATTATCCCCAGGACAAACAGCCGGTTCCCCCAGAGAGCACAAGACAGTGCAACCGGAAAAGTGAGTGTTCGTTAGGACATTCAGAGTCTCCTTATTGCTATCTTATAACAGTGCTCGGCATAGATAGGTTTTTCGCAGGCATTGTCAGAAGTCTGGTAGTCTCTCCCGGAAAAGCTCTTGCATGAACTTTATAAGATCTTATCGGGTCTCCCTCCTGCACTCAAGTCCGCCGATTTAAAGTGCTTACTTAGATCGCGCATTCAACAGACCAACTTCTCGTTCCACCGGGTGGTTTGGACTTACGCCTGGTTCGTGTCAGAGGACACGACTACACTCTTACTTTTAAATATTTTACTTTAAAGGTTAAATCCAAAGGATTTTACTTGCAGCTTTGGAAAATTTATGAAAATAAATTAGTTTAGAAGTTAAAAAACATTTTCTTCTTCACTTATAATTGTCATTAGGGAAATTGTCTACAATATCTCCCATATGAACAAATTGCTAATTTGTAAGAGTTTATCAAACAATTGAAGGGCTTATTGCAAAAACATGATAAGCCACATTTTATTTTTAGTTTGTTTTCGCGTTTTAAAGGCTAAAAAATGCCAAAAATATGAACTTAGCAGGACATTTACACTCTAGGTATTTGTAGTTATTGTTTAAGCAAGACGTCTATCAAATATTAACCAATGCAAGTCTAGAAAACAGCGAAAACCCATAAAACAATAAATGTGGCTTATCAAGTTTTTACAATAAGCCCTTCAATTGTTAAATTTTTTTTATGTTGAATTTTCCTCTTCAAATTTCATTAAATAATACACAGAAGAAAATCTTAAGTTTCTGATAAAGTTATCTACATAAAAAATGTATTAAAAACTTTAACCATAAAAAAATTAAATATTAGTTAAAAAACCCAAAATTGGGCAAAATAAAATATAATAGGAAACATACAAGACTTTAGTTTTTTTATATCCGATTTTGTTTTCTGCCAAGGATAAGATAAAGTCGATACTACTGAACTTTTAAACATTAGGTTTATGTGCCATGAAATTATAAACATTATTAATGTTAATGCGATAGAAAACAAAGAACTCAAATAGCAAAATAAAGAAGAATTGAAAGATTTAAATAAGAAGACTTCGAAACCGAAGAAGATATGCTAACATATTGCTGTTTAAGACATG
This sequence comes from Delia radicum, assembly GCA_021234595.1. Lineage (NCBI taxonomy): Eukaryota > Metazoa > Arthropoda > Insecta > Diptera > Anthomyiidae > Delia > Delia radicum. The sequence goes on from CM037854.1 coordinate 195,415,642, forward strand.
TAAAATGTACGTGATGTGCATATAGGAAAAGGTAATGGAACGAAATAACGCACAGGAAAACCCTAAATAAAATAGAGTCAAAGTTGTTAAGGATGTGGCTCGTGATGATGATGATGAGGATGTGTACAAGCGAATATACAAAAATAAACATATAAAACTTAAATAAATAATATGAAAAACAAAAAGGATAAGAAGATTTAGTACGCGAAAGAACCAAAGAATACAAAGTAAAAATATTTTATTTTATTAGTTTGTGATATTTAGAAATTTGAAAATATTTTATATGTATTCACACAAGATCCAAATGTCACATAAATACATTTTAAAGGGTATTTACACAATAAAGGTAATGTACTAAAACTGGAATAAACTGCTTAGTCAAGTACCAAACAAGCTGATTATATAATTTTTTTTTTTCATTTTGATTAACAGATCCCACTTAATTTGATTAACAGATCCCACTTTTCATCTCATACGAAGTGAGTTAAAAAATTATCGTTAAGGACGCTGTCGTAAAAAACTGTTGGTGCTGTTGAAAAAACTGTTTTGGCGCAGTCTGATTCAATTGAAAATTTACAATGTAGTAATGATTTTTAGGAATATGATTATTCTTCCCTACTACGACTCTCGCAGGAAAAATGTTTGCCTAGACATTGTTCATGTTCCTCTTGTGCCGGATCAATATCGCACAGTGGGATAAATCACAAAATTTGTGGAAATAATTCGGCCATTTGTTAACTTGTGGTCCGATTGCAATGAATTGGAACATGCATAAAAGACATAAAATGGAGTTTAAGGTTTGATTTTGAACCTTCCAGACCCTTTGGGGGCGGCAAAATGGCTGCCCAAAGTTGGGTACTTTTTTCATAAAAAATTTTGAGTGTTTGCCATTTTTTTGTTTCTCATCCGATTTTCAAAAAATTAACATATTAGTAATCTTCTTGTAAAGATGATTAATGAAGAACATCATAAAACCCTTTTTACCTGACCCAATTATGTAAGATGTGAACACGAGGACACATTAGAAGAAATATATGAATAAGGGCTAACTTTTGAAGATTTTCTGTTTAGCAGTTATGAACATAACATACCAGTGTTTGGTATCGTTGAAAAGAAAATTACCTGTAGATTGCGATTTTTTTAAAAAAGGTTGAAGTTAGCCATCTTGGTAAAACAAAAACTTGGGTAATCCAAATATAAAGGTAAAAATTTCAGTTTTTGCTTAAATGAAAATTTTCACTATTCAATAAAATATTTATTAATAGACATAATCGAATGATTTTTTGGATTTAACTAGACTTTAAGGTCAACAAATCGAAACAAATTTCAGAAATTATGATTTTCTGAAAACAATCCCACAATTCCTACAAATAAAAAAAAAATTTCCAAAAATGGGATTTTTTCGTTTTTTGCTGCCATGTCGTCATTTAAAGCGGGGATTGGAAATGACTTACACACTACATTAGGTATCTGTTGGAGTATCTAAAACCGGTTTCCACTACCCAATTGGAGGCGTGCACAAATTTTAACTGAGAGTTAAAGTTGATATTTACCTCAAAAATATGGCAACTTTGGAAGCGGATGGGGGGAAAAGTATTTACAAATCAAAATTTTTTTTACCACAACTCGCATTTATATAAAAAGACCTTCCAGAAAAGTATACATACTTTACGAAAATTGGTCCCAATTTTCTCCCGATATTTGGAAAACTTTGGACCTGAGTCGGACAAAATTTAGAATTTCACATTTTCAAATCGGAATATCTCGGAAACTATTGGAGGTAACCCACACATTAAAGCATGTTTTTTGTTCATCTTTACAAGAAGATTACTAATATGTTAATTTTTTGAAAATCGGATGAGAAACAAAAAAATGGCAAACACTCAAAATTTTTTATGAAAAAAGTACCCAACTTTGGGCAGCCATTTTACCGCCCCCAAAGGGTGTGGAAGGTTCAAAATCAAAACTTAAACTCCATTTTATGTCTTTTATGCATGTTCCAAATTTCATTGCAATCGGACCACAAGTTAACAAATGGCCGAATTATTTCCACAAATTTTGTGATTTATCCCACTGTGTATCGGCAGCACCTTGGTAACTTAAACTGACCAAGTTATTCTTTTAGCTGCCAAGTTAAACGTTTGACTGTCAAAAAGTACATATGCCAACTTGGTATTGTAAACTGACAAAGTTATTTTTTTAAATGTCAAGTTAAACGTTTGACTGTCAAAAAGTACGAGGTGGTTTAAACGTTAATCAAATATACACAGCGAAAAAAAAAGAGTGGAAAAGGATGTAGTAAAATCATCACATATACCGATTCAGATGTAGTGCAAATTGAGGTGAAACACGCATGATTTAACATGGGCTTGTGATAGGACGGAGGTAATGCAAATTCTTCAAACTTCACTTTATTAAAAGTACTATGTGTAAGTTTATGAAAGATTGTAGTTTTGGGTGTTCTTTTTCATAGAACTTAATTTGTTATTTTTAATTAGTAATTAAGGTATGATGTCAAGTCACATCTTTTTTACTGAGTGATAATATGTATCTGTAGGAGTGCTTAACATGTTATAATTAAAAAAACTTTAAAACAGCTTTCTGGCATTAAAAACAAAGCGAAATAATAGTTTTTCGCTCAACTGAAAAGAAAGAAAGCCATTGTTAAGTCTAATATTTTGTAATCATTGTTTTTCAAATTTAAAGGTCAGAAAATACTAATTCAAAGCGACATCTAGATTAATGAAAATAGTTGTTAAAAGACGCAAACTCCCGGTTCCATTCGAGTATGTCAAATACCGAATTGTAACCGAACATTCGTGACATTTCTACTATGACATTATATGCTAAGTTTAGGAACTGATCTAAAAGGTCAGCATTAGATCAGAAAAATCAGTAGTAGTAGCTACTTTGTGTGTAATGAAAATGTTGTTTCTTTTGAACTACTTCGCATTATTTTTGCTGGGTATTAATATCGCTGTCTAAACCCCCTATTATTAGTGTCCGACCGAACAGTTCGGCCAAAAAACTATATTTTGTCGGTTTTTTTGATATCTAGAGACAATGATGACAAAAATTGGTATTAGAAACATGTTTGTTGAGCCGATTTAATTCGATGTTGTGTATAAAATTTAAGAGAAAATCCGACGTTTAGCTATAAAGTTAAAATTTCGGTCGCCGAACTATTTTCGATTTGGCCGAACTGTCTGAGGCCGAACAGTGAATTTATTGCTTAACTACAGACTTTTCTTCAAATTTGACACTCAAAATAGCATCTAACCAGTCCAATAAACATTTTTCCATCCGCCAAATTTGTCCATAATGCTTTAAAATACCGAATACAGACCAAATGCATTTTCTGGCCGAACTGTTCGGTCGGGCACTACCTATTATACGATGATTGGTATAATTTTTATTTGCGGATTTATTTCTTCATAGAACGAAATTATCAAAGCATACAAATCAAAAATTTATTCAAGTATAGTTCAGAAACGTGATGTTTATGGCACCTTTTATCTCCATAAGTAAAGATTATATTTGCCACAATCGCTAAAAAAAATGTGCGGTAATAGCTTTGTTATTCCCAATCCAATACATTACATTTCTTTAGAATTCCGCATGGTCAAAATGGATATGACTTTCAAAAAACTTTTACAAAGTAGACATCCACCATATTCTTCAACAGTGTTTGATACTGGAATGCTGCTGTCTATATTTTAAAACCAATATTTTTTTATTTGAAAATAAAAATTGTTAATGTATTAGTGATTCTCTCGGAGTTATCCTGTTCAAATATCCTTATAAACGTACAATTTATCTCCTAAGATTGAACCATTTATATTAATTTCTAAGTGTATGTAATAAATTAGTAACTAATTACACTGAGCAACAAGAAATTGTATCCTTAACAAACCCAACGGGAAATAAAAGTAGACTATCAGTAGACTAAACCCATTTTAATTTATCATTCATCATAATATAAAATTTGTTTAGGATCTTATATCATTATATGTAGTTCAGTTAACAAATTTCTAGCAATTACAAGATAGCATAAAATTTTTTTGTTTTGTGTGCTTTGGTTTTTATGTTTACTGTATATAGATATAGAACAAATATAGATATAGAATGTGAATTTAGGAGTTTCATATATAAAATAAATAAAATAGGGAATATAAGACATTGTTAAAATTAATAGGAGATGTTGTCTTCGGATGATGAGTAGCATGACAAGTTGTAGAGGGAGTGAGATGTGCGTGTAGTGATAGAGAAATTAATAGGAATACTAAAAATACGAATATGTGATCAAAATTTAATCAAAATTTATTATAGGAATAACATTTTGCTATAAAAACTCTTTAATAATTTACTAATATTCTTGTCAAAAATCTTGATAAGTTATTGAACTTAAAAGCAAACAGAACCGCGTTTCAGTGTTGCCAGAATAGGTAAAATTGTCCTTAAATTGGGTAATTAAATTTAATTTTGGAGACAGAATTTTGAGTTGCATTTTTCGAAATATTGCTAATTTAAAAAAAAATTTAAGAACTACTGCGGCTTCTGAGCATTTTTTGGATTGTTTGTATAATACTAAAATGTATTGTTCTAAATGTTTTCTGAATTACAACCTGATTCAGAAAGACGGTAAAAAGTATAATTTCTGTGACTTCTTTCTGAGGGGTATTCTTTAGATTTAAGGGCAAAAATGCTTTTTAGAGAGTTAAGAAAGAATTAAAAAAAAAAAACTTACAATTTTTGAGATTACTTTTAAACAATCTTAGATAGGTTGTTAAAAAATAGATTTTTTTGCTCTTACTGAGCATTTTAATTTTGAGTGCATGCTTCATCTATAATTCTAGTTTACAATAGTCTCTTTATAAAAAGAAGGAGCTGCAAACAAAAATCCCGAATTTAACGTATAATTTCATAACACATAAAATTCTATATCCAAAAAATGTCGTAAAGGAGAGGAGAGCAGTCAATTTTAATTTTATTCCCCGAAAAAAAATTCTCAAAAATTGCCAAATTACTCACACATAAAAAAACGTTACCAAAAACCTGTTACAATATCAAATTAACAAGATATTTTTAAAACAATATGGTAAAATTTTGCATTTTTTAATTTATTTTCTGGTAAAATTAATCAAGTTTTTGAATAATTTATGCCAAAAATTATATTCTGTGTGTAAAATCGCCACGAAAAATCGCAACCAAAATAGCCCGTCGATATTTCAAAAGTTAAATCGCAAATGAGTTTTAAAATCGACACGTTTGGCAAAAAATCTCCATATCTGACAACCCTGCTTAAGGGGTCTATTTTTTATTGATTAGTTTTTAATTTTACACTTCAATAGTTTTTTTTACTACACTAAGGATATAAGGATATGTCTCCAAATCGGCCCTAAGGTTTTAATAAATATTACAGTTATTCTACTTTATGTAGAACATATTTATAAAGATACAATGCTTAAAGAAAATGTTACTGAACTTCAGTTTAGGGAAAATTCCTAAATGTTCAACTTTGGGCCGCTATAACTCAAAAACTATTTGAAATATAAACATCATAAGTGCACCTAAATTTTGGTCAGACATCTTTTAGTCGATTGTAATGATAACTGTTCTTATAGTATTATTTGTTAAAATATTGTACCATAAAAACCAAAATTTCAGCTTTTTTGGTTAAATCTCCTAAACTGGAGCTGATCTCGAAAAATCATTGTCATATTCGGAATCAGTGCCGTCACATTATATATATAATCGGTTACAAATTTTGCTGTAACAAATAGTCTGATGTCCTGTGTAATTTGTCAGAGTGCAGTTCAGAATTTATTTTAGCTGGAGTGCACACGATCCTTTTACACTCAAAAAAAAAAAAAAAAATAAGTTAGTAGAAAAGTTTGTAAAACGTCTTGTAAATTAAGCATACAAATTTTTTGCTGAAATTGTTTTTTGTTATACTTATCAGCACTCAACTGTTTTGAAATAATGTTTAACTAATGTATTACTAATTTATTTTGCTAAAAAAAAAAATTTATTTTGCTAAAAAAAAGTGTTTAATAGGGCGAAAACCAGACTGAAAGATATACGCAGAATGAAATAGATTTACCTGCATATCAAGCTGTAGTAGAGACGAAGAAAATGATATTAAAAAGTACAACTCTTGTAAGACATATAAAAAAATCAATCATGGAAGATTTTTGTTTCTGTTTTTCATATATAAACCAAAAGAACGCCATTAATGAGTATACATATAAATTATGGATTAAAAAAAACTTAATTTTTGTGTTGTCACCTACATGTCAAAGCAATTGTTTATTAATTAAACTAAGGACAAAATAAAATATTTGAAATTAAAAAAGATTAAATGTGGATGTGTAAACTAAATGATTATTAATGTTGTGTGGTCAAATTACAAACAAATATTTGTTAAGGTAGACAGACTAAAGCGAAATACAAGGACACACATTTTAGATAATTTTTTATGTTTGAAATCGTCATTCCGAAAACTATTTATATTTCAATAAAAAAAAATTAAATTTTACGTTTTAATCACTTTAATTGTAATTTTTTCACGATTTTAATGTTCTTTTTTATTAGTTCCTTTACAAACGACTCTGAGTCTTAACAACACAACTCCCAATACTCATTTCGGGAAATATAATTTTAAATTCACTGACCTATTTTAAAATCTGCAAAATTCCTTTAGTTTTAAAATTTTTTTTCCGATATTTGGTTTCACAAAATTTGGGCATACATACAATAAAAAGGGAATTAAAGAAAAATATTGTTTTACCAAGAATTACAAATGTAGAAAATCACTCTTTTATCAGTGATTTTGAAGCTAAATGATTTAAATTATTAAAAAATAAAGATTTTGGATTTGCCTTTGTAAAATATATAAAAAAATCCATTCGAATTTCATTATTTTTTAATAAAAATTAAAATAAACCTTTCAAAATGATGGGTAAATGAAGAATTTTTATTCGATTTGAGATCATTTTATCACATTTTCCTTAGATGTTTCAAACAAAAAGAAACTTGATCAAATTTCGTCAATAAATTTTAGAGAAAAAAATTAAAAAAAATTAAAAATTCTATAAAAATTGAAAATTTTTATAAATCGTCATTTTCCATACAATAAATTTTGTGAAATCGTCAATCGTCAATCGTCATTTTATCATATTTCACTTCAAAAATCGTCAAAATATAGACAAATCGCCAAAGTTGGCAGCGCTGACTTAACATTTAAAAAATAAGTAAGCTATAATCATTTAAAAGAGAAATATGGGTTATCTCTTGTGCAAGTGACATTCTCTCCAAAAGAAAAACTCTTAATATTATAAGAGACATTTTACGATATTATAACATTTGTATTTATGCGGGAGAAAAAACAACAAAAACAAGATCAGATGACTAAACCGTAAGACAAACAATGCCAAAAAGTTAAAAAACGACAGAAAAGTATTAACTAAAAAAATATTTGATTATAGCAAGAGGAGAAGAAACATAAATTGAATAAATATTAAAGTTTAAATATAATAAATTTATTAAACAAATAAAAATTAAAATAGATGATTCGAAAAAAACATTTAGCCAAATACAAAATAGTGTTGCCAAAAATTTGAAAGATCAAATAAATAAAAAATTTCGATCGATAGTAAATACAAGGGCAATGACGTTTCAATTATTAATAGGAAATTTACACAGAAAAGTTAATCTTTGTGATTAACAGTTGATATAACTTTTTATCTGACAACTATATCGAAACGATGTAATTATGATTGGCAACGCTAAAAAACATACGCTGCCGCAAAAACATGTTTTAACGTCGACATTTCCTTGTTCCTCTTATATCAGCGCCAACTTGGTATTTAAAACTGACTAAGATAAGATAAAAAGGTGGATTAACAGTAATCAAGTAGATTTGTTTCGCTGTCTAAACTATATCTAAAAGATTTCTAAATGATGTTAAAATTTAGTATATATTGTGTCGCCAATTTATAGTTGCTTTTTCGAACAAGTTTTAAATTATTCATCAGAATAATTTCTAAGATTTTTTTTACAAATAAACAAATTAGTCCGTTAGTCATATAAAGCCTTCCAGTAGTTCAAAATTCAGTTGGCAACACCACAACATCAAATTTACTATAAACAACGTGAACTGTCAAAATACATTTAAAAACAAATTCAATGTAAACAAATGTCATTCGCTTGTTCTTCAACTTATAATTGTTTTTGACAAAAACATGGACAAATTAGTGTCTCAATTTTAAATCTTACTCACGATTTGCGATCATAGTTGTATATCTTTTCAACATTTCATAAAGAGAAATTTTTATAAACAAAAATTCTTGATAAGCTAAAAAAAAAATATTCATGATTATGATTCATTCATTTTTATCAAAGAGGAAAAACACCAACAATAATTAATAACAAATAAATATTACGTTGAACGGCCTTAACGATTTTATATTAAAAATTTTATAAGAATTTCAATAAATTTTCTTTTAATTTGATATTGCGGTAAATTTTTAAATGACAACTGTAAATAAATTTTATTTTTTACGTCAATGAACATGGACAGTTTGAAAAAAAATAACGGTAGCATTTAGTAAATAACAACAAATATGATATTGAAACCAATCAAACAAGTAAACAACCAACAAATTCTTGATAAAACATGAAATGAAATGAAGTACAAATAAATTGTTCAAATAAACAGAAAATCGAATGCAAATTATTATCTTATTTAAGAGAACTCTGGAAGAGAGTTTATACTAAAGACCGCAAGAGAGTTTAAAATAACAGAAAGTTTAAATTAAAAGATTTAACAAAAAATTCACAAAATTAAAGCATACTTTTAGACATAATTCAAGTATGGCTTGCAAGGAAGCTACACAGTGGTGAATCAGCAGATTTTAATGAAATTTGGATATGTTGTTGAAGACAACATATAAAATCAACCACTCCACCTTCACCCCTTCTCATTTCAATCAAACTTTGAAGATGTACATCATATAATTATAACCTCATCCAAAGCAGCTCATCATAGCGGATCTTCAAAATATGAAAAATATACGAATTTTTTAAAAAAGTAGTCGTATATAATATTCCATACATTTTTTACGGCTTAAGCTACGTGAGTCAATTTATACCTCATTTTAAAGCAACTTAAATTGTGGTCTGTTTTACTATTGCAAACAAATTATTCACTTCTCCACGGCAAAATGCATTGTTTTTAAAAACAGTTGTTCAAAAAGCTGTATTTAAAAACATTGTGTTTTTAATTTTTAAAAAATATATGTTAATTATAAATTACTTCACTATGCCGTGTATCAGTCCATATGTGGACCCTTAGGGTATCCTGAGTTATGAATAAAAATGTGAAAAATTTTAACTTAAAAGTCGATAACTCAGAAACACGCAGGAGTACCATATAGGGATTTGGTAACGGTATAGAAGAATAATTTATAAGTAATATATATTTAAAAAAAAAAAAAAATTTTTTATAATACAGCGGTTTTGAAAAAACTACATTTTACCGCCAAGATTTAAGTACCTTTAAAATGACTCTTCTACACACGAAAAAATCGTTGCCAAGTAACTAGAAGCATTTTAACTCATAAAGTTTTTTTACATAAATTATTCATTAATTAAATAAAATCAAGTAAAAACTTGGTATTACTAGTTTTCGCATAACTTTTGTGAATAAACTGTATTGGTTGATATGCTACTAATTACTTGGCAAACTTGTGTGTAGGTTAAATCGTTAAAAAGATATGGGCAATTATGTGCAACTAATTTTGTAAAACTTTTATTTTTATTCTTTTTTTTATGTAAATCTTTTTTTCTACTTTATTTAGTATCTTTTTTTAGATTTTTATCCATAACTTTGAATCCCATAAGAGCTCCACATATTAATTTGGCAACGGCATAGTCGAAAAAATTATAAATAACATATATTTTTTGAAAAAGTTCTTTAAAATACAGCGGTTTAAACCGCAGATTGGAAAAAAAAATGGATTTTATCTTAAAAATTATTTTTTTGCATTTTTTATTTAAAGCACTACAACAGTGGCTTTAACGCGAGCTTTAACCGTTAAAAAGAAATGGACGATTAAGTACAAATACTTTTTTAAATTTTCGATTTTTTTTTGCCACAGCCGTTAGATGCAACAACCAAAAACTTCTACGAGGACATATTTATATATAGATGTCGAAAATTGGAAATTTTTGATGGTTTGGGATGGACCATTTGACACGTATTTATTTTTTAAGGTGCGCAATCGCACCTGTTTATGAACACATCTTTAAAATTTAAGAAATTAAGAGTTGTTTCTACGCAGTAATAGAGTACTCGAGAAAACAGAAATGTTGATACCCATATTACATATTCCCATATTTAAATCAAACCAGTACCAAATTTCCATGCAAATTCAAATTCAAACAGAGACCTTTGAAGGGGTGCCTCAACACTACATTTTAAAATTTAGTCTTAAAAAATCTGAAAAATAAAAAAAATTACAAATTGTCGTAAAAATGCTATGAGATTTAAAAAAAAAATCATTAAAAACAGTTAAACCTCGGTACCTAAAAAAGTGAAAGTGTAACTTTTTGTCAAAAGTTATATATTTTGCAAATATGCATTTTGTTTTTAAATCGAGGGAGGCAAAATTTTAGAAAACTGCATTTAAAAAAATCGTATAAAAAATGCATTTCTTTCTGACGCTGGAAAAAATGTATCTGTAGTATTAAAGCAGAGGACTGTTCAATTCTAATACATTTTAAATGGTAATGAAACGATAAAGAAACTACGAATGTTCCAACCTACACACTTTTTGCATATTTTCTATTTTTTAAAAACAGAAAATCTCGAATGAAAAAAATTTTGTTTTTTTTTAATTTCGAAAAAATAAAAACTCCAATCTTTAAGTGGCTCCAAAGAGTTGGTGCGTGCAAAATATAATTTAAATGGGAAGACGCAAGGTCAGATCGATATACGAGTATGTTAGCTGGTAGACGTTTTTCACTACGTCCAAACATATAAATGTTTACAGGAAAACATAGTTATAGTTACAAGCAAACATGTTATATTAGAAATATGGGAAACGAAAATGTTTTTCAAACAAAAGTATATTACCAGCATTTATATTTCCAATAGGGCGTGTGGGATTGCATTTTGAAGTCACAACGATAATTACTTTTACGAATTACTTTTCCTTGGATAAAAACATATTAAAGACTTACGAATAAAAAATCTTAATTCAAATACATTTATTTATTTATTTATTTATTTACTATTTTATGCCTTAAAACTGTATTAATAAACGAATATTAGCTTAAAATACATATTTTAAACTTTGTTAATATTCGTTTATGAATACAGTTTTAAGGCTAAAATTTGTGTTTTAACTAAAATGTATTTGAAATGCTGTTTAATATTTTTTATGAATACGGGGGTTAAATTTTATTTGACTTTTTTTTAAATCACAGATTTTTATCTACAAAACAAACAGATTTACATAATGTGTTAAAACAAAAAAAATACCCAAGGAAAAGTAATCAAACTCTGATATGCAAAATTAACTAAACTCAATGGAAATCTCTATTGATAAATCTGTTTAGGAAACAAACAAAATTAATTGTTTGGAAAGACCCTTAAACAAGAGAAAAATCTCACAACAAACGCAGGTAAAAGTTGTAAAGAAATAAAATAAGATGAAAATCCCAAACAAATAAAAAAAATTTTAAATTTAAAAGATTTTGAGAAATAATAAGAGGCGCCACTTTAGAAAAACTGTATAAATGCTTCAATGCTTAACAACCATAAACCAAAAAAAATATGGATGGTATTTGTGGAGCAGTAGGAAATCCCGATGATAAACCACATAATGTGTGAAATACAGTATTATGAAAATATATGATGAATACAAGAAAAAACTAAATGAAATGTTATGGTTTTAAAAAGTAATGCATTTTATGATGGATATTATAAACATGTTTCCCTCTGTCTGTCATAAAAAGTTAAAAAAAATATATATCACTCATTTACTGCTAGACTGGCATAACTCAAGAAAAACGAGTTTAAAGTTGTCAATCCACATCTGTCTCGCTCGACCCTTTCTTTTTTTATTTGATTACGTTTTTTATAGATAGGGGGTTTTAATGTATTGTTTAATGTATTCTCTTAGTGAGAGTTGTGTGCGAATACGCTAATTATAGAGAGAAAAGTGAGGAGCACTGTTTCTCTATGAAGTATATACTCTTTGCACCCACTTTAAATGAAAAATGTTATCCTCTATCTCGAAAAGTATACATGATATTAATCTGAAATTTTTACACAATACAAAGCATGATATAACTAATAAATTTCCATCATTAACTCAAAAATCGCATTTTTTGACTTATGACAGTCTTGAAGTAAATGAGCGATATATTTATGATTGCTTTTTGTAATGGAAACCATCATCAAATTTAATGATTATTATTCGAAATTTTGTTTTTATTACAATAAATAGCTGGCCATGAGCGAATTTCATTTATTGTTTTAATATTTTGTTTAAAAGAAAACAGGTGCTTCTTATTAGAGCGGTTTATTAATCACGGGTGGCCTAGAATTAGGTATTGACAAAAAAAAAAACTTTACGAAAAGTGAATATATGGGTTGAAAACACTTTATTTCCGATTTCAGAAAAACCTATTTAAAAAAAGAAAAATCAGTAGACAAACTTAAAAGTTATGCAACACTTGCCTACAACATTTTAGAGAGGTCAAGACCTTGGGACTAAAATATACTTTTCTAAAGGATTGAGGTGCGCTGAATTCGAATCCATCACCTCCGGTTTTCGAGACATCTTAACATAAATTTCCACAATATTGTTTTCAAAACTCAAGCTTAACCATTACAATATCTTATCAAATTTTTTGAGATATCTTAACATCAAGTTAATAAAACACAATTTTTTACTATATGCGGAAGTTATAAAATAGCGTCTTATGACTTTTTCATAAAATTTGTAATATCATCTAAAATTCTCCATTTTGTTTTCCAAACTCAGGTTTAACCTTTCTATATCATACTACGAGAGTAATTTAGAGTTTTTTTTTAATTTTCTGTTAAGATATCTCAAAAATCTGATAAGTTACAGAAAAGGTTAAACCCGAGTTTTGAAAACAATAAAGAGGAATTTCAGATGATATAAAAATTTTTGTGAAAAAGTCATGTTCTAACATTCCGAACATAGCGAAAAAGGATTTTAATTCTTCTTAGTTTAAACTAGCTTAAGATCATTTATTTATTAATTATTTATTTCATTGGGTGACTTCTTCAGGAAACTTGTTCCCTGAAGAAGTCATAATTAATGTTAAGCTCGTCTAAACTAAGAATTAAATAAAAGATCAAAGCAAAATTAACATAAAAAAAGGTTTTTCTAAAATCTATATTAAGATATCTCTGATGTGATGGAGACATTTTGAGGTCATATTCGGATTCAGCGGACCTCAAGCCTTTAGAAAAGTATGTTTTAGTCCTAGGGTCATGACATCTCTAAAATTATGTAGGCAAATATTGCATTTTTTTAATCGAAAATATGGTGCTTACAAACCCTATACTCACTTTTTGTGAGGTATTTTTTTTTTGACAATACCTTATTCTAGAGTCTAGACCTAGTCTAGAATCTAGAGTCTAGAATCTAGAGTCTAGACCAACTGTGTAACCTTAACATATAATTATGTTTAGAAGGGCATACGATTAGAGAATATACAAAAGGGCTAATTAAAAAGTGAAAATTTTAATGAAAAATATAATAAAATCGTTATGATTAAGCTTTAAAATGTATTGATAAGATTAGGCACCAAATACTAAATTAAGCAAATAATTGTAGCATTATATTTTAATCAGGGTTAGTGGCGGAAATCACTCTTACTTCAAGAATTAGAATCTGAAGATTATTCAAAAATTAACCCAATTTCACACGAAAAAAAATTTGCTTAAAAGTATATTCATTGCAAATATGAAAAATTAGTACAAATGTTTACTAAAACTGCTGAAAATTAGTTAAAAATTATGTTGCAGAAAAAACTGCTAAGATTAACAGGTTTTGTTTGCTAAATATTAGTAAGATAATAACAAAAAAAATCTGTTAAATCTATAAATATTTAGTTACATGTAGTTATATTTTAGCTAAATGTTATTTAATTGAAAGTAGCTAATTACTCTGCTAAAATCAGCAAAAAAAATGACTAAGTATTAGTAGGCAAAAAAATATAAAAAAATGGAAAATCTTCAAGTTTTTTTTATGCGAACAAAAATCTGCCCTTTTCAAATCATCAGTTTACAATTTTTTAACAAACATTTATGTGGATTTTAGCAAAATATACTGTTATTCCACAAAATTTAAGGTAAATATAGTAAAAATGTTGTTAAAATTACAGTTTTTATTTGCGGTTTTAAGTCGACAAATATTTAGTACAGGTTTTTGTTAATTTTAGCAGAGTAAATTGCTAGTTTTAATTAACTAAAATTCAACTCGAATGTAACTTGAATTTTATAAAGTTAACAGGTATATTTTTTTTTTTGTTCTTATTTTATATTTAGCAAAAAAATCTCCTAAGTTTAGCAGTTTTTTCTGCAAAGTAATTTTTAACTAACTTTCGGTAGCTTTTTCTGCTATTTTTACAGGTTTATTTCTATGAGTGTAGATATTTTTTGTTGTAATGTTGGGTTGGACTGTTGCCTGTAGTGGAGTTGGCAAATGCCTCGGTTTGGCTACGCTTGTCGGGGTAGGGTCATATCTATCCACTTCTTTCCGATTACAAAAGAAACCGTTAAACTGAAAACGAACTTTTCCCATAAGATGAAAGCCCGTAAATTCTGATGGCTGAACAATTTATCGCTTATAAAAAAAGCCAAAAAAAATTTCGCGAATGTGTTTTCCGTGATTTGTTTCGTGAATTTTTTTCATCGTTTTCGCTTTTCATGCTGATATATATCAGGGTGCCCCGATAAATGGCTTTGTTGAGAATTGATTAAAGTTGTAGCACTCAAGCGAGACGGGTAAATAAACAAACAAAAAATTTAAGGGGGTCATTAGTTCTCTACCAGCGATTTAAGATTTTAATATTAGTGTATTTTGGCGAAAAATAAGTAAGAAACACATTTAAAAATTTTGATATTAGTTTTATTTGATTTAAATATCTAACAAGGAAACTACACGGTGGTGAATCCGTAGATTTGAATGAAACTTGAATATTCAAAAACAATTTTTGCGAATATCACATTTCTATGTTTATTTACTTTTATCGAGAAGGTGTCTGGGCTTGTTTTAATTTTAGTAATCGTTCTCCTTGAAGAAGCTGTTATAACCCATATTTTTAATATTTTAAATAAGTGGAAATCCTGGGCCCAAGGCAAAGGCAATATGGGTATTAACAGTTTTGTTTTCTCACTTTAATACTGCGTATAAAAGAATCTGAATTTCTTAAAATTCTAAAGATATTTTCATAAAAAAAATTTGTAAATTTTTACCACCTTTTTAACCCCTAAACGTGCGAATGAGATGTTGGGACATCACTTAAAAGATCATAACTTTTATTGTGTGAAAGATCATTTTTTTGTACAGGAATAATGAAAATTTTAGTGTTCAGAAATATTATGACAAAAAAATGCTTAATTTTTTAAAATATATTTATTTTTTGATTCAAACAAATTTTTTAAATATTTTTTTTTTTAATTTAAAATAGTTTTTTGAAATAGCATATTATTTAATCAAATAGCTACACACGTGTTCTAAACACCCTGAAAATATCAGAGTAGAATGTCCACTACTTTTTGAGATATCTGAAATAATGTGTAGCAAAATATGGTAAAAGTCTTTTTTTAACTTTTTTTTAATAAAATTCTAGTGACATGTTAATATTTTTTCAGCGTGTATCATATCTTTACAACCTGTGTTCGAAAAATACTCAATATTTTGTGTTTTTTATCGATTATTTAATTCTATTTAATAGAAACTACACTCATAGAAATAAACATGTTAAAATAGAAGAAAAAGTAACTACAATTTTTTAAAGATGACGTTGCAGAAAAAATTTCTAATATTAGCAGATATTTTTAGCTAAATTTTAATAAAATAAGAACAAGACTTCAAACTTTCACTTTTTATCAGAAGTTATAGTCTCTTAAAAGTTTCCGTGTCTTTTAAAAATGCGTTAATAATATTTTTGAGCTTATTTGCTGGCAGGGTATTATCAAAATTATGTGTAGCCAAATTTTAAAAATGTATTCCTTAAATTTTGCAAAATTTATTGTTAATATATAATATTTCCACACCCAGAATACAGCCTCAGTTGTGGCCACCGAATGTGTTGTCAATCGGATTATGGCGGTTACGACAACTATCATAATGTTAAATTATATTTTTTTTTAATATTCAGTTGCCTAACCCAATATTACATTCCAAATGAATATTATTACGTTCCACAAAATTTTAGTGATTTTAAAAAACTTTCTTGATTGTTCTAGTATTAAACCGTGGCCTTCAGATTAATAGTCCTCTGTCCTATTGATTTCCCTACAATCACTTTTAATTTTCATTGCCTTATTTACTCTTTAAACATTTGAATATATTATTTTAGTTTAAAAAAAAAACTTTTTGTGTTTGTCTTTTCCGAGATTTGAACTCGGAAGTTCGAAGTACAAGACAAACTCTCTACCCACTACACCACAAACACTTATAAATGTTGAGTGCTAAATTTGAATTTAAATATTTTGGTAGGAAAGCAAACATTGTATCCAATTAGTTGCTTCTATAAACAATGCAATCCTGAATTCGGATGTACTACTGAAACTCTAATTTAGTGGCATATTTGACTGCGAATATCGTACCCACTTTTTATTATAGACAATTTTTATAAAAATTTGATATATGGTAGCAATTCTCTTGTATTTATCACAAAACAAATGGTTGCTTCTACCGTACGCAGTTACAAACCCAATTTTATTTGAAAAGTTGAATGGAAACACCAATAACTGGATAAATTTATTGGTTTTTGGTTCCTTTTCCCTCTTTTAAATTTCCAGTACAGTATTTTTGCTTTCTTAATCGATTATTGGTAGTTCCAAATTAAATAACGTCCTATTAAATAAATTTTAATGGTTTCGATCGAATTCCAACCAATCCTTTTTCTGGGTGCATGTCTATCCATAATTCGGTAGATGGCGCAACCAGCGTATCCGAAGTTTTAAAGACGACGCTATTGCTTCGATTTCCAATTTTTCAAAATGAGACGCAAAATGGACGAACTCCGTTTTAATGGCATTCCCAACCAAAATTTATCTATTTTGAAGATAGGGAAGTTTTTTCGAAAAATATTTCATTTTGTAAAATGGCCCATATCTCAAAAATTAAGCAAGATCGGTTCTTCGCCAAAAAAACGGGCATACATTTTGTTAAATTTATTCAATTTTCTGTTAAGCCAATCGACATACTGTTTTGAGTGTAGACTCAAAAAAAAACTGTAAAGTCAGCAACATTTTTACTGGAAGGATCCTTACAGAAAAGTTGCTAATATCAGCAAAAAACATTGTAAATTTAGCAAAAATGTTTTAGAATTTAGCAAATTTTTTGCTGATATTATCATTTTTCTGCAAGGATCCTCCCAGCAAAAATGTTGCTAGCTTTACAAACTTTTTTTTTTGAGTAAGATAAGTTAGCAGGCCTAAAAGTTAAATTTTCTGTACTCACCTTAATTGTATATTTAAATTTTCTTTTACTGCCAAAAAATCTTCTTAACATTTTCCACCAAATTTAATATTTTGTGTTTCTCATAGAATATTTTATTTAAATTTAAGTATTGTATAATCCTCGAGTTGACAGTATTTAATTTATATTATATATTTAATGATTAATGTCAGTTTTATGTTTTAAGATTTTAATTTATGTTGCTTTTATTGTTTAGCGCCCGCGCTTAATATTTTTTTATGTTTTATAAAATATTAAACGCATTGTTTACAATACCATGTGACAATAAGCAACTAAAACAGAAACAAGCTGAAAATGTAATGTGTAATAACGAGTGTAAATGTGAATTTACTATATAGTACAGTAAAACTCGTTTAAAACGTGCTTAGATAAGACGAATTCTCGGTTAGTAGAAACTACACACTGCAAAAAAAAAAAACGCCCTGCTGGAAATATAAATGCTGGTAATATACTTTTGTTTGGAAAACATTTCCGTTTCCCATGTTTCTAATATAACATGTTTGCTTGCAAATATAAGTATGTTTGCCTGTAAACATAAATATATTTGGAGCTACTAAAAAACGTCTACCGGCAATCATATATAGGGGTGGCTGCAATTATATATATATATGTTTATTAAGTATGTTTGCAAAAATATATATTTGTGTATTATTGAAAATTTTAATTATTGTAAATATATACGAGGGCGGATCAATAAGTCCGTGACTTTTCGAACTTCCCTCGTAGTTATATGAAATGCAACACAGCTCCCGTTAAGTACCACCTGTTAAATGTTGAGCAAGTTCCGTCATTTACTTTGCGTTTACCAGCTATTCAAAACATACAACCTCGTGATTTTTTTAAAAATGGAAAAAAGTGAATTTCGAGTGCTCTTTAAACATTATTTTTTGCAAAAAAAACCGTCAATCAAACCAAGGAAAATCTTTGTTTTTAAATGATCAGTTGGGTTTAAGAAAGCTGTCTGCAAGATGGGTGCCGCGTTTGCTCTTAATTGACGTAATCATGGAAAAAAAGGTGATGGCAACAGTTTTTTGGGATGCACGCGGGATAATCCACATGGATTACCTTCAAAAGGGAAAAACAATAAACGGCGAATATTATGCCAACTTATTTGACCGATTTAACGAGGATTTTAAAAACAAAAACGACCCCATATGGCCAAGAAATGCCCATTTTTTTGACCTCAAAAAATCCTATTTTTTGAAAGGGATACAAAAATTGGAGAAACGTTGGACTAAGTGTATTGAGCTAAAAGGAGATTATGTTGAAAAATATTTTTTTTTTGCAAAAAAAACTGTGTTTCATTAAAAAAGTCACGGACTTATTGATTCGCCCTCGTATGTATATATAATTACGTGCAAACATATTCAAAGGGTGTTTTTTCTGCGTGTAGTTCCAAAGACCAGCAGTCATAAAAAATCATCTGTAAGTTCCTTTTTAAAAGTTTATACTCGGTTAAGACGTTTACCCGGATTTAACGAACTTTTTATAATATTCCCACAAACAAAATATCAAAAAACATTCCATTTTTAATAAGAATTTTCTAAAATTTACAAATTTTTAATTTATATTTTAATTAATTTTAACAAATATCAAATAGAACACTCAAATATTTTGCTGTTAAGGTAACGCAAACCTTCTATTGACAAAATCCAATCAAAATGTTGCAGCATTTTTAATCTTTCCCTTAAAAATATGAATATTTTTCAAAAATAAAAACCTCAATATTAATATGAGTTTTGTTGTCCACACTGAGAGAATTTTTGAATAAAAGCAATGAAGTTGCACTGCAATTCGTCCATTGATACTTTTCATTAAACGTAGCTTTTTGTAAATTTTAGAAAATTCTTATTAAAAATAGAATGTTTTTTGATATTTTGTTTGGGGGAATATTATAAAAAGTTTGTTTAATCCGGGTAAACGTCTTAACCGAGTATAAGCTTTATATTTGTATGAAAAATATTATATTATTAATTAAAAGCTTATTTTCTCAATGAAGAAGTTTAATCAAAAAACTAGTTTCAGAACATGGATGAAGCTTTTTATTAATTTTAAGAAATTTCTTTCTTTCACTTTAAAAAAGAAACGGGTCAGTAGCTTAATGAACATTTTCATTATTATTCGTCTACTAAAATTCTATCAGTGCACTCCCTGGAAGTTCGTATTAACCGGGATTTACTGTAGTAGTTGTAGTACAGCTCATCCACGACCAATTTAACAGTTAAAACAAGTGAAACATGTGTAATGAATGGGGATTTTGAGGAAAAATAACAGAAGTGGAGGAAAAAGAGAACATGACAACATGAATTTAGGAAGAATCATAATAAACGCAAGACAAAAGACAAAAGAAACATGTGTATGGTTGGGTATCCCCAACCCAAGGGCAAAGTACTCATGGTATGGTTTTAAAGAGCTAAACAACAGAATTTTGTAGAGCGGAAAATATTCTTTAGTGTTTCAATTTAAAATAAATAACTTATGAAGCCTTATAAAAGTAAACAATTCCATATAGAAAACAAGTTTCACAGATTTTTAATTTATGACAAAATCGTGACAAAACTGTCACAAATCACATTTTTTAAAATGATTTTTCATTGTCAATGCAAAATAATAACAAATTCATCATTTAAAACAGAAAACCTATGACAATTCTTAAACAATTAACTCATGGCACAGAGAGAATTTTAATGGATGAAAATCTTTAGTAAACTAATTAAACATTCCATCAGGTGAACGAAAAATTTCTTAAAATTAATGGAAAGCTTCATAATTTTTATGAAAGTGGATCTTTAATTAATCTTTATCATTGTGTACATACAATTTTATGAAAAATTGCATTAGTTTAATGAAAAGTTTCAATTGACGAGTGCAACTTCATTGCTTCTATACAAAAATTCGTTAATAGCATGCACATAATTCGTTCAGTGTAGACTTGTCATTCTGTTCGTTGTTTTAGTAGACAAAAATCTGATTAAATTTAATTTCAAAACAATTTTGGTAGATTCAAGTAGTTTTGTCAAAAGTCTAAAGAACCGAACTCCCAAGGGGAGTCTTCCGACGGGTTCCCTCCGATCTTGATGAAATTTGGATACGTGATAAAGAAAGAAAAAATAAGGGACACGTATTTTGCTTAGTGGCCCAATCTCTTATTTAGTGGTTAAAAAATGTGGTCAAAAATTATCCCATTTTTCGTTTTTTTGCTTATTTTAAATTGTTTCAGAGAAATTCTTGACAAATACGGTAATAACTGAAAAAGCTTTTGGATGCTCATTAACTGGTATACGAAACATGTCAGATAATTTTCAAATATTCAGAAAACGTTATTCAGAAAAATGTATTTTAAGTGAAATTAAAACTGGCGTTTTGTTAAAGAATTATAATTGGATTAATTTAAAAAAATATGTATATTAGTGCCTATTAAATGTAATCGAGGGGTGCCTGAGCTCTTTCCGACACTCGTATTTGTTCGGCTTTTATTTGACTTTTTCCGAAGAGCTTTTTAACATATATTTTAAATAATTGACAACCCTAACACACTACATAGGCAATATTAATATCAAAATTTTAATTTTCTCGAGAACATCAATGCTGCGTGAATTTCATTAGTTTCAGACATGTTTTCATACAAAAATATATTAAGTTTGACTCCACCTTTAACCCTTAAACGTGAGATTGGGCCGCCAAAAAAAAAATAAGTGTCCCTTATTTTTTTTTTCTTTATCACATATTCAAATTTCATTAGGATTGGAGAGAACCCATCGGGAGAATCCCTTGTTAGTATTTAATTGGAGTTTTTCTCATTTTAAAAGAATTTAGAAATTTCGAGGAAGTGTAAATTTTTTTTTTTATTGGTAAAACAAGTTAAAAGTTTTTTAAAAACTCCTTAAAAACACCTATTTTTAAAGAAATTTAAATTTTCTTTTTGTATAAAAAATCACTTCAAAAAAATTGCTCAGAAAAAGATGACATGTTTCGCCAGAACAGCGTCTCAAAATATAATTTTTAGAATCCCTGTTTAAAACAGCTACAGTTACTTGTGCTTGTACGCTGGCTAACAGCAAAGTTATATTTCTTGCATGTGTTTTATATATAGTTAAATTGTAGTGATATGCCCTCGATTGACCTGTCACGGAATAGGTTCTTTTGATTCCACTAGAACTTAACAGAAAGTTTAACAAAAAAAAAAACTAAAACGGGTTTTAAAATTAACTAGACAACTTAATATTACGAAACAAAAATCAAATTGAAATTTAAAATTGTTTTTGTTTTAATTGATTAAGCCCTGTTTACATTATCACACATTTGTTTATACTTTACTTCACACACGTATAATGAAAAGTGTGATAAAATTCTCTGTCTGTAAAAAAAGTATAAAAGAAAAATCATTATTTAATAGCTTTTAAGTTAATCGGACCTCAGAGACAAACAATAAAAACCAAATAAATATATGACAAATATTCGAAATATCAAAATATGAACATATGACACAAAATATATGGTCATGCATGAGTCATATACGGCCATATATATACCCTTAATTTTTAGATACGAACATATATGACACTTCATACATGATAATATATGATTATTTTCACATGGGAATAGAAAAATAAGTAAAAATTTAATTAAATGAGCGCTGATTTTCCCAAAGCTTTCAGCATCTATTCATAGTTAAAAGAAATATAAAAAAATGCACAAAACGCAAACATCGCATTACAACGACCTCGGTTGGTTTTGATTATCAAAATAATATTTTTAGACTTTAGCAAATTTAACAAAAAAAAAATAGTTAAGCAATTAGTAAATCATCAAGTAAAATAGACAAAAAGCTCAATTTAAACTAAAAATTAGTCTAAAACTTGCAAAGTTGAATTACACTGAGAGAATTCTCTGCATGATATTATGAAATGTCACTGTAACTCGTCCATTGAAACTTTCCATTAAATTAATGCAATTTTGTATAAAATTTAATGAAAATTTTTATTTTATTTATTAACAAATTCATACGACTAATGAAAAAGTTTCATTAAAACAGTTTCGTTAAAACTATGAAGCTCTTTCATGAAATTTAAGAAATTTTTCATTCACATTGTGAAGAAAACTTCATCAGTTTAGTGAAAAAATGTATTGAAGAAATTTTTTCTGTGTACTAGTTACTTCACTAATTTTTCTACCAACTTTTTTCTTTAATTGTTAAAAGCTGTGGTGATTGGCTAGTTACCAATATAAGTGAATTATCCTTTTACGGTAGCAGCTAATGTTACTGCTTCCATCCGCTTCTAATTATGACAGAATTGACATGGTTAATAACGTATCAATAATTGTAATTGCGGTTAGCGAGAATATTTTCGAGATTTCGTTTTTTTGCGTTTTTCCTTTTATGAAGAGCGGAGAATAAGTAAATTCGAACACTTAACATAGAGAACGATATGAAAAGAAACACTGAACGTGTGGAATGGAAACACTGAGCACTGTTAAGAAAATGAAGCGAGCCTAGATTTTTGTAATATTTAAAAATTGGAGCATCCTTTT
This sequence comes from Delia radicum, assembly GCA_021234595.1. Taxonomy (NCBI): domain Eukaryota; kingdom Metazoa; phylum Arthropoda; class Insecta; order Diptera; family Anthomyiidae; genus Delia; species Delia radicum. The sequence continues at coordinate 195,438,933 of CM037854.1, forward strand.
TTCATATTTCACGGTTTTATTGTTTTTTAGCTGCTTTTCTTTATTTTAAAATTTTTAAAATGATTATCTGCCAATTGTAATTTTTCAATATGCGAATTATGAATTGTTATGGAATTTTAGTGGAACTTAAATCTAATGAAATCAGAGCCTTAAAATTATTTTAATTAATTGAACAAATAATAATGAAAATATTTTCGATATAATTGCTATCAATGAAGTGCTAATAAATTAACCACTCAACTAATAAGTCCCATGAATGATATTTCCCCATATGAAAACAATGAATGAAAAAAAATATATATATAGAATTTATTTTTTGTTTTTTTGTTCGTTTGTTCGACATACAAATTATTAGTTTTTGACGGATATCTCTGAAATTCGGTACAATTGATCATTTTACTCCAAGGAAGGTCAACATATAATTTTTTACTGATTAAGCCCACTTTAACGCACACTTTTTATATAAAAATATGAATTTCTTATTTAATAATGAAATTTTTGTTTTCAAACGGATTTCGTTCAAACTTGGTATACATGTTCTTTATTTATTAGCCGAGGTCACCATATACTTTTCATTTGCCACGCCTACTTTTACGCCCACTTTTTTATTTGTGCGCTCATATTTTTCATTTAGATAAAAAAAATTTCTCACTGGAACTTGCTCAAAACTAGCACACGTGATCCTCAAACCCCAGGCAAGTTCTACACATACCTTTCATCATACCTTGCCTAATTTTACGACCACTTTTTTAAAAATTTTTAACACATTTTTCGCTTTAGATAAAACATTCTTTTCTCACTTGAACTTGCTCAAAACTAACACAAATGATACTTATGCCCCAGACGTGGTCATAATTTTCCTTGACCGCGCCTACTTTTACGCCCACTTTTTTAATATTTTTAGACTTTTATGTTTTACATTGGATGGTCTCTAAATTTCTTTTGTTTTTTAATGGATTTCACTCGAATTTACTTCATATCCCAGGCAAGGTCGCCTGTTTTTAAGCCCACTTTTTTTAAATATATGCTTTAGGTGTTTGTTATAAACAGTTTTATATTTCAACGGAATATTTTAAAACTTTGCATACAAGATCCCTTAACCACCGTCAAAGTTGCCATACAAGTTTTTATAGATCAGGCCCATTTTTCCTAAAACATGGAAATTTGGTTGTTTCCTAAAGAAATTTTAATTTTCTTACAAATTTCGTTCAAATTTGGCACTCATAAATTTTAAACCTCTGGCGAGGTCCCCGAAGACCACCCCCATTTAAATGCCAACTGTTTTTAAATGTATAAATCCACTACGGATTTTAGCAATATAAATTGTTAGTCCCGGTTCACACACGGCAATTTTACTTTCGCAAGTTTTCTTCAATTATCCTTTGATCTTGCTTTTGTGTTCACACAGGAAAAGTTCGTTTCAGCAATTTTCGTTTTGAAACTTCGTGTTGAAAATTGCGGATGACAAAACAAAACGGAATTGGAGTACGGGCAAGTCTGTACCCCCTTCCATTCTCTTTTCCTTCCTCTTCTATAAACTCAAGACTTGCGCAAGTAAAATTGCCGTGTGTGAACCGGGACTTACTCTTCAGCATATGCTGAAGAATAACAATTTATATTGCGCTTAAATTTAAAAATTTATAAAATTTGTAGAGTACAGTTTGGATGCTCCCTAAGCAAATTTTTATGTATCACTAGATTAAGTTCAATTTTTAAAAAGATATCCCACCAAAAGATCGGATTGTATTTCTTATGATTTAAGAATTTTCACAATATTATAAAAACGGGGCAGACTACAATGTGTGAGGTGGTGGCGGTCGGGGTGGCGTCGGTAGCGCGGGCTTCTGAGCTGGGGTAATAATTAAGATAAGGAATCGGATAAAAAATCGGGTTTTTTTTAAGTCATATCCCTGCAGGAAATGTCAATAGTGAAAAAGTATTGATTCACTATTGACTGTGTCACCAGTACTACTAACCAAATATTCACCAGGCAATGTAATTTGCTATAGACATTTAACATGTACGTGTCATTGAAAATCACTAGTGACATTAGAACTATTGACTAGGTAGTGAATAGGTAGTTCTTATGGGACCATATGCAGACATTGGACCAAAGATTCACTAGTGACTCGTTAGTTGTTATGGGATAACATGTAGACATAAGAACCATAGATTCACTAGTGACTAATTAGTTCTAATAGGACCATATGTAGACATTGGAACCAAAAGTTTACTAGTGAGTTAATAAAGTAAAAAGTGTAGACGCTTAGTTGACAATGTCAACAAAATAGTAGACAAAAGTGAAGACTTGGAGACACTTGACCCCAAGCTTCCTGCAGGGATGGTATGCAGCAAAAATTTGCTTTTAATATGTGTTGTTTTAAAAGTATTTGAGTACCGGGCAAGAGCGGGTACAAACAGCTAGTAATAAAATAATTTACAATACAAAAAGAAGCCAAAAAATAAACAGCTAGAGAAAAGAACTAATTAAACTAAACAAAAAAAAAAAAATGAGGTGAATGCTCTTAAAATAAATAAGTCATAACAATTTGATACTTTTGAAAAAAAAAAAACATTAAAAAATAATAAAGACATACAAAAATTACATAAAACAATTTGAATATAACGGACAAAAGACATAACAAAAGTAAATGACAAGAAAGAAAAATAAAATCGTATAAATTAAACAAATGTTATTAACTAAAGAAGGAAACAAATGACATGATTTTAAAAACTGTAAACAAACTATTTGACATTTAACACTTGTTGCGAGAAGAAGAAGAAAACGCTTTATGAATAAAGATCTTTTGAAGATTTTTGAGTCAAAATTTTTTTAATTAAATTAAATAATTAGCTACATGATATGATTCACATCCAGTTTTTGAGGAAAACAATTAATTGTAATTAAAGATGAGATCAGAAAATGAAATGAGTACACTCACAAGAACTTTTCCATAAAAAATCAACAGTTATTTAAAAGTTTAATCGGTAATGTTATTTCAATGGAATATGCAGTTAAATTAACAAAAAAATATATTTTACAACTTTCTGTCTGTTATTCAACAAAAAAAATAAACAAAAAAACGGACTTTCAGTAATAGTTAAAATATTCAGTTAAAATTTTCTATTCAAAACAAAAAGTTGTTATATTATATTGAGTATTGAAATAAACGAAAATCTATTGTTTTTATGGATATTGTCAATTAATTTTTCAACAGTTGAAAATAAACTTAAAAATACAATTGTTTCAAACGAAAAGTAAGTAGTCCTGTTTTTAACTGATTTTCAGTTAATTTAATGTGTATATTCAGTAGTCTTTACGGAAAAAATATTGTGAGTGTATAAATAATAATGATTCATTAAGTCAGAGAAGGCAAAATTCAAATTTTAACCGAGAATCATTTTTATATGCTTTAAATCTTGTTCAATAGAGTGCAGCAAATAAAAAAGGTATGTTGCACCTCCTAAAAATAAAGATAAACATAAAAATATTTCGACTCTAGCGGTAACAACTCGTGCGCTAAGCCGTTTTTAAAATACCTCCAAAAACAATATTTTTTATAAATTAAAATTTTTTTTTTCGTAACTTTTACCAAAAGTTTGGTAAACTATAAAAAAATTAAAAAATTCTAACGTTTTACGTAAAATAATAAAAACCAGACTCTCGGTCCGGTATAATAAGATTTGTACGCCATTTTTCTTTTTGTTTTGTGTTTTTTAATTAAATTTTGGCGTTGTGGTGTAATGGTTAGCGCGTTGGACTGCAACACAGATGGTCCCGGGTTCGATTCCCGGTGACGACAACATCAATTTAGAAAAATAATATGTATGAGTTTTCTATCACTTATATGTATCGCTGCGCCCACCTTCGGTGTTCCCATAGCACTTAACCCCACCGAAGTAAAATAATGAATCAGGGCTATGAAACAAAAAAGCTTCAATAAATTCGCCAACTCTACATCAGGTGGCGAGCAACAACTGTTCTAAGAATTATCTACTCGCGCAATTACAGTGTTGCCATGTTTGAAGCCCTTCATCGTTCACCACCTTGCATCTCTCCACTATCCCCTTCCTAAAGAAAGCAACACAATAATTAATAGGAAGAATTTCCTGAGTGTTGCTTTTCTCTTAAAAAAACAAAAAAAAAAAAAAAAAAACATCGTTAAAAAGGTGTCGAAATCCGCTAATAATTTTGATAACAGATTAATCTTAACTTGTACTGTACGCCGTATTTGTCATATATCATAGAATTGACAACAACACATCCCCATATTCAGTTTTTAAAAAAATTTTAAAAACTTGCGATTTTTTCAGTTTTATTATTAAAAATAAATAAAAATAGCAAAAGTATGTATGTAGTTCTGAAGAGCTCTATATTCGAAAGTTGTTGTCGGATTTCTCTGATTTATTTTTACATGAAGAAAATGAACACATTTTTATTGAAAAATTTAACGGACACAATGGATATGCCAGTCTACAGCAGTTTCGTCCCCTCGAAGGACTCGTTGGAGGTTAATTTTTGTGTCAATTGAACAAAGTACTTTGAATTGTTAAATAGCTCTATATGAAAAATGTTTGACTTTGTATCGTAGTGAGTTTCAAACCCACGACCATACAACAGGCTATGACTAGTAGCATCACCTTTTAGCGAGTTGAGCCCCGGTCGACACAGCGATGACTGTGTCTAAGTGGCGCTTTATCACTCACAGCATGCACAATGTATTGTTTTAATCAGAAGAGACAGAGTTACATAACGTATGCAGAATGAAATATGGACTGATTTCCAACCATCATTGCTGATACAAAACAAAGAACAATAGCAAAACAAAATATGCGAAAAGTAACGGTACTATTCCTTTAATAATTACACTAGAAACCATTTCAATAGACTAAAATAAGTAGCCACCATGTCATTAAAGGAAGAAGAACGTCGCAAATTAAATTTTGTGAAAATAATCCACACAAAACTAAACATGAAATTTTTCGACATTTTACTGAAATGCAATTCAAAAAATCTTTTATTTATAAAACAATAAATGCTTTTGAGAGTGGAAAATCATTTGAACGAAAACGGGGCTCCGATCGATAAGTATCATAAGAATGACAAAACCATATTTTGGCCTGACTTGGCATCGTCTCATTATGCCAGAGCCACACAGTCTGTTTTGGCAAATTTAAATATAGAATTTGTACCTAAGGAGCAAAACCCCCCAAACGTGCCCCAACTCAGACCAATTGAAACTTTTTTGGCGAATTTGAAAAGAAATGTGTATGGAAACGGTTACAAACCAAAAAACGTGAACTGCCTTACTTATAAACAAAATTAAAAGAGAGCTGGCAAAAATAAATACAGAAGGAATCCAGGAGGCAATGCGAAATGTGCCTCAAAATATAAGAAAGGCCAGTCGCTTTGGTTATAATTTTTTTTTGTAAAATTAGGTTAAGTTGTGTAGTTTAATATATATCAATTCTAAGTCTGTAATATCTGAATAAAAGTTTTTATTACTGTTAATGTGTCAGTCCATATTTCATTCCGCATACGTTAATACCTATGAACAATTTATTTTTCAACTAAAATGCTTTCTCTTTTTAATCCTATTGTTATCTCTTTTTCACAAGTAATTATTATATTATGATGTGCTTTATTCACATTCACTTGCCGCTGGGCACGTTTTTTCAATTGTTTCTGGGGTAAAGTGTCGTAATTAATTTTATTTAATTTCATTTTTTATGCAAATGCTATTTTTAGATACATTTTGCAAAATGCATTCAAAAATTGCATCTGCATCAAAAAAAAATTTTATACAAATTAACCTCAAGTTTTTGTATTGTTAATAGTTTGTTCTTAATTTTAAACGGTTTTCAAACCTGTTCAAAATATAAAATTTACAAAATTAAATATTTTGTATGGAAATAATGGATAAGGTTTTCTTTTCAAAATCGAGAAAATTACATGACATTAGAGTCACAGCAGGCATGATGCATGTGATATATCCCCTTCCCCCACAACAGGTTGAAAAACATAATACGACACAAACTAATTTTAAAATAACACGGTTTGTCATTTTAGATCAGGGTTTAATTAAAAAGTTTTTGCGCATTCAAATTTTTGTTGGTTGCCTAAACCAGTACATTTGCTTAAATATTTTCAAATATCGTAATTTGATTAGAAAAATTCTATTAAAAAAGTTATCAGATGTTTAAATATTATGATCGCTATTAAAAATGTTCTGCTTTAATATGAAAATGTTCTGCTTTAATCGAAATGGTAAAGAAAAAGTTTAAAAAGTCTTAAATGTTTGTTTTTTAATAGTTTTGGTAGACAAATTTGAAAATTCGGTTTACTAGAATCAAAGTACCACAAGAATTTCGGAACATAAAAAGAAGCGTATTTTCCAAATTTGCACTATCAAAATTGATGAAATTCACTCTTAAAATGTGTAAAAACAAAACCAACCGGTAATAAGCTCTAAAAAATCAATTTTAAGCTCCAAAACGGACACATTTTCTTTAAGAATTCGTATTTTAAAACTTTTTTATTTTATTTATTAATAATCATATAATTACAAATTATATCCTATTATCCTTACCGAGCACTAGCTACTATGGCTTTTGGCGTGTTGTAGCGAAAACAGACTAGTGCCTATGGTGGGAATCGAACCCACGAGCCCCGCACTTATAAGCCAGCATGCTACCAACTAGCCTACCGAAACTCACATTTTAAAACTTATTTTTCTGTATAGTTGGAATAACTTTGAAAAATTTATTTTAATTTCCAACAAACTTCCGAAATCAGTGTTGAAAACCCAAAAAATAAATATTTTCTATTGAAACAAAAAATTGTTCGATGACTAAAAACCAAATAAACAAAAATTGTTTAAATATGCTAAAAAAAATACGGTTTTGTGCTAAAAAGTACTAAACTATGCTTAAAAATACGATTTTTTGTAATCAAATATAAGATTTTTTTTATCGAAAATAAGATTTTTTATCGAAATATGCAAAAAAAAAAAACAAGACCAAAATATGAAAAAATATTAGTGTCCGACCGAACAGTTCGGCCAGAAAATGCATTTGGTCTGTATTCGGTGTTTTAAAGCATTATGGACAAATTTGGCGGATGGAAAAATGTTTATTTGACTGATTATATGCTATTTTGAGTGTCAAATTCGAATAAAAATCTGTAGTTAAGCAATGAATTCACTGTTCGGCCTCAGAAAGTTCGGCAAAATCGAAAATAGTTCGGCGGCCAAACTTTTAACTTTATAGCTAAACTTCGGCTTTTCTCTTATATTTTATACACAAAATCGAATGAAATCGGCTCAACAAACATGTTTCCAATACCAAAATTTGTCATCATTGCCTCTAGATATCAAAAAACAAACAAAATATATATTTTTTTAGCCGAACTCTTAGGTCGGACACTAAAAAATATGTTATAACAAATCAATGCCAGAATTCGTCAATTGTTCTTAAAAAGATAAATCTTTCTTTAATTTTTTAATACTACGCACAGAAAACACATGAAACGACATATTTCTGGATGCGCTGAAACAGACGATATTTTGTGTAACAAAAATCTGTGAAAACTTTTGGGATTTTTAGATTTATAGAAGTTTAAATGCTTCGGTGGGATTTAAATTAATGCAGGGTTTCATTAAATTTTATGAAAAATTAAATTTTATTTATTAAAAATTTCATACGTCTAATAAAAAGGTTTCATTTAAACTATGTAGTTTCATTAAAACTATAAAGATTTTTCATAAATTTGAAGAAATTTTGAATTTAAATTGTAAAGAAAATTTCATTAGTTAAGTGCAAAAATTTCATTAGAACTCGTCCAAGAAATTCTCTCTGTGTATAATTGGTACCCAGCAAAAAAAACTCGATTTGGTAAGCAGTTGCTGCCTTTATATGCTTCCAAAATAGCGCTTCACCGTCATGCATACTATAAAGCAATTATTTAAGGCATTCTGTAGTGCTTCCCAAAATTGCCTTCTCTGAAGCAATAAAGTATGCATACAATGAAGCAATAAAGAATGCATACAATGAAGCAATGAAGAATGCATACAATGAAGCCATGAAGAATGCATACAATGAAGCAATAAAGTGTCAATAAATCAATTTAATTTATTTAGTAAAAACGTCATTAACTGTATGAAAATTAACTTTTTGTCAATTTTTTTCATTAAAATTAATAATTTTTTTTAATGCTTTCAAAGAACATTTAAAGTTCAAATATGCAAAGAAATTCGTTTAACTCATTAAAGGCATGTCATAGACACGCTAAACATTTTTTAACCAAACTTTAACCAAATTTTTTAACCAAATTTTTTAACCAAATTTTTTAACCAAATTTTTTAACCAAATTTTGCAAAATGCAATGGAAAATACCCTTCCACAAGCTCTTCCCGAAGCTCTTCCAGAAGCTCTTTCAGAAGATATTCCAGAAGCTCTTTTAGAAGCTCTTCCAGAAGCTCTTTCAGAAGCTCTTCCAGAAGCTCTTTCAGAAGCTCTTCCACAAGCTCTTCCCGAAGCTCGTCCAGAAGCTCTTTCAGAAGCTCTTCCACAAGCTCTTTCAGAAGCTCTTCCAGAAGCTCTTCCAGAAGCTCTTTCAGAAGCTCTTTCAGAAGCTCTTTCAGAAGCTCTTCCACAAGCTCTTCCAGAAGCTCTTTCAGAAGCTCTTCCTCAAGCTCTTCACGAAGCTCTTAAGAAGGCATGAATTTATTGCTTCTAAGAGCACATGAAAGAAGCGCTTTTCAACCTCTTAAAAGAGACATACCAAGTGGGACATCGCGAACAAAAATCATGCCTTCTGGAATGACTACCATGCGCTTCGTAATTGAATAGTGCCTCCCGGCAGCGCTTCTTTGAAGCGCTATTTTTGCTGGGCAATTTCTAAAATATTATTGTTAAATCTGTAATACAATTGATATTTTCTGAAATGCAATTGATAGAACTGAAATACAATTGATCATTTCTGAAATACAATTGAAAATTATGTGGTTTACGAGGCACGCAGAAAAAAGGAAATCTATTAGATTGTGGAACTTAAAAGCAAAATAAATTGTAATTGTGAAGCAAAAATTAGTGAAAATTAAGAAAGTTTCGATTTGTTAAAGTTTTTTGAACAAAAAACTATAAATTTGCTGGAGAAATAAAATATTTTCGTAGATATCAAAGATTTTTCTTTTTAAGTGCCACTGGTTGGGCTTTACAGAGTAATTATATTGCAAATTTCTTAGAAAAAGTTTAACAAAGATTTGGCTGCTGTTTTTTTTTTCTATAAAGAGTATTTTTGTGTTAATTATTATATCCAAAAATGTTGTATGTTTATAATTACCTGAATTTCTAATAATAATTCCTGACGTCTTCTGCGCAGTTCCAATAATAATTTTTGTTGTTCTGGGGTCAATTCTGTAAAAAAAAACAAAACATACAAAATATTAAGCAAACATTAGACAAAAAACAATTGTAGAGAATTTTTAAAGTGTTCAAAACGGAAGTTCATAGTTGAATCTATTTTGTCTTATTCTACGAAAACAAACAAAATATTAAAAATTTTTGACAGCTGTTCAGAGGAGCGTATATTTAACCAATTAACGAGCGAATGAGGGAGAGCATGGAATAATAATAATAAAGTAATTGAAATACAAATTAATTTATGGGATCAGGAGATTTGGAATGAGACTGTTAAAGTATTTAACGGCAGTATAGAGATTCAGCTTGTTGCTTCGTTGGTTGGAATTTGAATTGAAAAACCCACCCTCGTGTAATACAATTCGGCGATATTGGCAAACATTAGATAACATTAGTGATGACAACACCTAAAAAATATTTGAAATGTTGACGTTAAGAAACTAAAATCGTAAAAAGCTGATTTTGGAACATTTGGAAACTACACACAAATAAAAAAAAAATCGGTAAAAATTACAGAAAAAAATATACTTTTACATAAAAATTAGCAATTTTTAAGCCGGCAGATCGTTTAGCTAATTCTAGTGTCTGCCTACAATTATAAAAATAAAATGTTTGAGCTTTAATTAAAATTCTTATTTATTAATTTCCAATATTTCGAAACTCTTCGAGTTTCATCCTCAGGGAGTATCTTTAAATTAAATAATAAAAATATCCCTGAGGATGAAACTCGAAGTTTCGAAATATTGGAAATTAATAAAGAAGAATTTTAATTAAAGAAAAATTCAGTCCTCGAGCTCAAACATTTCATTTTTATAATTAAATTGGAAAGGTTAAATAAAAAACAACTATAAGTCTGCAATTATTAGTAAAGCGAAAGTAGTAGGAAATATTAGTAAACGTTACTAAAATTTATTAAAATATTAGTAAACCCTTAATGCAAATACTTTCAGTGAAAAATCTTCATCATATTTATGAAAAACTTCATAAATATGATAAAAAGAAAACTTCATTGATTTTCGTCCAATGTTACACTTCATAGATATGATAAATATGTTTCATTAAAGGGAAAATTTATGAAACATTTCATAAATTTTTATAAAACTTTCATAGAAATTTATGAAATTATTTCATCCCTTTTTTTCAAACATTTCTTAAATATGATGAAGAAGTTTAAAACTTTTTATGAAAGTCCTCATAAATGTTATTAAATATTAAAAAAAAACGGGGTGAAACAGTTTCATAAATTTGTATAAAAGTTTTATAAAATTTTGTGAAATGTTTCATAAATATTATATGAAACATTTCATATTTTATTAAAAAATTCTACTTAAATAGCTTAATTCTATTTAAGTAATATTAATATTTAATTGACGTTTCAGAATTTCATTTAGGTTTTGAGTATTAAAAAATAATATTTTAGAAATTTTAAATAAAATAAAAAATTCAAAAAGTAAGTCAAAAAAATCTTATATTATAATTATTATTGGAAATATTCAAAAGTAAAAAAATTCCAAATGAAAGTGGTTGAACAAAACAGTTTAAGAAAAAATGTGTATGACATGCATGGACGGTATTCTAAAAACGAAGTGTAATCCCGTGTAAAATAGGTTATATATGATCATATATGACCATGTATAATTATATCTGAAATTTGAGTATATCCAATTAGATCTGAGTCCATATATATTTATATATAACTCCATATAAATTTATATATAATCTTATATATTTATATAGAGCCTTATATATTTATATATAAACATATCTGAAATGATATATAATTATATCTGAAGGTGTAAATAAATATATCTGAACTCTGATATAATTGGATACTCAAATTTTGGATATAATTATATATGATTATATCTGGTCATATGTAACCTTTTCACTAGGCAGATCATTTCCTTAAGGAACAAGTACTACGTAGCACAATATATTCCATATGCAAAAATATAGTGGCGGGTAAAAAAGAAAGGACGTCCAAAAACTTAACCGCAGCAGAGCTTGTTAAATTGAAAAAATCGGCGGTTAATCAAATTGGGTCATCAATTCGTAAGTTGGCCAGAAAATTTCGCGTTTCCAAGGAAACAATTCGTAAAAACTTACTCAAAATGAACGTGAAACACTACTAGAGGAAGACAGTACACAAATATAGAAAAAAGCAATAGGCAGAGATACCAACGAAATGCAGACAGCTAAGAAAATACTGCCGACAAGATAAAACGAAGTTTGAACCAAACGAAGTTTGAACCAAAAGTACTAGTGTGGGCAGCCATTTCGATAAAAGGTATATGACAACTTTACATCCAGGATTCAAACACTAAGGCTGTAAACGCGGATGTTTACTTTAATAAATGTTTAGTAGAACTGGACAAATTTATCAGAGATAGACACTCTAAAGACGACATATTATTATAGCCAGATTTAGCAAGCTGTCATTATGCCAAAGTTAGAATGGCTTTAAGCAAAAAGTATACTTTTTGTACCGAAATATCCCAAAACGTCCCCAAAGCAAGTCCAATTAAGGACTTCTGCGGTCTTTTATGCTTAAAAGTGTATGAAAATTGTTGGCAAGACAAATGCACTGAAGAATTGAAGAACAAAATTAAAAGCAGTGTAAAATAATTGACATGAATGTCGTCCAAAGCATTATTGCAGGTATCCAGCAAAAACATACGCCAAATAGAAGATCGCTGTCCGTTGGCTATCTACAAAAATTAATTAATAATTCTGTGTTATATTAATATTCTGTGTTATTTTCATATTTTTTCAAAATTACAAGCGTTTTTAAATTGTCCATTTACTAAATTGACATAGGTTATAGCCGTTTTGAATGATTATAACGAGTTAAAATCGAAGTTTCGAAATCAAATATAAAGCTTAATTTCCTTATTCATTTTCAAACAATGTGTCATGCTTAATGAACTGAAAACTCCAAATTTGAGCGCTTTAATAAAATGGCGATATTTTGGTGGAACTGTGAGAGCTTTAAAATTATCTTTAAAAATAATTGCCTTACAATTTGATTCCATAACTAGTAAAATGTTCTTATTATATAATACTATATCATTTCTGTTTAGTTTATATCGAATTCATATAAGAAAAATTTTCAGTAGCTTTCAGTTTGAGATTCAATTTGAAGTTAGAATCGTTTACACTAGCAAATTTCACTGCCTATTGGATTTCGAGTGTACAACAAAAAATTTAGGAGGTGGAATTTTTCATTCCACCACCCCCCACCATGACACCGCGACTGCATAACGGTGAACAATTTTTTTCCCATGTTTACAAATTCACTGAGACCACTTATTTTTGATGGCTCCAAAATACAAAATTCTAAAGCATTTGGCGCCTTGAAACTTAAAACATATGTTTCATAAAGTTGCCACTTTTCAACAAAGTATTTTTTTTTTCAAACTACTGCAGCCAACAATACGTCAGGTCAGCTAATTTTGAGACCGCCCTCGTACTTATAAAGCTTTTCCTTGGTTTCAGTGACGGTTTTTTCCCCAAAAAATATGAACACTCGAAATAAACTTTTTCCATTTTCCAAAAATTGTAAAAGTCCAGCTTCGCTAAGGAAAGTTTTTCTGTGTAAATGTGATCCATAAATAAGTTAGTCGCTTTTCTGAGCAAAGTTTTTTCTGTGTAACCGGCCATTGGCACGGCGTAGGGGTTTCCTTATCCAGTATGTCCACAGCCTGGCTTCGCTGAAAAATTTTTTTTTGTGACAGTTTCAATTCAATCATGCGAGCGAAGCGAGTGCGTTGAAAATCAGCCTTATTTTTAAAGAGAAAATAAAAAGTCGCGCGAATTTTTATTTTTTTGCAGATACATATATCTGATATTCGGCACACTCGCAATAATAGTTAGCAATGGGTTAATGTTTTTTTTTTTAAAAAATTTTCAATTTAATAAAGTTAGTTATTTATATATAGATATAACAAAGTTCAAAAATAAAGAAAATTAAATATCGAATAAAATTGTTAAAATCCGACCTCTTACAAGGGTTAAACTAAAATATATCTTAAATTGAAGCTTAAAGTCTTAGCTACAATTAAATAATACATATTTCATACGTTTAAAGGGGGACATGACATTGACCGTTTTTTGAAATCGACTTTTTTATAATTTTGTATTTTAGTAAATATTCTTAAGATTCTAAGAAAAAAAATTTCATGGAAAAATTCCTACGGGTTCAAAAGTTACAGCCGGTGAGAGTTACAGTTAGTGAGAGCGCATTTTTAATTTTCGCGCTACCTGCGTACGGCAGCTGGTATATACATACTTGTTTACTTGCTACCTGGCTTTTGGTGGACTTTTGGCATATGAAGCTTCAAAAGAAGCCCGAATTGCTAAACGATTGCAAAAAACTGTAAGAAACAGCACAACAGAAGATAACGAAGGCATACAAAGGCATACAGTTGAAGGTAACCTTTTTTTCTTTGTTCACATACTTTGAACGCATTTATCTCGAAACCATGGTTTTCGTACTGGTTGCGGGACTAGCGGGTACATTTTTTGAGGATTTTTTTTTTTTTGTATTTTTTTAAACTTGATTCGCTATCGTATGACACGAGAGTGAAAAAAAAATTTAAAAAAAAAATGTTTGTTTTTGACTGTTATGAATTTTTAAAAAAATGTCTGTTTTCTCTGCCGCGAATGTAATGTCCCCCCTTAATTTCTAAAAAGTTCGATTAAAAAACAGAATTTTATAATTTACCGCTTAATGGGTTAATGGAAGTATTATATCTTAAACAGAGGGCAAAGTTGACCGGCTGTAAGTCGGCGCACAGCCGCCACCGTATAATTCTTACTTGCATTAGCCGCCGCCGAAGCATGCGGCTTTCATCGGCTAAAATTCTTAGCCGAATTTGATAGCTAAGCTGAAATGTTAATTTTTTTTAGATTATAGTTTACTTTTAGCTAAGTAGATTACTATAAAATCTTTTGATCTATATTTTGCGGCAAGGCAAAATCCGAAAATATAAATAAAAATTGTTTTGTTTTACTGAGTACATTTATGATTTTTTTAAAGAAGTTGGAATTTGCGTTACTGTGGCAGCATAGTTTTTTGAAAAACAGATTATTCTTTTTAGCATTTTCCTAATGTTGCAAAACTGCCCAATTTGTGTTTTGGAATTCCAGCCACGTCAGCATCTTCAGAACAGGCTTTTTCTTTTGCTGGGAATTGCTTTAACGAAAAAAGAAGTGGACTCTATCCTGCTACAATAAAAAAAAGCTATTTGTGCATGATAACATGAAAGACGTGGAACCATTTTTATCAAAATAATCAAAATCTTACAAACTTAATTAAAATTCCTTATGCTAGTTTAGCAATGAATTACTTTTACTTTTTTTAATCTCTTTTTTTTAAATAAATACGTCAATTTACTTTTTTTAAATATTTCTAAAAACAGTCGGCTACCAGCCGGCTTTAAGCCGCCACCGAGTTATTTTTGCTTAGCCGCCGCCGCCGAAAATTTTAGCTCGGCTTCGCCTTCTGATCTTAAATGAAAGGTGCTTCAATTAGCTTTCAAATTATTTGTATTTTGTTTCGATCCGATTACAAATGTCGAAGATACAAAGAAATCTAAACTTTGGAGGTCGCCGACAAAAATAAAAGATATTTTGAGCTCAGCATTAAGAGCTCTACTGATCGTGAAAATTTTAAACTAATTCGAGTTATGCCCGTAAACTAGAGTTTAGCCCAATTCAGTTGATTCTGTTGAAAGAATTAACAAAAATCAAACATATTCTTTTGATTTGATATTGAAAAAACAAAGTTCAATCAATTAAAAGAATTTTGCTAATCGATTCGATCAACATTAAATCAGTTTTAAAAATAGAACAACAAAATGCATAAATATATAAAATAAAACGTGGTTGATTACTAAGAAGACAAAAATGGAGCAAAATTGATTATTAATAGGGTTTTTGTTAAAGTTCTGCCTATTATAGCTTTTCTAAAACTTCGGGTTCTGATGAGATCTTTAGCCAGATCGAAATACTAGTATCAACCTAGCTAATATGTTTGATTTGCTTTATTTTTGTAAATATACGGAGGTTGAAAGCTCGTTATAAATTGAAAATAACATAAAAATAATCTCGATGTATATAAAAACAAAAAAACTAATATAACTGTAAAAAATAAACGCTTTATATTCAAAAATCGTTACATTGATCCAAAAAAAAAAAAAAAATTGCTAAATTGAGCTAAACTACAATAACACTACACAAACCCAAAGCAAGGAGTGTCCCATTTGCAATAGCAAATACACCAAATAGAATGTGTGTGGAGGTATGTAAAAACTGGATTTCTATAAGAGATTAAAGATTTCCCATCTAGACTTTCACTTGTTCTCATTATATGGCAATTGTTAAATAGGTGGATGCGTCTATTCACCCATTAATTAGGGCTTGTAAAGAAAAAAAAAAAAACTCCAAAAACAAGTCCTTAATTTTATGTTTTCTCAATTATTTTTTTTTTTTACCTGGCATTGCAAATTCGTTTCTTCCTGTTGTTGTAGAATTGGTAGATGATGTATATGAACGTGCATCCATTGTTGTTGTCATTTTTTATTTAATTATTTTGTAGTTTTTATTTCATGTTAATTAATTTTTTTATTTCGTGTTTAGCTTTTTTTTAATTTTCTTACAGAAGAAAAAACACACACACACGCACACACTGACGGAACACTTACTTTAATTTTCGTTGTTCACATTTTTTTTTAATTCAATTTTCTATTGAATACTTTTATATTTCACTTAATTCTAACTTATTATTTGAACACTACTTTATTTAATTTATATATTTATTTTAATATTTACTATTTGCAGCACTTAATTTTATTACAAATCGCGTTTTATTATTTCTTTATTTCGTTCTTTACGTACACAAAAAAAAAACTATGAATATTTAATTCTTGTTATTTTCACTTCTCTTTTGCTTTGTCTTTCTTTTCTTATTTTGACAGCCATTTTTTTTGTTCGCTTTATTATGCAGTGTTGTATTTGTGTTGCTACGTTTCTAGTCAACCATGTGTTTTGAAGTCGGTAATGTTGTCTTCCGTCATCTACTGATAAATATTTCGATAATTACTTATGAATGGTAGTAGCGTGTGCATGAAACCGTTAAATAATTTTAAATTGCCCGGCAAGGAGACCATCTTTACTGTTATCATATATTTGTAAATACACTAGAGCCCCGATTTGCATCGATACTATTTGCGTCGTTTCGATTTGCGTCGCTTTTTAAAATTTGGTTCATTCCGATTTGCGTCGTTTTGACTCCGATTTGCTTCGCTACATACGATTGTATTTTTTCACTGAAGTCATAATTACCAGAGAACGAAGCCGATCGGCTCATAGCCGCGGCTTAGCCGCCGCCGACTATTTTTCAGGCACTTGAGCCGCCGCCGACTTGTGCGCTAATTTCGGCTAGAAATTTAGCCGACTCAATCAACTAAGTTGGTTGATTGCTTCTACAAAACGGCGTTTATAATTTTTTCTAAACGAAAGGTGAATTTTTTGAGAATCCTCTATCTTTTAAACACCGCCAACCACCTGGTAACATTAAGTTTTCAATATGTGGCAACATAAAAATATTCCATAGCGTCTGTAAAAAAAGTCCCGTTATATTTTTCGCGTTGCCAAGAAAAAGTGAATATTAAAAATTTAAAATGTCGCAAAAAAAATATAAAAAACTATTTCCCTACTACATAAACTAATCCAAAAATTCCTACTGATTCTGACTCAGTGGGGTCGCTGGAAACTGCGTTAATTCTAAAAAGTTGTCTTAAACCTGCTACTGTGAAAAACAGTTGTTCGTTCATGACAACAGGGCAATAGTAGCTCCATTTTTATCTAATTAAAACAAATATATAGCTATATTTAAATGCTATAAGCAAAAGCTAGTTCCTGATATTTTTTTAATATACTCGCATATTTTTTTAAAAATAAGAATTAAATTACAAGAATGTGTATTTTTGTCAAAGAATCGTCGACTTTAGTCGACTTTTAGTCGCAGCCGATTTTTTTTGTAGTTCAGCCGCCGCCGCCGAAAAATGTTCGGCTCTAGTCGACTTTTAGCCGCCGCCGACTGTTATCTTGTTTAGCCGCCGCCAGTCGAAATACAACATCGGCTTTCGTTCTCTGATAATTACATATGTACATATGAGGAATTTTTCAATTTGCGTGTAAAAATGGGAATTCTCATTTTATTCTGCTAGAGGAAATTTACAAGAAGAATTCCTTTTTTTTTTGAATTCTCTTTTAAAGTTGCTTCTAAAAATCATGAACATTTACACGAGGAGTTTTCGCATGCAATTTTTTTTGACGTTTATTTTGCCAATCTTCTTTAATTGTTCATTCGTTGAAATTTAATTTATTCGTAATAGTTTAAAATAAAAAAGGTGTTTAAGCAATTACAAAAATAAAATGGAAGATTATAAATAAGAAAAATTAATGGAATATCTCTTTGACAGGATCTTTGACATTATAAAGATTCTCATTTTCCTGGTACTTTATAAGTAAAAGTTCCACTAGTTCTTTATTCCACATTATTTATTTTTTATTTTACGAAATATTTTCGATACACAACACTTTAGAAGCCGAATACGAATAAAACAAATTAACAAGAATACGAACGATAGCAAAAAGAAATGTCAAAAAATATTTTGATAAACGAAAACCGTGCAATTTTTGCTACCCCGCTTGCTTCTCTACCCCGTTTGCCTACAGACAATAATTGCACGCAACATTGCATGCAAAAATTGCCTCGTGTAAATTGCCTCTTAGGTAAGTTATTCTAAGCGTATACAGAAAAGTGATTCGATTTGCGTCGTATCGGTTTGGGTCGCATTTCTCCGGTCCCTATTACTTTTGTGTACTTTTGCGAAAATGCCGTCACTTTTGTGAAAATGCGATTGATTTTTTTTCGCAACAATTAAAAAATCCAATGAACAACTATTAAAAATTTGTTAAAAATGACGGTGCAAAAAAAAACTGCTAAAATTAGTAGAATTTTTTTTTTTTTGCTATATTGTAAGAAAACAAGAACAGCAAAATTACAACTGGAAACTTTACAAAATTGTAGTTATGTTCGATGTGAATTTTAGTTAATTGAAACTAAATATTTGCTCTGCTAAAATTTGGAAAAACCTTTTAGTTTTTGTATACTAAAAATAGCACAAAAAAAAACCGTAATATCAATATATTGCTATATTCACCCTAAATTATTTATTGCAGACCACTTCTGTTATTGTATTATAAACCAAATACTGGCAAAACGCTGAGAAGGCGTCTCAAACAAGTCTTCTTCTAGTAATTTGTCAGCACTGGCATATGGTTTGCTGGAAAGTACTTGACAACGTTGGGAAATTAAAAAAAAAGTTGGTTTTCAAAGAAGTTTTCCAGAAACAAAAATAAAATCAATTTTATGTCGAAAATGAATACAAAAATCACAAAAAAATGTATGCCACAAACCGGGATCGAACTCGGAACCTTCAGACTAAAAGCTTTTTTCGTCGGGTCATCAGTTTTATGAAATAAATACTCCAACAGTGATTAGAGTTTTGTACCGTTGGTAATTTCTGACTGGATAGCACTGTGCAAACACTTTTTGCCAAGGTTGGCATAGTGCTATCAGCCAATTCTTTGCCACCCGGATAAAAATGTTAATAAGGAGTCTAATATAATTATATCTCATTTTATAAGTTCCCATATATAAACACATCAAGTTTATCCGAAAACTTAGATATAATTGAGATATAATTTGATACAATTTTATTCGAGATTTGTTTATATTCGGGACATTAAATTATATCTAATTGAGACTAAATAGATCTGATTTTATATAATTTTAGCCGATAGTACCTGAGTAAAACAAATTATATTTAACGATATATTCTTTAATGTAAAAATATATGATCATATAAAATAGCATATGTATCAATATGTATTTATATATAAATGTTTTACTTTTGAACTTTAAAAAATTAAAACCAAAAATTTATTTTTCGATCTTTTATCATAAATTATGATGTGAGCAAGATTATTCAAGTTCAAGATCATTTGTTTTTTGTTAAACAAAAAACCGTGGAATGTTTATTTATTACCAAAAAAGTTTTCTGTCCGCTAACTTAAAGCAGACTTTATCTACTGACAGGTCCTAACATTCTACATTGGCTCTATGATGATATTTGTTTAACAAAAAAACAAATGATCTTGAACTTGAATAATCTTGCTCACATCATAATTTATATATAATAATATTTTCAAAATGTTTTACCAAAAAAATGCATGTATAAGCACATCCAATCATGTATAAAAAATTATTAATCCAAATTTTATATAAGATTAAATTTTTATAAAATTAGATATAGAATTTTTATAAATTAGATATAACCCAATATATAATTATATATAATACAAACATAAAAACGTCTTCTGTCATTTTATACATACTGAAAAAATTCCCTGTCACTTTCTAAGTAACTATATATAATTCAAAAATCGCAAAATATTTTACGAAAATAGTTTTCAATTTTGCGAAATCGATTTCCATTACAAATAACAAACCCTCCAGCAAATTGTTTTAGAATAGATTACCTATGAACCTGTCTAGTTCAGCTTATTTCACCGCCGGTTACATGGAACTATTTCTAGAACAGGTTCCTGGGAGTCAAATTGTAAGATTTCACTGTCCCAGAACCAGTTCTATAACTGGTTATAGAACAGTTTCTAAAGCAACTTGTTATAGTTAGGAGGTAAAAAACCTATTGCAAATTGGATAAATTCCATATAAATAGAATCGGTTGTAAAGCAGAAATTGTAAGCTATTATAATACAGTATAAGTAGTTCTGCAATGCGTTATTTGTATTTTACTGGGCCATTTTATTATTGAGAAACATTTTTTTAATTAAATTAAAAAATAATTTGATGTCCTAAAAAAAATATAAATAAAATTTAAGTTATTTACAAATTTCAATCCATACTTGGGATTTTTTCATTAGCATTGGAATTTCATTAGCATTAGTTAACTAATGCCAAAAAAATTTCATTACCATTTAATTGTAATGAAATTTTTTGGCATTGGCATTTGTCACACTAATGCTAATGAAATCACAGTAATGCCTGAAAAACTAATTACAATTGAGCAAAAAAAGCATTTGTTTACAAAAAAAAAATGGACTGTAATTGTAACACTGAATACGGGAAACGAAATGGAACGAGGAACTAACTTTCTATTATCCGATAACATATGCTTATGTTTGTATTATCACGTAAATAAGTAAAATAATGAAATCTCCCTGTGGGTGTTTTTTAAAAAATTTATCACTCAGGATCTCTCTCGCACCTAGCCTATTTCATATTTTATTTATTTATTTAATTGAAATATCACATACAACAAGATTAAAATCTTTTAAATTACAGCATGTGATGTTATAATGTCATAATCGTTTCGTAAAATTTAAATTATATAAAAAATTATAAAAAATTATATTATAAGGCTATATTAATGGTCATTTGGAGAAAAAATTTTGTCTGTTTTGCTCTATCTCGCTTAGTTTTGAAGATACTAGACATTTTAAAAAATCGCTATTCTGTAAAATGGCTTGTATCTCGAAAACTAAGCATGATATCGCAAAACGGACAAATCTTTTGCAAACCTTAATGAAAAATCCTGTTCCGACAACACAAATGTGTACAGTGTTCGGATTCCAATCGTTCCCCGTTTCATTTCTTATCGTTCCATTTTGGACCAATGCTCCATTCTATTATCGGAGTGATTAAATTTTTATTTTCACGTTCGAAAATACAAATGTGTACAGTGTCCCGATTCCAATCGTTCCCCGTTTCATCCATATCGTTCCATTTTGGACCAATGTTCCATACTATTATCGGAGTGATGAAATTTTTATTTTCACGTACGTTTTTGGGTAAACAAATAATTGTTTTTTTTTTATAAAAATTAATCTATCGGAATCTTTCCCAGACCTAGCATATTTGCATTCAGTCAATTGCAATTTTCTTCCTTTAATTAATTCATTACTAATGGTAATGAAATTTGAAATCTTTACCATTAGTCAATGAAATGAAATCAATGAAATTCATTATCATTAATTAAACAAATGCTAATGAAAATAATTTCATTACAATTGATATCAATGAAATTGTAATGAAATGATAAATTAATTAGTCCATTCAATTAATTAGTCTCATGTATGTTTCAATCATACATTTTGTGTATATGTAACTTAATATCTTTTAGTTTATATATATTTGGATTATTATGTATCTAATTATATCTAATTGTATCAAATATAATATACTAAGATGTAATTATATCTGGACTAAACTCGGGTAGAATTGGATAGTTTTTCATTGAATTGTATCTAATTAAATATTGTTAGATCCAAAGTGATACAATTTAATAGAACCATTTTTCGGATCAAATTATATCCTCTTATATTTGCCGAAGATATCTCATCATATATAATTTTATATAAACTTTTTTACTCGAGTAGGTATGCTTTTTGTGGCTTTAAGTTATGCTTATATAAGTTGAAAATTAAAATTTCCAGTAATCGAAAATTTTATAGACTCAAATTTGTTTAAATAAAACATAAAGAAATGCTTAAAAATTAACAAGAAAAAATTTAGTGTTTCAAAAATATATAATTAAGTGATTTTGTCTTTACAATATATCAAGATTTAATATGAAATTATATAAAAGAAATCACTTCGTTATGATGTTATGTGTGAAGCTATATGTAATAAAGTTTTAACTTGCAGATAAATTAATTTGATATTAAACTTTACCAAAATATGTATAGTATTATATATAAAGCTATATAAAATTATAAGGAAAATATTTTCAGTATGGCGTCATATATAGTTTAATAAGACTTAGCATGGGACCATATATAATCATATCGATCACTACATATATTTGGATTATTATTATTATATTGCTTATATATTTATGTATGGAGTAAGATTTGAAGACATATAAAAAATTCTGAGTAAAAATTATCAGATGTATATGTATATAATGATATAAGTTGTAATGTGACTCCATTCAAAGTCAGATTTGTCTTAATCATATTCTATATGCCTAGATATAACTATTTTTAGCCGGGCAGTATTTTTTTCTTTTTTTGTAGACCACTGTAACTATTTTAAAACAAATACTTTAAAAACGCTTTTGGGAAACACTGATAAAGCATCTTAAACTAGTGTTCTGCCAGTAATGTAATTACAATTCCTCGGTTATATAGTGGTATGCCAGTGCTTGATTTTTGTTCCACTGGCACTTTCTGACTGGGTTGTTTCGAAAATTAGCTTTTTTAAATTTTTGCAATTTTCAAAGCAAACTTTAATTTGAAAATATATTCTTTTCATATAATTTTTGTTTACCATTTTGTTAAGTGGGTTACTCAAAGAAAGGAAATTTTATCACAATTTCAGAAATGCATTTTATTTCAAGATCCCTACAATATGACTCAATCGAGTGATTTTTTCTAACAAATTTTCATTTTTGAATGGGTATAATGGAAACTTAAATAATGGAGGAAATTTCCGTTCTCTTGAGTACCCATAACTTATGATTAGTGGGTTTATTTGCTATTTGAGACTCCCACACAGAGAGAATTTTGTTGGACGAGTTTTAATGAAATTTTTCACCCCAAACTAATGAAGTTTTATTCACAAAGTGAAGGAAAAATTTCTTTAAATTTATGAAAAAGTAATGAAAATGAAAATTATTAAAGTTCGAAGCCATACTCTATATTTATTTATTACGATATTGTCTTCACAAATAATCTATAGAGTTTTTGATTTTAAATTTATTAATTGACCACTTTCAGGAATATTTTGATAGTTCTATTTCGGGAATTTTCTAGGTTCCCATCATCAGAACACGTTTTGAAAGAAGTGACAGTCCCATGCAAACATCAAACATTCATATAACCTTGATATCCCAATAAATGAGAACTAATATATGAGCTTGAAGTTAAAGATTATCACCATTGATTAAAAATAAATTGAAAACTTGTTCGTTATGTGCAAGCTCTACCTTTGGTAGATATACCAAAGGTCGAAAAACATATTATTTATTTTTATTTTTAATAAAAATTATATCGAACTTGTAAAAAAGACAAACTACGGTCTTAGTTTACTTCCCCATTACATCTTGTTTTTAAATAAAACAAAACAAGTGTAAAAATAAAAAGGAGAATAAAAACATAAAGGAGTGTAAATTGCTTTACATAGGAATGGAACGGAGGAACGAAAGGAATTGTAACACTGAATACTGGAAACAAATGGAACAAGGAACTAACTTTATGTTATTCGAGTATGATTATTTGTATTATCAAGTAAATAAGAAAAAAAAAAAAAATTAATAAACCACCCAGTGGCTGTTTTAATAAAGTGATCACTCAGGATCGCTTCCATTTATATTATAAGGGTGTATTAATACTGCTTAAGATGAATTTTTTGTCTGTTTTGCCCCATCTCTCTTAGTTTGGTATTGTCAAGTACTCATTTGGGTAAACAAATACTTAGGACACCCTGTGGCTGTTTCATAAAAAATTAATCTCTTGGGAACTTTGCCTATATGTATTATGAGGGTTAATTAATAATCCTGCAAACGTTTTCTTCGTTTTTCCCTATCTCGCTTAGTTTCGGAGAAACTGGCCATTTTAAAAACCCGTCATTTTATAAAATGGCTAGTATCTCAAAACCTAGGCAAAATATCGCAAAACGGACAAAATTTTTATAAAATTTAACCTGCGTAACACGTTTCGACAATTCAAATGTGTTAAATGTTTCGATTCCACTAGTTCCCCGTTTCATTCCATACCGTTCCATTTTGCCCCAATGCTTTATTCTATTATCGGACACCATGTTTCTGTTTTATAAAAAACTAATCTCTCGAGATCTTTCACGGACATATCCTATTTGTATTATAAGGGTTACTTAATGGTCCTGTGAAGCCCTGATTTCATCAATATTTACTATTAGTTTTTCGAAAATATTATCTGTCAATTGTTATTTGTTTCCTTTAATTGATGCATTGCTAATTGTAACGAAATTTTAAATTATTGCCATTAATCAATGAAATCAAATCAATGAAATTCATTATCATTAATTAAACAAAATGCGAATGAAAATAATTTCATTACAATTAATATCAATGAAATTTTAATGCAATCATCAATTAATTTGTACATTCTATTAATTAGTCCCATGTATGATATGACCATATATTACTATATTTACTTGGGCAGTTAATTTTTTGTTAGTAATTTAAAAATTACAAAAATTCGTCGAGTTTTTAAAATTTTTTGTTTAGTTTATACTAGTATTTGTTCACTCACAATATTTTTTCCGTAAAGACTACTGAATATACCACACTAAATTAATTGAAAATCTGTTAAAAACAGGACTACTTACTTTTCATTTAAAACAATTGTATTTTTTAGTTTATTTTCAACTGTTAAAAAATTAATTAAAAAATAGATTTTTTTTCTTTTATGTCAATACTCAATATAATATAAAAGTTTTTATTTTAAATAGAAAATTTTAACTGAATATTATTTTAACTTTTACCGAAAGTCCGTTTTTTGATTATTTTGTTGATTATTATTTTAATTGATAATTAATTATTTTGTTAATTTAAAGAAATGATTTTTTTTTAATTAAAATCTTTTAGAAAAACTATAAATAAAACTTAATAGTCCCGATCCGTACCGGCAGATCTTAATGAACTTCGGATATGTTGTAGAGAATAAAGTCCGTATTCATAAAAATATTAAACAGAATTTTGAATACATTTTAGTTAAAACACAAAGTTTAGCCTTAAAACTGTACAATCACCTTACTATTTGTGAAATAAATTTAAAGCTTTTCGATGACATTAATAAGATAAAAATTCAAAGTTGATATCGTGACTCTAAAATAATTTGAAGATGGTCGGATGCCTGGCATAGGCTACTTTTAAAAATGCAATATTTTGATTTTTTTTTCCAATACAATTTTTTTCTATTTTAGAAATGTTGAGGCTAAGAAGAAGAATAAATTATAAACACTATTAATTTTTAAATCAGACTAGACTAGTTTCTACCTCTTTTTATGGACAGGGCGTCATCAGTGATTTACCATTTAAATTGTATTATTATTTGTGTATTTATAATTGTCAGATTGTCTATATATGACAAATTTTTCAGCAACCTGCGTCTGTAAGAATCAAACAAATACACAAATTTTAGAAGTTTGTTAACTCATTATAGAGAAATGGTTAAATAACGATGGTTAAATAACGATATTTTTCGCGGTTTCTCAAAATTGTGACATGATGGAAAAATTTGGAAAACACATTTGGAATCAGTGAGACAAAATCAATTAAACATATGTCCGGCGGCTCAAACCAAATCATATTTTTATCAAATTGTGACAGTGTGTTATGCAAAAAAAAATTTATAAAAATAATAGATGATATTTTTTTTTTAAATCGTAACAATTGTTTGGCTTTCGATTTGCCGAAAAAAACAAAATTTAGTTTAATATAAAACATTTTAAATTTTCGATCGGTGAGTGTTTTAAGGAGGAAAACAATTTCAAAAATACATCTAAACATTGCATTTGCATTAAAAATGCATTTTTTAAATATTTCTTTTATTGCATTAGTGTGTAAGAGAAGAACATTAAAAATGTATACAAATCTCTGCTTTTTGAATCAGAGGAATTCGAAATCAACGTTCCCCCCCCTAACCCCCCCCCCACCCACCAACAAAACCTTTATCTGGATCCGCGCCTGATCCCATATGTAGTAAAAAATAAAAAGAAATTTTTTTATTTTCAAATAACAAAAAACAACCGTAAAATATTAATGTAAAATCATAAAACAGACATTTGATGTGGTTTGTTTTTTTTTTAAATGAACTACAAGGTTAGTAAAAAATTAAATTTGCTCTACACATGACTGACATTTACATTAAAAATAAAGAAACTGTATTACACGTTTAGAATTTTTACTTTCCATTTTAATAAAAGGATAATTTCAACAATTAATTTTTTTGTTGTAACTCGAAAGAGAGATCGTTTTCTCATACGTAAATCAGTGTTATATATGATATACTATATATATAGTGTTATATATGATATACTATATATAGTGTTATATATGATATACTATATACTTTCTTGCTATGCTATGCTAATTTAAGACGTTACGTATTTATTCACACAACAAAATACAACTCTGTTTTGAATAAACCATAAAAGCAAGTGTGTGTCTTAAGTCTTTTGTTTTAAACATAAAACTAACTACAAAAAACCTTCATAAACAAAACGCAAGCAAAAAAATAAAACCATATGAATACAAAACTTAAATAATGAGAGAAAAATAATTGACAATACAAGTATCAAAAACAATTGCAAGGTAAATGTGGCATAAAATTCAAAAGAAACAACAATGCAAAACGAGAAAGGCATAAGAAGTAAAAATAAAAAACAACAAGTACCATAACAAAAAGTAATTAACAAATGAAATGTTGCCAGAGCCGAGCCCAAAAAAAAAAATTAAAACTAAATATTTTACAAAGCAAACAGCGATCAAATCAAACATAATGAACGCAACACAAACAGTTGACTATTAACCAGCATTAACACGACAACATTTGTAATACAAACGAATATTTTTTTTTAGTGATTTTTTAATGAAAATATTTTTTGCGGAAAAATAAACAAGTGTTCAAATTATATAAGAATCTAAGCAAACATGTGGAGATATTTAATGACAAGCTTCCTTATCATATTTATATTACACAGTGTCGTCCTTTCTACCACCATCAGCCGCTTATGATCCGAATGACGAGAAAATTGCTTCAGTCTTACCTCCAGAGGGTATGTTTGAGGCATTTTATCCACGTGAAATCGATGGTGTACCCAACAGTGCCTCTCGACCAGCTCACGCTCATGGCTCATTCTTTAAACATCGTAATCCGGCTTTAGTGGATACTAAAAATGCTGCTGCCTATGGCTATCGTTTTGATGGTAAACGCAGATTTAATTTTGATTAAAAAAATTTAAATTAAAAAAATAAAAAATATTGAAGTGAGAAAATAAAAAGTAACGCACAGTGGAGATTTTTATTTAGTAAAAAGTTTCGTAAACATTAATAGTGAATTTACATCAGGCGTGGTTTTAAGGGGGGATTAACATCCCCCCACAACAACTGATATTTTTTAATACAAAAATGTAAAAACGATAAAAAAAATTAGTTACAAATACACCCCCCCCCCCCCAACCAAAAAAAAAACATTTTCCTGCATCCGCGCCTGATTTACATTATACCTTAAATCTTGTTTAAAACCGGATTTTCGAGAAAATTTGGTTATGAAGTGGAATTTCAAACCAGATTTTCCATACAAATTCATAACTAGATTGTCGGACAATCTGGTTTAACAATATGTTCAAAATTAGGTTTGTAGCGATGTAACACTGTCTTTTCCCCTATTTTTGAAGAAAAATTACAAAATGTGGCATCACCTTCTGGAAAAAAATGTAAAGAAATAAAAAATTGTTATTTTATTTGGGAAAACTATGATCCGAATGACAAGATAAAGTTAAATCCAATAAAATGCCATTTTTCACTGAAAGATATATTCAATTCATCATTCAGTTACTTATTTTTATTTCCGTCGAAGGCAATTTGTGCAAACAATACTGATAAGGCGACTAGTAGAACAAAAATAAATATCGCCCTTCCAAAAAGTCATCCCCAATAAAAAATTAATTTTTCAGCAAAATTAACATTATTTCTTTCATAATCGCTGCAAATTTTTGTCTTCCGCCAGTGAATTTATAACTTTTTAGAAAAATTTTCAGTTTGAGGTTATTTTATTTATTTTGTTTTGTTTAAAAAATGTTGTTGTTGTTAAGCCAAAATCCAGTTTGCCTGCCAAATTTGTAATTGGATTTAACTCGATTTTAAATTAGATTTCGTGGAAGTGTAAATTCATTATAATACAGATATCTCTGGACCAGTGCCGCCAACTCAATTTGTTAAAAAATCCTCAATTATTGTTTTAAAAAAAATCGTCAAATTTGTCCTTTTGAGAATGAGAAACTTCTTATATTTTAATAAAAAGGGAAAAGTTTACTTGGTTGTACAGTCTTAAGAACACAACTCCCAATACTCATTACGCAGAATTTTAAGATCTGCAACATTTTCATTTAAAATCGAAATGTTAATTTAAAAATAAGTTTTTTTCTGCTATTTGGTTTCACAAAATTTGGGCATATTTTTTATTATAATGCCATTCAAGAGACACATTGATTTAATAAGAATCAAAAACGTGGAAAATAACTCTTTTATGAGTGATTTTCAAGTTGAATGAATTAAATTATAAAAAAATTAAAAATTTTAGATTTTTCTCCATAAAATATATAAAAACTACTTTCGGTTTTCGTTATGTTTTTAACTAAAATTAATATAAATCTTTCAAAATTATGATATATATATTTAGTATAGAAACAGAACAAGATCGAAGTCGTTTATTTCCAGTCGTTTATTTTAAAAACTGAGATTTAAAAAGCATCCAGCGAAGCAGTTGTGAAATATAGGGTTATCATATATTTCGACGTGTCGATTTTCAAACTCGTTTGGCTATTTAATTTTTTTAATGGCAACGGCCGATTTGTTTTAGAGATTTTCAAGTGAATACAACTTTTTTTTTTTTAGCGATTTTACACATAAAAAATCTCTACCAAAAAACTGGAAATATATCAACAGAATATGATTTTTCGCATAAATTATTCAAAAACTTGAAAACTGTTACCAGATTATAAATTTAAATTGCTAAATTTTCGCATATTGCTTAAGAAATATCTTGCTACAAGTTTTTTGGTAACCATTCAAATCATGTATACATACAAAATTATGTATACGCGATTTAATGATTTTTGATATTTTTTAGGGTGTATACAATTAATGAAAGTGGTGTAACAAACAAATTCTTACAATTTTTTTTTTTAGCAAATTAAAAAAAATTATATTTTTTAACAAACTATCAAAGATTGCTAAAAATTACTTTACAAAATCGTTTCCTATTTTTTTAATTTCAATCTTAACTCGTCTAAACGAATTTTTTGTGTGTCAGGGGGGGGGGGGGGGGGGGCGGATTATTATCGAAGTGCTTTGTAATTATACAACTACATTAGTTTTAAGTTAGTTTTACAAAGTTCTAGTAAAATATTTAACAAATGTTATATTTTATAAGAAATTTGTAAAATTAACTTGAAACTTATGTACATACCAGGCGCGGTTCCAGGGGGAGTGAAAGTGGGAATTATTTCAATACAAAAATGTAAAAAAGATGAAAAAAAATTAATTCATAATTCCCTCCCCAAAAATTCTTCCTGGATCCGCACCTGGTACACACAGACAACAATTTAGCTATTTGGAAACTGAAACTTTTGCTACTACGACTCAAATTAGGTTATTATGAATATCAGACGGTTGGCACAACTTAACATTAGTTTTCACAACAAACTTCGGCTAATTAAACTGAATTAAAATTGTAACTTTTAAAAAATTTCCATACAGGGAATTTTGTGAAACCGCCAATTGTCATTTTATCATATTTCACTTAAACAATCCTCAAAGTTGGCAGCACTGCTCTGGCCCCATGATTAAGAGATGTTGGTAGCACTTTTCGCTGTGTCTACGATAAATTTGGTAGCACTTTCCGCTGTGTCTACGATAAATTTGGTAGCACTTTCCGCTGTGTCTACGATTATTTTGGTAGCACAGAAGAATAGTGCCCTTTTACCATCATGCGTTAAATTTGTGAACTACATTTCTTGTCTAGTGCAGACACATACCTAATTCAAATTTCAAAAGAATGTATACTATTTTAACCCATTTCAGAAGAATGTATACTATTTTAACCCATTTTGCACCCATTTTGCACTGCTGTTGCTTTAAAGTAAAACCTGCTTTTAAGGCCTGATAATTTGAGTTAGTAAAGAGATATAAGAAACGGGGTAAAAAGCTTCTGATAATTTAAGGTCTTTACTGTACAAATAGTTAAAAAAAGTTTATAAAATTTTGCTCCAGGGTTGCCATATAATTAATTAAAAATTAAAATGTTTGACATTATTTTGTAGCACTTTTTTGAAAAATTATTAATTTATAAAAAGAAAACCGGCGTTCTAAAGGTTACATGCCGGTTAGGTTAGGGAGGTATGGGAAATTTTTTTGAATTAGAAAAACTTGTTGTACAGTATGTACTTTTCTTGTACAATTAAAAAATCGGATGTAGAAATTTTTGAACTTGTAAAAACTTTAATATGCAGAAAAATACTCCATTTTCTTTTTAAATTTGAAAAATTAAATATTTTGTTTTAACAAACAAAAAGTTTTCAAAATTGGTTCGCCATTGTTGCCATTGTTGCGTTGTGGTGTAATGGTTAGCGCGTTGGACTGTTACATAGATGGTCCCGGGTTCGATTCCCGGTGACGTCAACATCAATTTATAAAAATAATATGTATGACTTTTCAATCACTTATATGTATCGCTGTGCCCACCTTCGGTGTTCCCATAGCACTTAACCCCACCGAAGTAAAATAATGAATCAGGGCTATGAAAAAAAAAAGCTTCAATAAATTTGCCAACTCTACATCAGGTGGCGACCAACAACTGTTCTAAGACTTATCATCTCGCGCAATTACAGTGTTGCCATGTTTGAAGCCCTTCATCTTTCACCACCTCTCATCTCTCCACTATCCCCTTTCCAAAGAAAGCAACACATTAATTAATAGGAAGAATTTGCTGAGTGTTGCTTATCTTTAAAAAAAAAAAAAAAAAATATTACAATATTGAAAAATTGTCTAAAATCACCAACATTTTTTTAAAAATTCGTCCGATAGATCAAATTGTGTATTACAGTTTGATGGATAATAGCTTTGGCAATAAATACAAATTATAGTTAAAAACATAAATTTTAACCCGTTAAGTACATACGAAACTTCAAAGTTTGAATTTGAATTGCAAGTACCACCGCTAGAAGGGGTGTACAAAAACTTCAGAGAAAACTTACTGATACATCATTATATCTTTCTACCAAATTTGTAACCCTTTTTTGCAATAAGAAAAAGGGAACATTAAACTACCTTAGATGTGGGTCCTTGTCTTTTGCGTTAATTTGTCTACCTGAACATATATTTGTTTGCAACTTCTTATTTTCAATTTGACCACGCTACATTATTAATCTCAATAAACATTTAGTTAACAAATACACATTAACTCTATTGTTAGACAATTACTTTCACAAGCCCGTGACAACACACAACTTAAGTTGTTTTAATCCACAATTTTGTTTTATGTATGAAAAACAGATACAAAAATCTTCCATGGTTGATTTGTCTTACAAGAGTTGTACTTTTTAGTACCATTTTCTCTTCTCTAATACATCTTGACATGCCGCGACATCTACTTCGTTCTGCGTAAACCTTTCTATCTGGTTGTTGTCCACACTATTAATGTGGTTATCAGAACAGTTTTTTTAGCAAACTAGATTAGCAAAACATTAGTAAAATATTAGTACCACATTAGTTCAAAACAGTTAACTGCTGAATAAGTATAGCTAAAAAAATCAGCAAAATATTTGCTGAAAAATAGTGTACCTGATTTACAAGACACTTTACTAACTTTTCTACTAACTTATTTTTTGAGTGTATAGTTGTATCTAAAATACATCAAATTGTATCGAATTCGATATAATCGTATCGAATTCGATGCAATTGAATACAAATTTGTACAAATTTTGTCTCCATAAAAATGTTTGGGTATTATACATAACTGTATCGAATTAGATATAATTTAATATTAGTTGATAAGAGTTGATAAAAACAGTTCCTTCATAACATATTCAAAACGATTATATGTAATTTGAAACGACTATCTTTAATTATACCTTGTTTGTGTGATAACTAGAGATATCACAAATAGTGTATTCGAATACCGAATCTTTGCCGAATATTTCTTATATTCATTTTTGTATAAACTGAACCGGAATACTGTTAAGGTTTAAAAATGTCAGCCTTGTTTGACATTTTAAAAAGAGAAAGGTTTTATGAAAAACCAGATTTTTCTCAATTGTTTATATGAAAAAATACAGATTTTTAAGCTATTTAATTTTAGCCGAATTGAGCGGAACAATACTAATTTTCGCTATTCTGCCGAATGGTTAAAACATACATAATATGTCGAATACCGAATATACTAAAAGAAAAAGCTTCATCATATTTATGAAAAACTTCATATATATATGAAGTTTTTCATAAAGGCTTAATTGATTTTCGTCCAATGTAACACTTCATAAACATGATGAAGCTGTTTAATAAAAGTTCAATTTGATGACAAGATTCTTTATATTTATGAGATGTTTCATAAATATGAATAAGTTTTATAGCTTTTCATAAAATGCTTCATAAATGTTATAAACGCTTTATTAATATGATGAAGCAAATTCATAAATTTTTATGAAATTAAAAATTTTCTTTGATAGAGTACAAACACAATAAAGGCTACAGCCAATGACGAAAATTTATTTTCAATACATTATTTTTAAAACCCAATATTTTTGCAACTGTAGTTCGGAGTATATCAAATAAGAGCCTGAATTTCAAATTGAAATTCGAAAAATATCAATTCGAATTATTATTTGAAAAACAAAAAAACTGGTCATAGTGTAGTCACTCGAAAATATTGCATGCTTTTCGATAATTTCGATGAATATACATATTTTTAAATGCGACGGTTTACTTCCATGTGACAACGAGCGATTAGAAGATATATTTAAAAAAAAAAAAATAAATAAAATGATAAATAAAATGAATTTTTTTCTCCCACATGCAATTTGACCAACAAGTATAAATATTTCACAAAAACAAATTTGGTATCAAATGAAAGTATTTTAAAGACATATCCAACGAGTTTCATTTTATATCAATACGATGCCTATTTCTGAAATTATTAAGGTTTGAATTTGAAAAATACTGAATTTTTATTTTGAAGGTCATCAGTGTGACCGTTAAACTAATAACTTGTACCCCAAATAAATTCTTTAGTACGCTGGAAGTCTTGAGTACACCTAAAAAAAGTAAGTAAAGTTAGCAAAAAACTTTGCTGAGTCAGCAAAATTTTAGTCAGGAAGGTGCTTACAAAAAAATTACTAATTGCAGCAAAAAAAAAAAAAACAAACAAAATTAGTAGATTAAGCAAAAGTTTTGCTAACACTTAGTTGATTCAAAATTAAAAAATCCTTGCCTAAAGTTAATCAAATAATTGCTGAATATTAGTAGACTAAAAAAACTCGAAAAGTTTGTAGAAAAATTATACTTTAGTTAATTTAATTGCTAAAAATCTTAAAACTTTTCTGTTATTTTTTAAAAATAATTTACAATACGTTACAAAATATAAAAATTTTTATAATACCACACTGACGACACGAATTAATTTAATATCTGAAAATATATAGAAATAAAAATATATAACATAAACAAATTGTCTTTCAACTACTTACATCATTGGTTGACTAAATGATGCCATCTTTTTAGAAACGGAACAAAAATAAATAACAAAATATGAAACATACAACAATTTTTATTGCAATTGGAAAAAAGAAACATACAACAATACGTTAGAAGTGTGTCCTTGTCTTTCGCTTTAGTCTGTCTACCTGAACTTATATTTGTTTACAATTTTACCACACTACAGTTATAGTTACTATAGTCATTAATCTTTATTAAATTTAAATATTTTATTTTGTCTTTAATTTAATTAATAGAAAATTACGTTGACAAGCCGGTGACAACACAAACTTTAAGTTTTTTAATCCGCAATTTATATGCATACGATACACATTGTTGGCGTCCTTTTGTTTTATTATGTATGAAAAACAGACAAAAAAATCTTCCATGGTTGATTTTTTGTATTTCTACAAGAGTTTACTTCTTCGTATCTCGTATTTTCCTCGTCTCTACTACATCTTGATATGCCGTGACATCTACTTCATTCTGCGTATATCTATCAATCTGGTTGTCGTCCACACTTTTATCAGAACAATTTTTTCGCAAAATAAATTAGTAAATTAGTAGTAAAATATTAGTAAAACATTAGTTAACCACAGTTAAGTGCTGAATAAGTAAAACTAAATTTTGGGCTGAAAAGACAATTTCACCAAAAAATTTGCTTCAAAATAATATACTTGATTTACAAGACGTTTTATTAACTTTTGTACTAACTATATTTTTTTTTTTGAGTGTAGTGATTTATCTGATTTTGTAAAAACAAAGCATAAAAGAGAAAAAGTTGGAAATATTTTTGTTTCATAACGTAGCCTTTAATTCATTACAGCAAAATCTAAAAAAAATCTTTTGGGTCAACATTTAAAAAATGGCCAATTCTAAAGCTGGGAATTAAATTTATTCTTAAACTTCCTTTTTATGCCGCTTGTTTATATGCTGTTGATATTCTTGATGTGAATTGGATTTAAATATTTTAACATCCTCAGTTGCTCCAGTTGTTTTTTTATATCGTCGTCACACATTTTACATTCATAAACAAATTTTCCCGGATGTTTACCTGTTTTTAGGACATGTTTACGCAAATTCTCTGATGATGTACAACGAAAATCACAGTGTGGACATGGGTATGGCTTTTCTCCAGTATGCAGACGCATATGGCGTTGAAGATGTCCTTTAATTTTAGTTTTAAATGTACATTTATCACATGAAAACAGTTTAGATGCGATGGCTGGAATATGTGAGTGACGGTGTCTGGAAAGAAGGAAAAAATATGTTAGAATCCAACCGAAACTACACTTCAAATAATAAATAATTAAATGAATGTGTTGTAATACGTGTTTCAATTCGACTTGACAAGTTTTTTACTAATGTTTTTTGTTAAAGATATTAGTTACCTATACCAAAATAAAAAAAGTTATGAGAACAATTGGTAAAGCGTTTTCTATTAGTGCTGGTAAATTCGGTTACTTTTTAATACTCGATACTACTCGTTATTTTTAATTTGGATATTCGATACTTTTAATGGTTTTTAAATTTAAAAACTCACTTTAATTTTTAGAAAAAACTTGTCAATTTTATTAAAAATTCAACTATTAAAAATATATTTTTTACAAACTATACAATGTTTTTTTTTAGAGTTTTTAAACTTTTTCTTTAAACTTAATTTTAATGCTAATTATATTAGCGGAATCTCATTTGTGCATTGTTTTTCTGTCCAAGATACTACTCTGAAAATATCCAGTAGTTACTTTTAAGTATCGTTTTCAAATCACAAAATTTAATATTTATATTTCAGATAGTCTCTTTACAGGAAGAAGAAGAAGAAAACATTTTTATTGAAAAATTTTACGGACACAAGCGATACACCAGACTGCCGCAGTTTCGTCCCCTTCCTGGGACTCGTCAGTGGTTAATTTATGTGTCAATTGAACAAAGTATTTTATATTGTTAAATTTGCTCTATTTGAAAAACTTTTTTTTTACTTTTTTGGTGTCGTCCTGGGATTCAAACTCACTGCCTTAGCATCAAGCTATGCATCGTAATCTCTTTAATATTTAACATATTTTAAAAATTTAATATTTTATAATATTATTCTTATTTTTCTTTAAATCCGAGTTGCTAAAACTAGTAAAAACATTTACAATTATTTTATTTTCAAAGTAAAGCGCAAAGTTTTCAAGTTGAACATTTTTATAATCTTAAATATAAAAAATTATAAAAAATTTAATTAAAAAAAAGTTTAGTTAAAAAATTACTAGGTAAAT
Organism: Delia radicum; assembly: GCA_021234595.1. Taxonomy (NCBI): domain Eukaryota; kingdom Metazoa; phylum Arthropoda; class Insecta; order Diptera; family Anthomyiidae; genus Delia; species Delia radicum. The sequence continues at coordinate 195,475,222 of CM037854.1, forward strand.
TAGCTAAATCAACACAATTTTAATCTATAATTTATGCTCTAGTATCCCTAAAAATTTGAATTTACTAGATCTGCCAAGAAATATATGGTTACAATATGATTGCGGCCACAAAACTATGTTTTCTACAGCCATAAATGGTTGCTTCAATTAAATTATTATTATATCAATCATATTTAACCAATATTATGGTTGCTTTAATCATGTTATAGTAAACATATCTTATTTTTTCGGTTATCATATTATTTTGTTGTCTACAATCATAATACAATATTTATTATCATATTCCAGTCTCTAACTACAGTTATATTATAGTTGCGCCAACGATAAGATGATCAGTCTGTTTTTATAAGCGTCTTCGCTCTTTTAGTGTAATTTTTGTTTACGTTTTGAGAAAAGAAGTTGCGAACAAATTAAACAGTAATTTGGTATTCTCAACCCGGTATACCATGGGAGCCTAGGAAAAAGTTATATTAAATTAAGTTATTGTTTATTATACATAAAAGTGTTATAAATTTAGGAAAAAGTGACACAAGTGATTTATTTTTAAATTGGTTGTACTCACGCAAAATAAATTGTAAACCGAAAAAATTAAAAGAAATATGAAAGAAAAATTTGAACAAAATAAACGTCTTTTAAGTCTGTAGTACAATACAATCATAATATTTTTGCAAAAATCATAATATGGTAATAAATTAAGATGAAATTCTTTTTAATGATCATAATCTGATAATATATATTATGATTGCTTCAAATATGTTATGATCATTATAAATTCAATGTGAAATTGTATTCTTAACAATATTTTAAAACGTATTTGTGCTGAAAAAGAGAAAGTTTATTTTTGGTTTTTTAGATACTAAAATAATAAATGTATGTAATTGTATGTAACTCCTTTATAACACAAATCTTATTCGTCAGTGCAAAGAGAATTTTATTACTTAAATTATTTTAAAATAAGTTTATTTAAATGTGTAAATTATACGCAGTCTGATTCAGAAAATTGAAAATTTACAATGTAGTTATGATTTTTAGAAAATACACTCATTCTTCTCTACCACGCCTTTCACAATTAAAATTAAATAAAATTGCATATTAATTATATTATTAATTGCAATTGTCTGAAAAAGACGTTAAAATTCAAACTCATACTTTTGTACTAAAACATGCATAACTTTTAAATCTAGCTTCAACAGAATGCTGGGAGAATAATGTAGGAATCATGCTATGATAGTTTATAAACATCTCTATAACCATAATATGACAATATTGAGATCAATTGGGAACCAAAATATGGTAATTTAATTATCATATTATGATTAAGAAAAAGATAAGAGTATGGCTGTCAGACCCATCGTAACATGGTTGTCGCAATCATAAATCCAAAAACTTATGATGCTCTTCGAATATGGTTGCCCCAACCATATTTTTTCTGTGCGTGTGGGTAATAAATGCTACAGGCAGAAAAAAGAGCATCATATTATGATTGTTTAAGAGCATCATATTATGATTGCAATACGCAACAATCATAATATGATCGTAGCATACATATTATGATTATAAATGACGATAAAATCGTCATCGGTAATGATAATTTTGTAACCACAATCATGTTCAATCATATTTTTTTCTCTACGTTTACTTAATAAATACGGAGTATCGATTTAGGTTAATAGTGCTGTATGTCGCTTAGTTTCCGAGATATAGCCATTTCATCATCAAATTATGAGAAAATAATGCCATGTACAAGTGAAACTGATAGCGGAGACAAAACCCTTTTTTTTAAATGTAGTTTAAATTAGGTGACGAATTCCTGAATTTGAGAATCTCCAATTACTAAATATTAGATAGAAAAATTAGTTCAAACACGACGAATTTGTTCTTATGGTGAAATAAGATAAATAATAACTTTAGCTAAATAACCGATTTAAACGATAACAAGATAAGAAATAAGTTCAACTGAATTGGAACCCGCTTAACAGACTTTTGTACTATTTTTTTTGATTGTACAATTTATAGATCAACAATAAACTTCACCAAAAACAAAATTGTTAAAAATATTTGTCAATTTAAAAATTGTAATAAATTATGTTAAACAATAATTTACATTAATTTCAAACTATTGTGTAAAATAATTATGTATGTTGAAATTTAAAAAAAAAACAACATTACATAAAAAACTCATTATTTTCCAAATCAAACAACATTCCAATCAAACGACTACGACAACACCAAAAAGAAATCAGATGAAAATGTCCAAATTTAAACAAAATGAAATGTGAGAGTTAAAATCAGTTAAACACGATTTAAAAGGCAAAAAAAAAATACAAAAAATCCAACAACATCTACAACAAAAATAAAATAACTCATATCGAACAGTGGTTACCCAAAGGTAAAACATACACGAGCAGATTTAGAATTAATTGCCGCATTGACTAGAGGCCAGTGGTCTTTTTAGTTTTGGTTAAAAGGCTAAAATCAAACCAGCCAGCCACCAACGCAATATACACAGAAGCCGCCAACAACAAACACAACGGCAACAACTTTGGAGTTTAGGCATATTATCACAAGTTCATATAGTTAGTAACTTTGAGTGTAACAGAATAAAAGAATTTTATTAACACCATTTCCAAGATATCGAAGGTCATAAGTTAAAAAAATGTTAAAAACTGGAGATGGAAATATATGGAAAAAATGAAAAGCAAGGTTGCCAATTTAGCCTTTTTTTGGCTAGATCTAGCCATTTTATTATGATCTAGCCGGAAGATTTAGCCATATAATTTTTCCGTAGCAATTTTTTCCTACAAGTTTTGCAGTTAGTTTCATAAAAAAGTGATTTAAAATATTTTCAAAATTTTGTTACAAAATTTTTCATTTTTTACATGTGATTTCCACATGTTATTTTTACATTCGATTTATAATTATGTTTTTTTTTTTGTAAAATTTCACTAAAAATATTTGAGTAATTAGTAAAACATTTAAATTTAAACATTAAACATTAAATTTCATGTTAAAAATCATTATTATAAAAATAATTTGCATTCAAATTATTGAATTTTAGTATCGTTTTACGACACGGCTGGCGCGTAGAAGGCGTAATATGGAACACCAATTTTCAACAACTTTTCGCAGCATTTGCGGCCGTATTTCGCCGATAACTCTTCGAATGTTGATTTCCAGGTGTTCAATTGTTTGTGGTTTATCGACGTAGACAAGTGACTAAACATAACCCCAAAGAAAATAATCCAATGGGGTAAATTCACACGATCTATTGTTCTTCGAATTAGCCGCTCAGAATGACGATTATGTACGCCATGAAATGGAAGAAGTGCACTATGAGTTTGACGAATAGAACAATTACTTTGATTAAAAATTTCAACAATTTTGCACGCGTTGCTCTGGTATAAGTCGATTCATAATGAAATTTCAAAGCAAACTAAACAAAAAGCGGCAAAATTTCAGTTTATGGGGGACACCCTGGAAAAAAAAAAAAAAATGCCACGCCCCCTTAAATGACCCCAGGAGTGCGAAAATCATAATGAATAAGGGGGCTCACGCCCCTTATGGGCGTGGCAGTCGAAAAACGACCCGGCCCACCTACGTAGACAATATGGGTATCAAATGAAAGCTAATGTCTTCACGATTCCAAAAATAGCCGTAGTTTGCCAGATCGGGCGATTTTTGTAGCCGATATGGCCATTTTGGCAAAATTTGGGTGGGGGAAATTTTGTTTTTCCTTTTTTTTGCTTATATTTTGTTAAAATCAAACAAAAATGAGCATTTTGTGCGAAAAGATTACTATTGTTAGCGTTACCCAGGAACGAGGAAAACTCTTGAAAGCTTCTGATTGGTTAATGAAAATTTGTTATACTGGCTTCGCTTAGTAAAGTTTTTCTGCGTGACAGGCCTACGGCCGGGCTTAGGGGTTTTTAACTCCAGTATGTCTTAATTCTAGACGGCGGGGATCTCGAGTGCTCGGCCTCTGGCCGAGCTAAAAAGAAATAAACAAAAAAAAGTCCTTCCCCCATTTTATAAAAATTAACATATCTTCCTCAAATTCTGGACGATCTGGCAACTACGGGTATTTTTGGAATCGTGAAGACATTTCCTTTCATTTGATACCAATATTGCCTAAGTAGGTGGCATGGGTCGTTTTTCACCCCCGCCCCTATTTAACAAAAATGGCCGTATCGGCTGCAAAAACCGCCCGATCTGGCAACTATGGCTATTTTTGGAATCGTGAAGACATTAGCTTTCATTTGATACCCATATTGTCTACGTAGGTGGGCCGGGTCGTTTTTCGACTGCCACGCCCATAGGGGGCGTGAGCCCCCCTATTAATTATGATTTTCGTACTCCTGGGAACATTCTGAAGGGGATGGCATATTCAGATTTTTTCTCTAGGGGTGTCCCCCATAAACTGAAATTCAGCCCAAAAAGCAACTACACACGGGGAAAAGATCAGTTGGAATTCGTTCGATATTACATTATTTAAGTTGGTACACAAATATTTTAGCTGTATGTGCATACAAATGTTAATCAGGACCAGTTAGCTTGTCTAGTGCAAGTTTAAAAATTAACTTAACAAACTAACTTTCTTATTGACAGACAATTGGTTGATTTCCCTAATTATAAAATTTTAAATATGGTTGGGAAAACTACTAGTCGATGCAACTATAAAAAAAAATCTTCAGTAAACACAGCCGTTTTATTATAACTATAACGCAAGCTCCCAATTGCAGTAACTATCATACCTTGTTTTCAAAAAAATAATTGTTACTTGCTATTTATGTCAAATTAATTATTTAAAAATAACAAAAAGAAAAATGAAATAAAAAAATTTTTAGTAAAACATATAAGAACAAAAATTTTAAAATCTTAGAAAATACGGAATAAGATTAGAACGATGGAATAGTTGCAAAAAACAAGAAGAAGATGCTGATGTGGTAAGCTTAAATTTTGTGTACATATAAAAGAAAATTATTGTAGTTGCTCGTTTTTCTTTCAGAATTGAAAATATATTTGTAAGACGGATTACTAGAATGCGCAACATTTTTCTTCTTAAATTAAAAAAGCGGGTGCTTCAAATATGGGGTAAAATTGAAGAGAACTAACATGTTAACACAACTACTTAGTAACGATATTGCTCTACCTAGCGCAGTTTCGAAAAGATGTTTAATAATTTGTAAGTAGAGCCTACGGTCTAGACCGTTATTCCGGGTTTCCCGGTCTTCGGTTTACCCTGATAGACCGAAATACCGGGTAGAACGAAAATACGGGAATCCCAGAAAACCTGGCTACACCGAAAACCAAGTAGACCGGTATACTCGTAAAAACCGGTCAGCGCGATTAAAACAAACTACTTTTTGCATAAAAATATATGATTTTTAAACACAAAATCACATTTAAAAAAAAAAATGACTTTAAAAAAATATAAAAAATTAGTATCTTTTTTTACAAAAAAAAGTACTCTTGAAGAAACTATCCTTTTCAAAATAGTATTATCTTTAAAAAATAAGTATATTTTTGAAAAAAGGCTCTTTTTCAAAAAAGTATATTTTTGAAAAAAGTATCTTTTTCAAAATAGTAAATTTTTAAAAAAGTACCTTTTCAAAAAAAGTTTTTTTTTTCTTTAAAAAGTATCAAAAGATATATTTTCCAATAAATGTTCATTGTTTCACTTTATCAAAATTAATGACTTTTCAACAAAAAAGTATCTTTTTAATGGTACTTTTTTTAAAATGGTACTTTATTGCTTGAAACAGATACTTTTCTGGAGAGGTACTCGTGTTTGAACAATTTTCTTTTTTTGGAAAAATGTACTATTTTCATAAATGTACTTATTTTGAGAAAAGATACTATTTTGGAAAAGTGACATTGTTTTTAAATGTATCTTTTTGGAAAAATTGTACTTTTAAAAAAAAAGAGATATACTAACGATGCCTTTTTTTTTTAAAGAGTAGTTTGTTTTGAAAAAAACATTTTTTTTTTTGTGAAAAAGTTACTTTTTTTTGAAAAATTATAGTTTTTTTGAAAGATGTACTTGAAAACATATACTTTTGAAATCAATATAATTCTTTTGGAAAAAGAGTACTTATTTGTGAAAAATGTAATTTTTTGAGAAAAGGTACTTTTGTGTTAAAAAAGGGTATGTTTTTATGCAAAAAGTACTTTGTACTCTTTTAAATCGCGCTGACGCGTTTTTACAAGTGGACCGGTCTACTCTTTATTTCTATCATATTTATATTGACTATATTTATTTTAATAAATAAAAATAAAAACATTGGATATGGTGTATTACTTAATTAAATTCGGTTCGATCTACTTAATAAATTCAATTGTGACAACATGTATTTTTTTTAATTCCGTATGTATAATTGAATAGTCAGTACTCATAGCCAAATATTAATGACTTCAATTGAATTTCTAGTAAAATAAATATTAGTAAATGTAACTATCAAAATTCGGTTGGCAAAAAATTCGGTTGCAGCAATTGGTTCTCTTTTCTGTGTGTATCAGCTGTTAAATGGGTGGTCAAATAAAACAGTGATGCCAACTTAAAGTTGTGACACTCTAAAAAAATACGCTTTATATTTAGACAGCTATTGATGTAAGTAGTTGAAAAATAATTTAGTTTATCTTATATATAATTATTTCTTTATATTCTTAGATATTAAATTAATTCCTATCGTCATTGTGGGCATATTAAAATTTTTAATTTTTTGTAACGTGTTTTTAAAAGAATCACAATTTTTTTTTAAGATTTTCAGGAAATAAATTAACTAAAATATAATCTTTCTACAAATTTTTTGATATTCAGCAAAAATTTTATTATTTTAACAATGATTTTTTAATTTTTAATCAACTAAGTGTTCAAAACTTTTGCTGAATCTACTAATTATGCTGACATGAGCAATTTTTTGCAAGCACCGTCCTGACTAAAATTTGTTGCTGACTTTACTAACTTTTTTTTGAGTGCACTTGTTTTTCCATTTTCAAATATAAATTGTTAATATCTGAAGTTTCACTTTGAACACTTTATTTATATTATTATTATTTGGCCTATTTTTTAAGCACCGAAGTTATGTTGTTTGTTTTGAAGTTGTTTTTATTCAACCTTTCAATATTTTATAAATTAGAATATTCGAGCTCTGGGCCTGTTTGTTTTGCAAAAAATCTCCATGCTTTTTTAATTAAAAAAATATTTTATTTTTATCTTAATCTTACACTAATTAAATTTTATAAATATGTAAAAATTAAAAAAAGCTAAACCTAACATGAGTTTAAAAAATTTTTTTTTTACAATTTTTCAATAAAAATTATGTTTTTTTCGACCTTTAATTGTGCAATGAATGATGATAATCTAGAAAATTCACGAAATAGATCTATCAACACATTCCTGAAAGGGTCAAATAATAAATTTGAAAACAAAAAACTCTATATATTATTTGTTAGGACAATATCCTAATAAAGAAATATAGAGTATGGCCTCGAACTTGAATAATTTTCATTTTCAAAATTTTTTTTTTCTAGAACTATATTTCACATCATATTAGCAAATAAATGTTAGATTTCGATAAAAAAAACTAAAGTTTTTAATTTTAACAATATAATACAAACCCAAAAATAGATCCGATGATTTTCTAACAATGAGAAATAAATATTTTTTGTTGAAATATTAAACTTTTGTCGAAAATTTTTCATTTTGGAAGCAAAAATCGTCCAATCGTCATTTGGTTATTTTGGGTACTAAAAATCGTCAAAATGACAATAAATCGTCAAACCTAGCAACACTGGGGCTAACTTGCGCTAATAATAATCCATACATAAAAATACGAAATTAATGTAAAAACAACAAGTGGATCGTATAATTAGGCTGACCATTCGTACTGATTTGATCAGTACATGTACTGATTTTTGGTCCCGTCTATTGATGAAGGTATTATGTACTGATTTGTACTGATTTTTTAAAATTTGTATTGATTGCACTGATTTGTAACATTTTCAAAAAATTATGTTGTTTTCCATGGAAAAACTGAAATTTTGATCCATTTAAAATAAAGTTATGAGAACTTGGGAGTTTTTCTATAACGTGAATCATTCTGAACCAGACGTTTTTTATAAACTAAAAAAATTTGAATCTGATTGAAGCTGTAAAAACATTTCTTGAAATCTAAAAATATTTATGGTGGCAAGATTTTAAATATATTATAAAATCTTGGTTGTTTAAAAAAAAAAACAAATATTCAGGACAACAAAGAAAAGATCGTCAGTATGCATAATTATAAATAAATTAATTGTAAATTAAAATTAAATCTATAGTTTTTTCTTTAAGAAAAACTTCTTGGGATATGAGTATTCTTTGAAAAGAAACATTTGTTTGAATTCATTTTTTATTCATATAAATTTGCTGATTCGGAAATTTTTTGTGTAAATTATGAAATAATTTATAATCTATGGATATTTCTGTAGGAAAAATACGTTTAATCTCGCTGCGTTTTTTAAAATTTGTCACAAAATTTCAAATTTCAATGAAAATGAAAATTATTCAAGTTCGAGGCAATACTCTATATTTCTTCATTAGGATATTGTCCTAACAAATAATCTATAGAGTTTTTTGTTTTCAAATTTATTATTTGACCCTTCCAGGAATGTGTTGATAGATCTATTTCGGCAATTTTCTAGGTTCCCATCATCAGAACACGTTTTGAAAGCGGTAGCAATCCCATGCCAAACATCAAACATTCATATGAACTAGTTTACTCACTACATGAGAACTAATATACATATGAGTTTGAAGTTAAAGATTATAACCATTGATCAAAAAATAAATTGAAAACTTGTTTGATGTGCAAGGTCCACCTCTGGTGGATATTTAATACACGTTTTTTGTTTTTCTCTCCTTTTTATATTTTGTTTAGTTTGTAAACAAAAAATTTGTACTGAATTCATGTCAGAAAATATGGTCAACCTACGTATAATTAATAAATTTTTCTTTATTTTACGAAATTTTCTTGTTGTTTTAACATTTTTGAAAGTTTATGTAAGGATTTTTATCAGTATGGGACCTAACACCGAACTGTTTCTCTTGGTAGAGTTCAGTGACATGTTCTAGGTTATATTCTGTGACATGTCACGAGGAGTCAATCACAAAGCTTCAAGGAAAACTACAAAAGGAAAGATTTTAAAATAAAATAATTCAAATAAATTTGTTAAAATAACCAGAAAATGGTGTAGTAGTTGCTATTGTACGACTAAGAATCGCATCTTTCCATTGAGGCAGGCTTAATTAGCAACAAATAATGTTGCTGCGTGATTTGCCACCTTATTTTGTGTGTTATCGTCCTCTATAACAACTTGAGCGGCTCTCGTCTTTAAATTACCAGTTTTATTTTATTGTATTTGTTGTTGTTTTCCTTCTTTTTAAAGGATTTTCAAACATACAAGGAACGTGAGTTTTTAGTCAATTTTAGTTTTAAATTTCAAATTGATTTCATTGGAATTGTAGAATTTGATTATTTTTAATTGAACTGACGTTCACCGAGACTACAGAGATCTATTGAAATGTGATTAAATTGAATTACGCATTTCATGATTATTAGAAGAAGAAGGAACAATAGCTCGTATTTGTGTATAAACATATGCAACATTGTTCCAAAAGTCCAATCATACTTTGAGCAGACAATTGGCGTCGGTAAATGTCAATTTTGGACACGCATTTATAGAGGAAACATTTGCCAGCCAACTAAAAAAAGAAAACTTGTTATAAAACAAACAATGCATCTAAAATTCAACTCTATTCGCCATTGTGTGATAGAGATTCCACCATATTGCAACACACTTACAATGTATTATGGGTAAATATAATAACTAGGAACATGTAAAGATCAACATATTTCAAGGTTAAATTGGTTGCAATAACCACCGCCACCGCATCATATAAAAAACTATCTTTACAAGTACATTGCTGCTGTTGAAAATCGAAGCGATCATATGAAATGTTGGAATACTCGTAAATGCAGAAAATTGAATTGATATTTGCTTCGTTTTTTTTTTCTATATAATATCAGGGGTGGACAGCAAGAGAACCAAATACATGTAAGGACTTCTGTATTGTTATTAGGGGCCAACATTTAAAGGGGACAAACAAAGCAACTAGGAGCAGTGATATCAGGCACTACCTTTGAAATACGGTTTTCGATACAAAACCTTGCAACTGACTATCTTTATTGCTAAAATACCGTTACCGAAATAATTGAAATACCGTTACCGTAATAATCTGACAAGATTAAAAAAAAAAAATCGATGCACATATATAAATTTTCCCAAAGTTTGATCATACACTAGCCAGTCATTGGAATCTGGCATAATTGGGCTAAAAATATCGGTGCGCATTGAAATGAATAACTAAATATAACTAAAATAACGCTACCCTTAAAATATTGTTACCGAAATAACGTAAAAACCGTTATGCTTAAAATAACGTCACCAAAATATCTAAAATTCCGTTACCGCTAAAATATCGTTACCGAAATAAACTGAAATATCGTTACCCTTAAAATACCCGTACCGAAATAAACAAAAATATCGTTACCCTACCGAAACCCGCATCGAATTGCTTACCAACCATGACTAGGAGGTAGTAACGAGGCAGTAAGGTAGGAGGTAGTAACTGCCAGTGGTACAAAAATCAAGCACTGGCATACAGTGAAAATAAATTACTGGCGGAACACTTGCTTTAGCCTAGAGTTGCCAGATTTGAAATATTAAAAATCGGTACATCGAGATTAAAAAATAGTTAGTAGAGAAATTAGTAAAACGTCTTGTAAATCAAGTATACAATATTTCAGAAAATTGTTAGCTAAAATTTTAGTTATACGTATTCAGCTGATACGTATTCTGATATCTTTTTTGTGGATAAGGATAATTTTGTGATTTAAAAATAGTAAAATATTTTAATATCTTGTCTATCATAAAAAAGTTGCCGGAAAACGTTATGAAGAGTTGCCATAATTTTATTTAACCCTTTTACTACAGTTTTACACTACAGTGCACACATTTTTAAAAAAATTTTGAAAATATGATACTGAAATAACACTTTATATTTTTGTTTAAATATGTTCATTGCGATATTTATTTTTGCGAAAAAATAATTATATGCACAAACTATTCATTAGGGCAATATAGTCGCGATTTTTGTTAACAAACTACTATTTTTTAATCAGCTTTTATCTCCGAAAAAAGGGCGATTGGTGTATCTCCCAAACTAGCAAACATAGAATCTCAAAATTTAGCACGTGATTCATTTAATGACCAGAGCAGAATAAAATAACGCATTTTTGGTTATTCGAATGTTTTAGTGGTAAAAATGGTACTTTTGTGGTAAAATAACATTTTAGGGGTGAAAAATTTATTTTTTGGTGAAAAAAAACTTTGAGATGAAATAAAAATTTAAGGTTAATTTTAAATATTATTCACCTCCTAGTGTCTGATGGAAAAATTTGACGTTATATTTTATACATAAATTTATATACACTTAGACTACTACGAGTATGTAGGTATACTAAGTGTAGTTAACAACAAATGAAGTTTCTCTTGAAGAAAGGACGACTTACATTTTAGTAATTTCAACTAACATTGTCATTTGTTTCTTAATGTTCAAAAAATTAACCACATACGATATGTAGTAAAAAATAAACAAACATATATTTGTTTTATTTTTTATATATAAAAAAAACTAGTTTATAAAATTAATGTAAAATCATAATACAGTGTTTGATGTGGTTTGTTTTTTTAAATGAATAACAATTGTAGTAAAACCTTAAGTTGCTTCTACAAACGACTGTTTTTTCTCTTAAAAATAAAGATATTGTATTATAAACTCAAACATCTACAAATATTTACCGCAGAAGTTCCCTGAGTGTATAAATTTTACTAATATACACAAATTTATATGGAGAACTCTCTATTGCGTTTTCACGAAGCAATCGCCATTTCAACAGACAGACGGTCATCGCTTAGAATTCAATAAGGATCAAGAATATAAAGGGTCCGCCATCTAAGGTTTTTTTTTTCAACTAGTGCTTATTTCGTGAATGGTAACACTTAGCTCATGTCTGATTTGACAGATAATTAGTTTTATCCTTCCGCTGAACGAATATGGTTGTGTATACGCTTGAACAACGCTGGGAAATATTGCGACATTACTTTGAAAATCACGGTAATGAGCAAGGAGTGGCCGTTACAGTCAATGGCGATCGTTATCGGGCCATGTTGAACGAATTTTGTTCACAAAAATTGCATAGGGTGATATTGGCAACATTTGGTTTCAACAGGACGGCGCTACGTGCCACACAGCCGAAGCTACACTCGATGTTTTGCGCCCTGTTTTTGAAGATCGCAATATCAGCCGCAGAGCTGATGTCGTTTGGCCACCTCGGAGCTGCGATTTGACACCGTTGGACTATTATTTGTTGGGTGCCGTCAAAGATAAGTGTTACGCCAACAAGCCAGAGACAATTGACGCTTTAAAGAACAATATTCGTGAAGCCATTGGTGAAATACAGCTGCACACAATCGATAATATGCTTAAAAATTGGACCGATCGTGTAGGCTACTGCATGGCCAGCCGAGGCAGCCATTTGAATGAAATTATTTTCGATTATTAACCTGAAGGATTGTACTTTCAAATAAAAAAAGAAATTTGAGAATATATTCAGTAGTTTTTTTTATAGCATTTTCAAAAAAAAAAAGTTATTTGGCGGACCCTTTATATATTTTATGGGGTCTTAAACCTATATTTCGATGAGTTGCAAACGGAATGACAAACTTATAAAAATCTGACCAATCGAGTCTGCGCGTTGTAGTGTAATGGTTAGCGCGTTGGACTGTTACACAGACGGTCCCGTGTTCGATTCCCGGTGACGACAATATCAATTTAGAAAAATAATGTGTATGAGTTTTCTATCTCTCATATATATCGCAGCGCTCTTTGTTCCCATAGCACTTAACCAAACCGAAGTGGGGCTTCAATTAGTTCGCCAACTCTCCATCAAGTGGCGAGCAACAACTGTACCAAGACTTATCATCTCGCGCAATTACAGTGTTGCCATGTTTAAAGCCCTTCATCTTTCCCCATTCACTACTAATTTTCACTACTAATTTCACCACTATTAGAATAATGCTACATGCCAATTTCGACATTCTGACCTTTTTAGTTTACGGGATACACCAAACACCTCTAAATGTGTGTTGAAAAAATTGGACTTTCTTAACAAATATCTCGACTTTATTACCCTGATGAACAGTTTATCCACATAATGATTTTTTTTCAATGACCAATAATCCTAATGCACATATTTAAACAAAAATGTTAAGTTTTAGTGCATTATAGAAATTTTTATATTTATTTAAAAATGTGTACACTATAGTGTACAAGGGTAGTGAAAGGGTGAAAACAAAAATAGTGGATTTTTTTTTATTCAAAACTTTTAAACTGGATTACATATGACAAGTTTCGAAAATGGTCAATGTACCAAAAAAAGAAATTTAAATATCGGTTAACTTTAAATAACCAAGATTTGTAACATTTTTGAATAGAGATTTATCCATAAAATATAAAAAATAAAATGTTTAAAACATCTTCAACTGTCGCTGATTCATATTCGCTCAAAGTTTTAAGAATAATTGCTAATATTTCGTTCGAAGGATGCTTTATTGCTAAACAAAAATACAAAAATTTCTTCTCGAAGGCTTTAAAAATTCGTTTCCGTCATGAGGCCCTTAACCGATAATACTTCCCTCCTTAACAGTGGTCAACAATTCAATGCAACAATCTCAACTTTAAAATCATCCTGATCATCGTCATCCACCTCATCATTTGTAACATGTTGAACAGCAGCCATGCATCCAGCCAGCAGTATTTCGCATATTGTGGAGATTATTGGTTTCCACAGTGGCAATTGCATTTAAATGCAATTGGCTAGTTTTTTTTGCAAAACTTTAAACATGAATACGTTTTCAATTCTATGCTTTGATTACAATATTTGTGTGTGTGTGTGTGTGTGTCTTAAGGAATTTCGTATGTGAATCTGTGTGTAAAAATTCACAGAACATATCAAAGCGATCGATAAGTCACGTTTCTGGAAGGAGAATGACTTGTTATTATTATTGTTGTAGTTTCTGTTGTTGGTTTATAAAAGGACATTGTCGGCATTTTAATCTTCAGCATGTGGTTTAACGTCTACCATATTGATTTTGGCGACAGTTTTTGTATTATTATTTTTTGAAGTAAAACAGTGCACAGTGGGGTGTATCATAAATATTTTGAAAATCATTCAGCCATTTTGGATATTTTATATGGTCTAATTTATGTCAACATAAACTTTATAGGTAAACTATGTCTAAAAACTAACCGATTTGATGCAAATTTTGAACATGGAATCAAATCTAAGTATTATGTAACAAGTTTCAATCGAATCAGTGCAATTTTCGGGTATAGTCAATGAAAATTATTAAGTTCGAGGCCATACTCTATATATCTTTATTAGGATATTGTCCTAACAAATAATCTATAGAGTTTTTGTTTGTCAAATTTATTCTTTGACCCTTTCAGGAATGTGTTGAGAGATCTATTTCGGGAATTTTTTCCCTTAAATTAACAATAAATAAAATTACAATTTAGTTACATATATAAACAACCTTGCAAAGCTAGTAAAGCAGGTAAAAATGTTAAACATTTATATTCGAATAAAATATTTGTTAATAAATTTATTGAAATGAAATTTATTACTAAACTGTACCTTGCTATTTTTACAGTTATATTAGTTTTTTGTTTTTATATACATCGAGATTATTTTTATGTTATTTTCAATTTATAACGAGCTTTCAACCTCCGTATATTTACAAAAATAAAGCAAATCAAACATATTAGCTAGGTTGATACTAGTATTTCGATCTGGCTAAAGATCTCATCAGAACCCGAAGTTTTAGAAAAGCTAGAGCCTATATAATAGGCAGAACTTTAACAAAAAACCTATTAATAATCAATTTTGCTCCATTCTTTTTATTGTTTTTATTAAATCAGAAAAAAAGGACTAAATAAAATCACACAATTTCCAAAAACTTAAAAAAGAAACCTGAAATGGGATTTTATACATTTATTGCTGTCTGGTCCACATTTGAAGCGATATTTAAAAAGGATAATGCTACCATATTTGAACTAAATTAGAGGACATTCACCTGTTTTTCATTTTCCAATTTCGGTAATGCACTCAGAGAAAAAGTTGGTTGAGTTTGAAATTTTAGTAAAAAAATTGTCGAATTCGGAGGGGTCTAGGGGGGAGAACAATAACAACTACATTCAGTAGTCTTTTAGAAAAATATAAATACTACATGCGTTCCTGAAGAAAATTTTAGACTGGAGGCAAAATAGTCTTCTATTATTTTGGCCAAAAAATTACTAAAATCACAGTTTTTTTATAATTTATAACTTTAGAAGCATTTTACTTTCAGCGTTAACAACATATTGCAATCAATTTACTATTTTTTTTTGTAAATTAAATAACTTGTTGTTAATATCACCAACACTTTGCCAAGCAATCGGACTTAATTGGCCTTTTCCATTGCCAAAAAAACCGGAGCAGGTTATTGCAAAAATACAAAATTCTGATTTTCAAATGCGTATAACTTTTGCATTTTAAGAGATAACCCACATGAGTAATTTATTGTTCGAAACTACAAGCAGATTTAAAAAATGTTTCATTTTTGAAAATCGGTTGATAAATACAAATATAGCAAGCTCTAAAAATTGTTGAATACCCGAAGTGTTCTACTTTGGAGTCTAATTGATCAGCGCCTGGTAGATCTACCGAGCCCTTCTTTAAAACTTATGAAATTATGTTGATTATGGCTGGGTGAAGTTTCATGGCAATCCGATCAGCCATAAAGAAATGGCTGAATTATTTCCAAAATATTTATGATACACCCCACTGTGCAGTGGTTGAAATATCAGTAATTTATAGATCAGTTAAAATAAATGTTTAAAATTTGTGGTTTTTAAGGAAGTTGCTTTGTGGACTAAATATTTGATTTGTTAATGATTAAAATTAAAAGATATTTAAATTGATTTGTAAACTAATTGAAAAACACTAGTAAATATCAAAAATAAATCTGTTTGATCTACAAATATTTAGTTAAATTTGAGCTAAATTTTGGTTAATTGAAGTTAACAAATTATTTTGCTAAAATAAGAAAAAATAATTATTTGTGATTCCTTTATTTTATCAATGTTTAGCAAAACAAAATGCCAGATTTAGCAGTTTTTTAGCTTTTTGGCTTTTTCTGCTACTTTCAGAGGATTATTTCTATGAGTGTTTTAAGTCAATTACATTTAGTGTAGCAACTAAGATACTTGATTTTTCTACACTCAAAAAAAAGTCAGTAAAGTCAGCAACATTTTTGCTGGGAGAATCCTTGCAGCAAAATTGCTAATATTAGAACAATAATTAGTAAATTTTTATGCAAGGACCTTTATATTTTAGTATACGCTTCAGACTGGATTTTGTTAGTTCCCTCTTTTGCACTTTTATATTTTTTGTATAATTTTTTTCTTTGTTTCTTGAAACCAATCTGTAGGTATGAGTACCTACTTCAGTATTGTGAATCTAAATTAAATATTCAGAGTTGTTTTTGTTTTATTTTACACTAATAAAAATTAACTAGTAGAAAGGTCTGTAAACGGGTTCTAATTTAGTGGAACTATTTTTTCTGTTGCTTACGATTAAAGCAGTTATTTGTCTTAAGTTATTAGCAGAGAAGACAAAAAATGGTAAAATCCGTGATGTTTATGGCAAAAAAAAATCAAAAAAAGAAAAAATAGCAAAGCTACAAGAAAAAGTAAAAAAAAATTTTTGAGAAAAAAGTATTTCAAGAAAAGAAAATTTTGAAGCTGGTTTTAAGCCCAAAAAATAAAAATCAAGAAAATGACAAAATAAGCAAATATGAGTAAAAATGGCATAAATGAGCAAATATTGCAAATTTGTCTTCTCTGGTTATTAGTTATCTTATTTCATCAAAAGTACAAATTTCATCCGTATTTGAACTAGTTTTGAAACCTAATATTTAGTAATACAAGTCAACTACAATTGACTTGCCTTCTGTAATTTTGTTTAATTTTTCTTCAAATTTAAGAATGACCATATTTTAAATGTTTGCATTTAAAATTTTTTTTGCCAGATTTGCGAATTAGTTCTATGTTTTTTGTTTTTCATTAATTTCCTTACTTGTTATCTGTTATCTGTTATTTGTTAAATTTCTTTTGCATGTTTGAAATGTTTTTAATTTGGTTAAGTTGGGTGCGATGTGTTTCGATTATACATATATTAAAAAAATTAAGTTGACTTCAGTTAAATATATTTTCAAATGGCTTATTCAATTAATTCAACTTCACTAAATTAAGTGGGGTTTAGCTTGTGTCATCTCAAATACTATTTGTTCCATCACTAATCTATAACCGTAAAGATTTTTTGTCTCTAATATTTATGTCATCTCTTATCTATAACCGTTAAAATTACTTTTTGCTTTTACAAAGTAAAGTTAAAGGTTTTAGATAGTGATGACACAAATATTAGAGGTGACACTTTCAGTAGTAATTACAAATTAATAATAATATTCTATCCCGTTCACACTAGTGGTTTTTTAAAACTTTTAGTTTTTGATTAAAAATCTATATGCAATTTAACATGTAAATACAATTACTTTTCAAAACCTAGTAGTTTTTGGTTGTAGTATAAATGTTGTATTATTTAAAAAACATTAAGGTAGTTCACAAGGGAAGTACTAAATGTTGTATGTATAGTGTAGTATGTGGTCGATTCGAAAATAGAGATGGTAAAATTTTGTTTTAAAATATACAACATTAGATGATATTACGATACAACATTTGTATCTTTGTTTAATGTACCATGTTCGAGTGTGTTAACAGATGGAAAACCCAACCCAAAATCTTCGTCAAATTGAAATTAAAATTTCAGCATCTCTAGTTTTACAATACAACATATGTATAAAGGGTGATTTTTTAAGAGCTTTCGGATTTGATTTAAAAAACATATCAAATTTAGAGAAATGTATGAAATCTTTATTTGAGTCGATAGAACGATCAATGTTTCAAGATGATTTCATGTAAATGTTGACGCCGGCAACGCCTCAAATGGTTCATACGCTGGGTCCAAAAAATAGTCTAAAGGAGTTAAACAAACGTGATACAAACTGTTCACCAAACTGGCCTCTCAATTGGGTCATTGGTTCGCGTGCTGTGTGACATGTGGCAACGTTTTGTTGAAACCACACCAAACGTGAAACAAACTCGCCTCTCAATTGGGCCATTGTTTCGCGTGCTGTGTGACATGTGGCAACGTCTTGCTGAAACCACATGTCACCCAAGTCCAGCTCTTCCATTTTTCAATTTTGATAACAAAATTCAATAATCTGCAAGCGTTGTTCATTTGTAAGTCGATTCATGGTTAAATTATAGACCAAACTGAACATGTTTAACAGTAACATGTTACATGAAAACAGCTGAGCTGCCAAAAACAGTGTTGCCAAAAAGAAAGTTGGTAAAAAATCACCCTTTACAACACTTAGTACACACCTTGTGAAACCCCTTATTTTGTCGTATTTATTAAATTTATTTCTAATGCAAAAAAACTTTAATTCTATTTAAGGTTTTATCAACCACTTACCTCTTCAAATGTAATTCACTCTTTCCCACATAATTGCAATCCTTTTCCATACATTTAAAACTTTCCTTCGAATGTGAGTTTAGATGAATTGTTAACAAAGATTTACTAACGGCAGCATATTTACAATTCTCATGGGCACATTTATAACGTTGATGGTCTTCAGCATTGGTTCCATGATGTGTCATGGAGTGCATTTTCAAATAATCCCTACAATTAAACCAAAAACAGAGGAAAAATTTATTTCAAAAAAAATTAAGGACAACACGTGTTTTTGGACACTTAAAACTACATTCGCAATAAAAAATTTACATACAAAGTTGTATTTTATTACAATCAAAATTAAATGTTTGCTCCTTTTTTTTGGATGTATAATTAGATTAAATCAAAGTTATTAGAAATTTTTGGTAGAAAAATTGTAAGCAATTTTTCTAGTCACGTCTTTGGACTAACACAAAAAAGGACGTGACGTTGAAAAATAAGTGAATGTTTTGTATTCAGTAAAAAAACATGCATATGAAGTTCTTTTTTTCTGTTTTTGGTAAAAAAAGGTGAACGAGGACAACTGACCAATTTTGAAATGAAATTTAAATTGAATCTAATGTCTGACAAGCATACATTAGAAGAATGAAAAAGTTTACTATACAAGTACGAATAATATATATTTCGGCCATTCCAATGTAAAATCGGCCAAAATCTGACCTTGGGTCTTCCGATTTAAATTATATTCTGCACGCACAAACTCTGTGAGGCACTTAAATATAGCCGTTTTTATTTTGCTGAAATTCGAAAAATCATGGTTTTATTCGCGATTTTTTTTTTTTTGAAAAATAGAAAATATTTCAAAAGTGTATAAGTTGGAACATTCGAAGATTCTTTAATATATGTCAGATCATTAGCATTTAAAATGAATTGGTATACTCCTCTACTGCAGATTATTTTAATTTTCCAGTGTCAAAAATAAATGCATTTTTTATGCAGTTTATTTTTGAAATGCATTTTTCTAGAAGTTGGTCATTCTCTATTTAGAAAAACAAAGCATATTTGCAAAATATGCAATTTTTGCCAACAAGTTAATCTTTCACTTTTCGGATTCCCGGGGTTTAAAAAATCTTATTGCATTTTTACATAGAAAAAACCAAAATTTGTTTTTTTATTATTCAGATGTATTAGGATTAAATTTTAAAATGTTGTGTTAAGGGCCCCATTTAAAAGTCTCTGTTTTTAAAACCGTATGTTTAATTTTTGAGAATGAAATTCTTTATTGAATCTAAGAAAAAAATTTTATATCATCATGAAGGATAATTCTTTCAGTGGATATTTTGTATATAAAATTTAAAATATTACTCTATGAAATGCAACTTTAAACGCGGATAGCGAACTATAACTGATCTCGAAATTTTGTTGTTGGCATTTGCCCATAATGGATAATACTCATCGTTTGCATGCTATGATGTCATTGACGAAATACGCAAAATTTGCTAAATTTGGGACAGAACACACAAGAATATTATCGCAGACGAAAAAACATTTGCGTAGACGATTTTTAAAAATTCTCAGATTTTTTAAATAAGTACGAATATCTATTTTCAGGCATACCACCTAACACATAACAAGGTACCTAAAATGTATCAATTGAACCTCTGCTATGACAACGCTATGTTAAAGTGACTTGTCCATCAAAATCATGGCACTTAATTCGTAAATTCTTAACACAAAATCGAGTTAATAAAGGTGCAGAGGCTCAAAAGCTTACTGAAACAAAATCATGGGGTCTTCAAGACGCAAATTTTATATTTTTCCATCAAAATATTCGATTTCAAAAATATTTTTCACTTTTTTCCCTCGAGATTTTAAGATGAAAAACGCAAATCTGGGGCGAATTTAACCGAATTATTTTATGTGCATTCGTTTTTTAGAACACTCCCGGTTATTGTTTTATTTTTATTATAATTTTACATCTAACCTAAGCTTGCCTTAAGTAAAATTCGAAATTTCGTTCAAAAAGGGAAAAGGCTTCACCTTAACTGGTTGTCCAACTCTTTTTTGAAATGTGTTTCCTGGAGTATGGGCTTATTCGCCGCTAAGTTAAAAAAGAAAGTCTCCCCATTGAGCTATTTTTAGGAATTTTTGCCAAAAAAAGTTTTAAAAATTGGGGTTTAAAAGATTCCTGTCAATTTGGGAGTGCACCGGTGACTTTCCCACGGAGAAACCGCGTCGAAATCAAGTTTTTCTTAATGCACTAAATTTGTAAATTCCTAACACAAAATCAACTTAATAATGCACTATGTCTTCAAGCTACAAATTTTATCCGTTATCAGAAATGTTGAGGTTAAGAAGAAGAATAAACGTTTTTCTCTAAAAATTATAAATACTATTAATTTTTAAATCAGACTAGCCTAGATTCTGCCTTTTTATGGACAGTGATTTTCCATTTAAATTGTATTATTATTTGTGTCTTATAATTGTCAGATCTCTGTATGATCAATTTTTGAACAACCTGCGGCTGTTTTCTGTTATTGTATATTATACTCAGAAGTGACAGCACTAACAAAAAAAATATTCTATTTTAGATTTTTGTTTATTTTTATTATCTCCTCCGTCTCTATTTCACAACGTTACCAGATTGACGAATGGTTTTTTACGTTCAGTGTTGACAACTTTGCGTTTTAAGTTGAACGCATTTTTTAAATGTATTTCCTTGTGTATGGGTTTATTCGCCGTTAACGTAAAAAAAGGAAGAGTCTACCCTTGAGGTACCAGTAATGCTGTACAAACGGGAGAATTCAAAAGACAAAAGTCCACCGTTAACGGGCTGTCCAAACTACTGTGCTCGAATGGAGTATGGATTTATTCTTTGATCGGCGACTTTTGGAACTTTTGTCAGATAAGTAGTATAATTGGAGTCTAAAAAGCCTCCGCCAATTTGGCTAGAAATCTTAAATTAAAAACATTTGTTTCTTGGGATATGAAAAGATACTTTTTGTGATTTCAAATAAGAACGTAGTGAAAATGAGGTTGAAGAAGAAAAACGTGACGTCCCTACTCACACATTTCAAACCTGTGGAGGAAACAACTTGAAATTTGTCGTTGATATCCAATAACGCTATTATTAATCTCTCTCTAAATTAGACTAATGTCACTATTTTGACTATTTTCAAATATTTTTTTCTTTTCAAAATCATTATACTAAATAAAGTTGGTAAGGGAGGAAATAATAAAATTTTATGTTACGTTATACGAAAAGAAAAACTACAGAATATTTATTCTCGCATAAAGATTATTTTGTACATAAATGAGTTTCTTCTCTATTGTAAATGTTATGAAAATATTACGTTGTTTTGTCATAGTATTTCATGACGAACAAGAATGTTAGTTTTGCTTCAACTCTCTCGCTTTTCGAAAATTACATTGTTGTACATTCAAACAAACGATGTTTGCACTAATTCACCAAAATAGCTTTAGTAATGTTAAGCCATTATCCTTTTTTCCCTGTTTTCTTGTATAGATTATGAGGAAAATAACGATAAATTTGTACGTTTGTTAGGAAAAGTAGTATAAACAGGTAACTTTTTCTATATATAAAATAATGATGCAACGAGTATAAATGTAGTTTACACTGTATTGTGTAAGTCTGTAAAATGACGAGAATAAAAGCTATGAAGACCGATAAAGAAAAACAAAATATTATATAATTCTATTAAAATAAAAAACTAAACGAAAATGCATTTTTAAAACGGAATGAATTTACAAGGTGGCCCCTAAAGAACTTTAGACTTAATAGTCCTTTTGCTCTCATTTTTCAAAAAAGTGAATTACTACGATTAAGCCGCATTTTACCAAGACATACTTAGTTAGTTCTAAGTTCTAAGTAAGTAACAAATTATTATGGTATTTATCAAGTTTGATATAATTTTTATTAAAAATAAAAATTATGTTTTTTCGACCTTTAATTGTGCAATGAAAATGGAAAAAAACCTTTTCCTGCATCCGCTCCTGGGTGAGCTAGACTGAGGTATTGATAACATGTGCATCAAATTTGAGCGAAATCCGTTTTAAAATAAAAATTTTATTATTAAATAATAAATTCATATTTTGACATAAAAAGTAGGCGTAAATGTGGGCGTGTTCTGTAAACAGTATATGGTTGCAGTAATTGGAGTAATATGATCAAGTGTACCAAATTTCAGAGAAAAACGTTAAAAATAAAAATTTTCATAGCGAACAAACATACAAACAGAAAATGAATTTTACACTGAGGAGCATAAGTGTTTCTACAAATTTTACTCAAATGCAATCAGTGTATTTTGTTGTTGTTAACTGTTGCTAAAAAAAACAGCTATGTCTTTTTTTATGTTTCAATTGGTATAAAGTTGCAAATGTTTGTTTTTGATTTCTGAAAAATTAAAAATTTTGAGTTGAGTCACTTTTGTACTAGGTGTGTGATATGTTTAATAACATACCATATCCCAATCAGCGACAGTCCAGTGATCGTGTGCTGCAACAAAAAGATCGAGTGGGACCCTTGGTGCGAGTCGACGGAATTATGCGCAATGAATAATATTTGTCCATCCTGCAACAAAATCTTCCTGATGTAGTGGAAAAAATGGGTCTTGCTGCTGAAAAAGTAATTTTTCAGCAAGACAATGACCCCAAACATACCGCACATATAGTGAAAGACTGGCTCAAAAAGCAAATATTTGGCGTGATAACGTGGCCTCCACAATCTCCGGATATGAATCCGATCGAGAATTTGTGGAGTCACGTCAAATCACAGCTTGCAAAATATGCCAGTCCTCCAAAAGACGTGAACGAGTTGTGGGAGCGGACGAAGGAAGTGTAGGAGGCGAATCGTCCAATATTTGTGCAGAGGTACACACAAAGTCTACCTAATAAAGGGTCCGCCATCTAACGTTTTTTCTTCAACTAGTGCTTATTTCGTGAATGGTAACACTTAGCTCATGTCTGATTTGACAGATAATTAGTTTTATCCTTCCGCTGAACGAATATGGTCCGTATGTTCGTTATCTTGTGAAAAAAGAGAAAGAAACTGGCATCCTCATCGATAAAACAAAGCGTGAAAAGCCAAAAACAGTGCGTACACCCGAGAATATTGCTGCTGTGGCAGAAAGCGTGCGTGAAGCGCCATTAACATCAATTCACCGTCGTTCTCAACAATTGAGCATTTCGAAGACATCATTGAGACGAATTTTGCATAAAGACCTTGGTATGACGCCATACAAAGTAAAATTGGTTCAGGAGTTCAAAAAAAAAAGTTATTTGGCGGACCCTTCAGTATCTTGGAGCTAAAGAAGGCAAAGGGTTACTGGACCAGTTATTAAATATATATTATTGTTTTAAAAATATAAAAATATATAGTGAGCGCAAAACTGTATCACTTTGAATTATTTGCATTATGCATTATGCATTCGTGTATTTGTTGTTGTAATCAGGATAAAACCTTTCTGAGAGAGAAGACGCTTTTACAAACATAATATGAAAAATTTGATTGCATTTGAGTAAAATTTATAGAAATTATAGGTTGTTAAAGTGATTGTTGTTGGTTTGTGATACACTTATGCTCCTCAGTGTATATAGATAGATTTAAGGCACAAATAATAATGAAATGTTTTCACGGATAAAAATCAACATATATGGACATGTATGAACTAATTCATGCTCATATATGAAGGCATCATGTTTTTTGAGTTATGACGTTCTGGCAGTAAATGAGCGATATATATAAATATTAACTCAATTTTCAAATTTCATTTGTGAACACATATAATTCATGTATTGACACATGTGTGCTCATGTATGGATCCATATTTGTCGATTTTAACAAGATTGTTATTCAAAATTTATATTATTCTTTAAAACAAATAAAAAATAGTTGGTACTACATGTGTACTAACGTTGTGTAGAATAGGACATGTTACAAGTAGGAGCATTTTTTTTCTCATAAATTATAAAATAATTAAAGTTTTTTGTTTTATCTTATTTCCTATATCCTCATTGAGGAATACATGTGTTTGTAGGCACAGGAGTTAAAACAACCTGGCGCTAGTATACTTGTACCACTATCGTGTGCGTGACGTTTCATAGTATGAACTTCATACATAGGTGAAAATTTTAGTGAAAAAATGTCGACAAATCAAAAAAATCTAACGTTTCACAAGTTTAATGGTACACCTTATTACCCTATTGTATAAAAGACAGTTGATTGTCCGAGCGCTACGGATTTGTTTTTCTTCTTTTCCAACATAAATCGGTTTCTTCGGCTAAATTTAGATATGACAGCTGATATTAATCAAAAACAAGAGTATGTTTGATTTTTTGAGTCTGATAGAAAAAACTAAAAAATGTTGACTGTATTTAAAAAAATTCTTCCAAATCTGTATTTCATATATTAATCCTCACATTTGAATCTAAAGCAATATTCTTCATTACTTTGGAGTATATATAACTTCCTTTAACTAATTCGAGTTGCTGAAGAAAATGTATGAGATTTAAAAATGTATAATTCCACCATCATATCCTGCGTTCTTTGAGACATATAACATATCCTTATGAGAGGCAAGAAATAAACAAGTTTTAAACATGTACAACACTAATGCATTCTTATATACACCGTCAATGCATACATACATTCATGCATACAAACTAACACCAACGACAAGTGTCATAAATATTTATGCGAGTTTTGGGAATAACAAACAAAACATTTGAAATGCCAACAATTTTCTAGGTTCATATGAAAAACAAAACATGTCTACTTGTCGAAAGCAACGACAACAAAAACGCAAAACTTAAGAAAACTCCGCAACATGCAACACCACCTACAACCACTGTAGACAATGAATGAATGAATGGAAAGCATCACAGCAACAACAACAACAAAATTAAAGAAAGAAACAAAACTTTTTGACAAAACCCGGTTAAGACATCGAACATCCGTAACTAACAATGAGTAACATGAAGAAATCTTCTAATGCAGGATGTTAACTCCGCCTTGGATAAAACTTAATCAGGTAAACAACAACGGGATATGTTTGCTGCATGTAACAAAATGCTAAAATATAAGAAACATGTTAGAAGAAACCTTTTTGGTGTTATTATACATGAAGTATAAAAGGTAGAGTTGTCACGAATATTCGTTTACTGTTCGGTATTCGGAGTATTTAAACTATTCGTCAGAATACCGAATAATGGCACTATTTAGGCCGAATTATTCGGTCAAATGAGAATAGCTTAAGTTAGTATTTTTTATCTTAAAAATTTAAAAATTTTAAAATTTTTAAAAAGAAAAGCTCATTTACTTCAATAACGTCATAACTCAAAAATTTTGATTTTGTAGAAAACGAGTTTAAAGTTTTCAATTTACTACAACCTGGAAGAAAAAAATAACGACATAATTTCTCTCAAGAGGTGAGTGTACAAGATATCAATACGACTTTTCTACACAATATTATACGTGATGCAACGAATAATTCTGCGTCATTAACTCAAAAATCATGTTTTTTGAGTTGTGCCGTTTTTGCAGTAAATGAGCGATATGTTAACTATAAATTAGTTCCCTATGTCGTGTCTAATGCCTCATATGGAGCTCTCACGGTATCCTGAGTTATCAATAAAAATGCGAAAAAATGTAATTAAGCAGCCGATAACTCAGAAACATGCAAGAATACCACATACGGATTTGGTGACGGTATATAAGAATAATTTGTAATTAACATATATTTTTTATAAATTTTAGAAAACCAGTTTTTTTGAAATACAGCGATTTAAACCACGGATTTAGAAAAAAATGCATTTAACCGTCAAGAAGTATGTTTGTGAACCATTGAAAACCATGATTTAAATACCTAAAATAGCGTAACAATGACTCTTGTAGCTTAAACCGTTTAAAAAGATAGGGGCAACTAATTTTACAAAATTGTGAAAGGCGTGGTAGAGAAGAATGAGTGTATTTTCTAAAAATCATAACTACATTGCAATTTTTTCTGAATCAGACTGCGCAGTTTCTGGTATTGAACCTTCGTCAGTGACCCTGTTTATTTTTATATTTTTCAATAAATTATTTTTTTTATGTAAATCTTTTTTTCTATGAAAATGAAAATTATTCAAGTTCGAGGACATCCTCTATATTTCTTTATACGAGTGTTTGTTTTCAAATTTATTAATTGATCTATTTCGGGAATTTTCTAAATTCCCATCATCAGAACACGTTTTGAAAGAAGTGACAATCCCATGCAAAACATCAAACATTCATATAAACTAGTTTTCTCACTAAATGAGAACTAATATATGAGCTCGAAGTTAAATTAATTAATAAATTTGCAAACAAAAACTCTATAGATTATTTGTTAGGACAATAATCTAATCTATATATGGTCTCGAACTTGAACAATTTTCATTTTCATTGCTCAATTAAAGGTCGAAAAAACATAATTGTATTTTTAATAAAAATTATATCGAACTTGTAAAAAAGACAAAGTACGATATTTTTTTCTATTAAATTTAGTACCTTTTTTAGGATTTTTATCCATAACTTTGAATCCCGTAAGAGCTCCACAAATTAATTTGGCAGCGGCATAGTGGAATAAATTATAATTAACATATATTTTTTTGAAAATTTAAAAAAACCAGTTTTTGAAATACAGCGTTTTAAACCGCGGATTTAAAAAAAAAGTCCTTTTACCTTCAAAAAATAATGTTTTCGCTTATTTTATTTAAAGCATGATAACAGCGGACTTGAATTCATGAATCACGTAGCTTTAGCTGTTGAAAAGATATAAACGATTATGTACGAATACTTTTGTTAAATTTTAAGCTTTTTCTTCATATTTTACGATATTTCCACAACCGTTAGAGCTAACAATCTAAAACTTGTACGATGACATATTTATATGACACTTTCCTTCCATACTAAATTTGGTTAAAATTGAAAGGGGTAGAGGTCGATGGTTTGATGGTTTTATATAGAATGAGTCTATAGTTGTAAGTTTGATTACTATGAATACAATAATGGAGCAAAATTTATGATTAATAGGTTTTTTTGTTAAAGCTCTGCCTATTCTAGAGGCTCTAGCTTTTCTAAAACTTCGGATTCTGATGAGATATTTAGCCAGATCGAAATACTAATATCAACCTAGCTAATATGTTTGATTTGCTTCATTTATGTAAATATACGGAGGTTGAAAGCTGGTTATAAATTAAAACTAATAAAGTATTATAATTCAGTTTAATATCGTCGATATTTAAAATACAGTGTATTTTTATATGAAATATATATGATAATGAATAAAATAACTATTTGGCATATATCGGGTATTCGGTTTAAACCGTGTATCGAATATTCGGTAAAGTTCCGAATACACTATTAGTGACATCTCTAAACTAAAAAACATGCCGCCAACCTTAAAGTAAAACTTTTTATATTTAAAATGTTCTATTGTTACTGATGATGACAGCAACACCTTTCCGAACACAACATTGTTTTCTTCATTTTCGTTTAAATTCATCCAAGTGTGAAACATTTCGTCAAGTTTTCAAGTGTAAAACTCTTTCCCTTATCAATTTTCAAACCAACATCCTTTAAATTTAAACAATTCACAATGGTTCCAAGTCAAATTTTTTTTGGAAGAAATTAAAAAATATATTATGAAATTGTTAATTCATTTTCTTAATGGCAACCAGTGTTGACAAGTATTTTTTTTTACAAATCCCCCTAAATTTTACAAAAACTTGACTAGATTTACTCTACTATCAAAAAACTTCCCTCTAAAAATCTGCTAAATATTTTTAGTTTTTATTTCAAATTCGTTGAATAAAAATGTTAAAATAACTTAATTTTGTTAGAGTTTTGCTGTTTTTATAGTAATAATCTGAAATTTTACTTTAACGGTGTAGTATAGTGATTGAAATTTTATTTTTATAACGGCAAAATTAACGGCTTCAGTCAGATTTTTACGCCTCTTAAATTTCCCCTAACGAATTGTTACACACTAACATCGCCCCTAAACAACTAAACACCCCTTAAATCTAGGGGGAAACCCTAAAACTTGGCAACACTGATGGCAGCACGCCAAGCCATCTTGAAAGTATAATAAAAATTACGTGGCAATACTGGCAGTGTGACAAGTTGTCCAAGTTGACAGGATCAAAACAGTTTTACAATTATATTAACACTAAAGTTAAAAAAGGAAATTATAAAAAGGATATACAGTGGAAATTGAAGCTTAGTGTAAGTACCGAGTCAAAAACTCCCAGTGCACGCTGAAAAAAAAACGCCCTGTTGGAAATATAAATGCTGGTAATATACTTTTGTTTGGAAAACATTTCCGTTTCCCATGTTTTTATTATAACATGTTTGCTTGCAAATAGAATTATGTTTGCCTGTAAACATCTATATGTTTGGAAAAACATATATGTTTGGAAAAAACACCAAACATATATATGTTTGGCTGCAAATATATATATGTTTATTATATGTACTTTTGCATGTCCAAAACATAATATCTAAACATTTTAAAATGGCAAATATATCTTGGTTTAGGTTTAAAAATTTGAATCATTATAAACATATAAATAATTACCTGCAAACATATTCAAAAGTGTATGTTTTCAGCGTTTGGTATGCTGCGGTCATAACTCAATAACTTCTTTGCTTATTAATTTGAAATTTGGTAAGGATATACTTTCTTATCTGTCACCAAAATTTCCGTGCAATAAATACAGGGGTTGGCCAAGTTATATAAATATAAAAAAGCATTGAAAATGCACTTAAATCGTTTACACTTGATCTGATATTTAGGCAAACTATTTATAAATATCGTCTAATGCCTGATATAAGAAATTATCAAATTCGGTCCATGTATTCAGAAGTTATGTGTAAAAATATGATTTTCGTTTATATTCTGTAAAAATTTTATTATTTGGACTTAGTTCGGTTGATAAAAATGGTGATAGATTAGATTATATGGCACTATGCACCGCGACCAACTTAGGTCTTTTGTGCTGCCTAAAGTTACCCTAAAGATTCAAGCTACCTATAAAGCCAATAATCCTATTAGGCAAAATCTTCATAATGTCCGAAGGGGAGACAAAGCGATTGCCAAGAAACTTGGCACGCCTTTCACATAGCCTCGGACATTCGCAAAGAACATGCTCTGATGTCTCAGCTACCAGTTCGCAAAACCTACACTCATCCGTGTCCGAAAGACCCCTTTTGAGCAGGTGGTATCTGAGATTGCAGTGTCCAGTCAGGTAAGACACCAGGGTTCTCAAGTCACCCCTCCCGAGGGACAAGAGTCTCCTCGATCCTGCACTATAAAAAGAAATCAATCTCTTAGCCTGTCGTTGGCCAAGAGAGTTTTCCCAATAGAGAGAGAATTCTGAATCCCTCCACGACCCGAGCTTCTCCCTAACATACCCCAAAGGTATACCACAGAATGGTTCAGGGCCAATAAAGGGCCTTCGGGCCCCGCAATTAGCAAGACAATCTGCCCTCTCGTTGCCCTCATGCCCCTCGTGACCAGGAACCCACCCTAAGGTAAGCGAGTTGCGCCTGCCAAGTCGGTTAAGAGCCAGAATGCATTCCATGACCAGACCAGATGACACCTCATAGGACATTAAAGCCCTTAATGCCGCCTGACTGTCGGAAAGAATGTAGATACGAGATCTAATAGTGCCCCTTCGTAGACACTCCTCCGCGCAGACACAGATAGCAAAAATCTCTGCCTGAAAAATGGAGGGGTATCTACCCATGGGTAAGGCCCGTTGGAAACCTGGTCCATAGACACCCGCACCAGTGTCACCATTCGCATGCTTTGAGCATAAATATTATAACTTGTTTTAGGGTGAAACTCACCCAACATTTGCTTTCAGAAATGTGCACCCAGAATTTGTTTTTTAGGCAAATTTGGCGTTGAGCTTTTAGTCGAAAACAATTTGTCAATTTTCAAAGTCTTAAACAATTTTTAAAAAAACAGTGGCAAACAATTTGATAATACGACTTTGCCGACGTTTTGAAAAAGTAATTTCCCAGTGCTATTCAAACAGAAATTGCAAACGGATCTAAAGCATTTATTTTATAAAAATGAGTTTTTAATTGTCAAGTTTTTTTTTCAAAATCATATAAATCTGGCAACCCCTACAGTGCTGACATATTTGTGCAGCAAATTTTTACCCAGCAGTTATCATTCACTTACGTTTTAAGCTATCAACTATTAAAAAATTTCAGTCGAAAACCGGGTAAATAATTGTCAAAAACCGAAATTTAACCTCAAAACCTCGTTTTGCAAACACTAAACGTCTGGCAGCCTGAAGCTATTATTGTTACACTCAAAAAATAAACATGCATTATTGTTAAAATTTCCAACTATACTAATCGATTCAATTTTTATACAAATTTGATGATTCGAACAAATATTTAGTCCATACCAGTTTGCCATGATATTCCTTGCCCTAATCATGAGAAATCCAAGGCGGAAGTACAGCCAGAAAAATTTAAATAGTAGCATATAAACTTTAGTTTATTATTATTATTTATTGAATATGGTAGTAAATTTTTGATCTTTTTATATAAAATTAACCATTGCAGGGTAAGTGTACACAATATATAATATTTGAATTACAAATTTCATTTAACGGTATTTTTTTCCAGTAAAGGCTCGAAATTAATTTTGTATTACATTCCTCAGTTAAAATAGTATTTTTTAACTAATTTTTAGTCTGGTGACAAGTGTGTTGTAAAATTTGGTTTTCGAAATGTAAATTCCACATTTGTGGTTGAGTTTCGAAGAAAATATTTTTTTTTTATTCCCAAAAAAATTTCTATGCTTATAAAATGCCAAACACTTTAATTTGGCTCTAACTCCTACAACAAACTAATTAAAAGTTAAGAGCTGCGTCAAAATTTGATGTTTTACAACAAAAAGTACACATTAAAAAAAAAAGTTAGTAAAGTCAACAAAAATTTTGCTGACTCAGGGAAGGTTGTGGGAAAAAATTTCTAATGTCAGCAGAAACTTTTGCTGAAATTTAGTGAGCTGATTAGTAGATTTAGTGATTAGTAGAAATTAGTAGATTTAGCAAAAGTTTTGCTAACACTAAGTTGATGTAAAATTAAATAAAAACTTTAGGCCTTATTAGCTTAAGAAATCAACAATTTAGAACATTTAAATAATTGGCCAAACAACAAAATAAGGAGGTAAAAAACCCTTGCTGAAAGTTAATAAAATTATTGCTGAATATTAGTAGACTGAAAAAAATAACAAAGTTTGTAGAACAATTATTCTTTAGTTAATTTATTTGCTGAAAATTTAAAATTTTTTTTTGTTATTATTTTAAGAATTATTTAGAATACTTTACAAAATATAAAAATGTTCATAATCCCACATTGACGACACGAATTAATTAAATATCTGAAAATATTTAGAAATATTTTCGAACTAAGAAAAAGGATATATAAAAAATTACATAAGATGTGTGTCCTTGCCTTTTGCTTTAGTCTGTCTACCAGAACGTATATTTGTTTGCAATTGGACTACACTACATTAATAGTCAATATAATCATTTAGTTGTAAATACACTTTGAACCTTTATTAAATTTAAATATTTCAATTGTCTTTAATTTAATTAGTAGGCAATTACTTTGACAAACCGATGACAACACAATATTTAAGATTTTTTAACCCGCAATTATATGTGTACGATACACATTGCTTTGGTTTTATTATGTATGAAAAACAGATAAAAAATCTTATATGGTTGATTTTTTTATATATCTCACAAGAGTTGTACGTTTTATTACTTTTTTTTAGCAAATAAATAGTAAATATTAGTAAAACATTAAGTTCAAAACAGTTAACTGCTGCTAAAATTTTAGCTGAATACGCAATTTTCAGCAAAAAAAGTTGCTGAAAAACAGTATACATGGTTTGCAGGACGTTTTAATAACTTTTCAACTAACTTATTTTTTGAGTAACCCGTTAAATAAGGTTTACAATTATAATATCATATATTTTGTAAACTTACCCTTCAATGATTAATTTTATATAAAAAGATCAAAAAATTACTACCATATTAAATAAATCATTCACAAAGTTTACATGCGGACTATTTAAATTTCGCCTTCTGTATAATCCAACTCTTGTAGAAAAATATAAAAATTTCTCTCAAATCTGTATTGTACTTAGCAGACATTGACTAAATTTGTTTGGTTTAAAAAAATTTCTATACTGAACTATTTGAATCAAGTAATGAAATTCATTTCATGTCCCATCATATGTTACATTATGAATGTTTATAATGTCTGCGCATATTATAGCATATGTAATTAGCAGGGCAGCGATTTTCATGCAAGTGCATGTTTGTAGTCATTAGTCCAAATCGATTTTGACAAAATACTTTTCCGAATTAAAGAATTTGCAACAAAATGGCATCGATTTGTTGTTGCATATTTTGATATAAATGCATATTTTTGCAAATTTTAAATTTAATTGCATATATTTGAATGTTTTGTAGAAATCATAATTACACTGATAGAAAAAAATTGGTAAACATTTTTTCTAAAACCACTAAAAATTTGTTAAAAATGACGTTGAAGAAAAAACTGCTAAAATTAACAGATGTTTTTACGAAATATTAGTAATATAATAATAGCGAATATAAATCTGCCGAACTTACGAAGTTTTAGTTATATTTGAGCTAAATTTTAGTTAATTTAAAGTAATAAATTAATCTGATAAATTTGCAAAAAATTTGCTAAATATTAGTAGACAAAAAAAAAAATCATAAAAAATATGAAATTTTTCAAGTTTTTTAATTTTTTTTTAATGTGTATAAAAATCTACCCCTCCGAAGTCAGCAATCAATAATTTTTAAGCAAAAATTTCTGTTGATTTTAGCAAAATATTTTGTTATTTAGCTTTCTACTACATTTAAGGTAAATATAGAATAATTTTGTTTATGTTACAGTTTTTGTTTGCTGTTTTTAGCCTACAAATATTTAGTAAAAGTTTTTGCTAATTTTAGCGGAGTGAATTGCGATTTTCAATTAACTAAAATTCAACTCAAATATAATTACAATTTTATAAAGTTAACAGTTTTAATTTTGCTGTTCCTATTTTATTTATATTTAGCTACGTAATTTTTAACAAATTTTTAGTAGCTTTTTCTGCTATTTTTAACATTTAATTAAAAATAAACTAATGAATGCATTTGTAACCCTTCAAAGAACAAAATATTTCCCTACTTTTTTCAATTAAATTGGTTTGTTAAAAACTTTTTTTTTTTTTTTTTTAATTAATAATCTTATAATTACAAATTATATCCTATTACCCTAACCGAGCACTAGCTACTATGGCTTTCGGCGCGTTGTAACGAAAACATACCTGTGCCTCTGGTGGGAATCGAACCCACGACCCCCGCACTGATAAACCAGCACGTTACCAACTAGCCTACCGGGGCGCACTCGTTTGTTCAATTTTAAAAGCTGTCAATTTAATTGAATCAAATATTTGCTCAAATTCGGTACTTACTTGATATTTTTATACTATCACTCAAAACATATTATTGTTGCATTTTGGAATATTTATGTATGTAGTTTTTTTTATTAATGTTTATGTATTAATAATAAATATTTAAAATTCATTTTAATTAGATTTTTATTAATTCTCATTAGGTGTATTGCTTTAATAAGTTAAATCATTTTATTGCAGTGGTTTAAATCAAATATTTATTTATTTTCAAACATTATCATAAAATTGATAATGTAATTTTTGTTTAATGAAAACGTAACCATTTTTTTAAACAAAAAATGCTAAAAATAAATTAAAAATTATTAAAAAAAAAACTCAAATTTTTGCCATACTGCCTACATTTCAATCGAAAGAAAAACACAAATTTTTGGGTGAATTTGTTGACATAAGTATACAAAAATCTGCTAACTAAATGAGAATTACATGCCGGTTTAAATTCAATGTTATAAAACTCAAACTATAAAAAAACATTTGGTATATCAATTGTTTTTTGCTTTTTGAGAAGATATACAATATGGATCACTTTTTAATCAAATGAGCTATTCTTTAATTGAAAAATAATTCAATTAAAGAGCTATCAATTTGTAATTGGATTAGCAATTTTCGTTGTTAGTGGAATTTCAGCAGTTAAAGTTATTGAATAGGTAGTTTTCGTGTTTGAAATGGGTTTTTATTTTAGCAAAGCATCAGATTGTCATTTGTTATACATTTTAACGCCTCTCGAGTAATAAATAGATTTCAAAAATGCAAAAATTTAACTGAATATTATTTTTTTCTATAATTTTTAGTGTATATATTTGTCTTTTAGTACATATTAGAGTTATAACATATTTTTTGCAAAATTTTACCCCTATAAATATATATTTTTTGGGTCATTTTAAAACAAAAACCTGCCCGTATGAAGTGCATTTTGTAAAAATACACTTTTCACGTTTTTGTTATTAAAGTAGCATTAGTGAAACAAAATTACTATACACCATTATTTACAATACTTTTTACGTAATGAGCTCGCTGTTCTGCGTATTTAGATACCCATTCGCAAAAAAACCCTATTATCTTTTTTCTCGAAAACTCAAAAACTGTTAAACTTAAACGAGTTTGTGTTCTTAAGATTGTTAGAGTCTAATTACTTTACAATTTTGGGGAAATATTGATTTTTAGTTCAAATTAACAAAGTAAAAATGTTGAAAACTTAAAAAAGGTTTATGCGGGAACTTTTTTAAAAACCGCGAAAAGGTAATATTATGTTTCTAAGATTTTTTATGTACTTTACGGCAAGATAGCTAAAATTTTATATTTGCAAAAAAAAGTCAAAAGTTATAACACTTGTGCATATTTTTTGGTTTTTAGTGCATATTTCGATTTAAGTGCATATTTTGGATTTTTTACTGCATATTTAAGTGCATATTTCGATTTTTTAGTACATGAAAGTCTCAGCCCTGGTAATTAGCAAAGTTTTACGCTCCACCCAGCCCATTATCCTCTGTTGGAATATACCCATCTCAATGTCTTCTACTTTCATCTTACTTCTACACATCATAAAGAAGTGACGTTTGTCGCGTTACAAGGATAAACAACGTACTGAGGCAGAAAATTAGCAAAATAATTCTTTGTTGTTTTGTTAGAAAAAGGAAATAAAAAGGAGTCTAAAGGATTAAAGTGAATACAAACAAGACATGTATAAGTTTATACACTTACGTGGGATGCATGAACGTGTACGTATGCATATATGCATTTTTAATGAAAATTAAACAAAGAAAAGGATTTAATAAAATGACTTCTTAGAGTTTAATTGCAGGGCACAAATGTTAATGAGATAAAAAATGTTAATTCAAAACTAAGAAGGAGTTTGAACAACTAAATGTCAAAACATTTTGAACAAAATTTTATTCGAGTTTATGTCTTGTAAATTATATCACAGTGCGACTGAGTCAATTAAAATTTTGCGTGTTACTCCAATCTGAAAAAGGATTATATTTCTAGCTGGTATAAAAAACCATTTTCCAACGAAAACATTTTTTTTTTGCAATCAATCAAAATTTTCAAAATTTTTCCTGATTTTGATAACAATTCAGATACGTGCGCAGAGTCTAGAATTTTATATTTTTTTTTGCTTTTTTAAATTTAATTTTTTTCAAAAATTGATTATCTGTTTGGGGTAATTTATATGTTATTGGAAAGCTTATAAAATCTTCTTTCGTATGATATATATACATTTTTATTTTCCAGGGATGGGAGCTGTTATTTCACTTTATATTCAAAAAATACCAAAAAAACAAAACCAAAGCTCTGTACATTGTCAATTATATGGTATAATAGAATAGAGAAGACATGAGACCAACAATACAAGTACTACATTTTTTAGAGAAAACAAATCTTCGCGGCCACTAAAAAATTTCTAAATTTTGTCTGTCTTTAGTTTAGTAGCACCTCAGCGATTTTGATAAAAAATTTATGAACGTTTCAGATACGTGAGCAGAGTCGAGAATTTTATTTTTTGTTCAAAAAATTATTTTTTAACTTTACAGTAAAATAATACGCTCCCATAGCTGGAAAATAAAAACATATATATACTATACGAAAGAAGATGAAGAAACTTTCCAATGAGATATAATTTGTCTCGAACATATAAGTAATTTTAGGTTAAATTGAAATTTTGAAAATTTAACCCTTAAGTCTCGGCGCCTCAAAAGGAGGCGTGTCAGACAAAAAAAATCTCTGTCTCTAAAAAAAAGTAGTACTTTTATTATTGGTCTGATGTCTTCTCTATTATCTTCTACCCTATAATTGACAAAATACAGAGTTTTGGTTTTGTTTTTCGGTAATTTTTATATATAAAGTGAAATAACAAGCTGCCGTCCCTGGAAAATTTTGATTGGATGCGAAAAAAGCGTTGTCTAGATTTTTTCGTGTTCATTGGGAAATAGTTTGTAGACCATTTAGAAATATAAACCGCGTTTAGATTTTAGTAGCACGTAAATTATATTTAAATCGACTTAGGCGCACCGTCATATATACGAGGCGGACCCAAAATTACCCTACCTGACGTATAGATGGAGGCAGTAGTTTGAAAAAATTACTTTCAAGGCGCCACGTTATTTACTTTTTTTTTGGAGCAATTAAAAATAAACGATATCATCAAATTTTGCAAACATGTAAAAATTGGTCATCGCTATATCATTCAATAATTTCACTGGAATGGTCTCAGTTCAACCTATATTCTACCATGGGGGAGTCTGTTCTTTCGTTTACGACTATAAAATATTGGGTGGCAGAGTTTACGAGCTGCCAAGACGACCACATGGTCGAATAATTAGGATGTCCACACCAGAAATGGTTAAGAAATCCACAAAATAGTATTGATGATCGTCGGCTGAAAGTGTGTGAGCTGGCTAAAATGATAGGGATTTAAAAATGTGCTATATATCGCATATTGACCGAACATTTGGAAATGAGAAAGCTGTGTATTCGGCCGTAGTATAGTAAAGACGGTTACTTTTCAAAACTGGTTCTAGAATTATGTTAAAAGCGGAGATAACAATTAAAGAGTGGAGGCGAATAAGGGTATACAGATTATATGTTGGGAATCGCGTTTTTACATAATATAATAAAACTAGTATATACTTCGCTATTTTTGCTATTTTTCCACATTTTTATCTCAAAAAAATTAAAAGTCCAATTTTTATTTGTTTCAATATTTTTTTAAAATTAATTGCATAGAACTTTTTATTTTTTAACACAATTTTGAAAATATAATAGTAAAACAAAGATTTTCTTGATAAAGTTCAAAGATAACATTCTAACGATGTATTTTTATTTCTCAAATATGCAAAAATTCCGCTA
Source organism: Delia radicum (assembly GCA_021234595.1). NCBI lineage: Eukaryota > Metazoa > Arthropoda > Insecta > Diptera > Anthomyiidae > Delia > Delia radicum. The sequence continues at coordinate 195,513,344 of CM037854.1, forward strand.
CTATAAATGCTATTTGTGTTTAAAGTATTAAGAACAAAATGGGTATATGCATATCCAAAATAAAAACAATTTTAAAAATATATTATAAAAACTTCTGGACACTATACTTGACTGTGATCGTCAGAGGGTTAAAAGAGAATTATGTAAATCCTCATTTCAACGCAGTGAATTTATTTGCTTTAATTACATTGCTGACCAATAAAGTGTACTAATTAATGATGAATATGTCTTTTATCCTTCCATTTTTTAAAAAAATAATCTTGATGTCCTTTCTAACTTATAAATAGTGTTGTTGTGGGAATATTTTTAAATTTTCGTCAAAATCGGTTGATAAATACCGTACCAAATCATAAATTTTTCAACATGCTTTTAAAAATAAATTGATCTCTATAATCTTCTCCATGTTTTGATAATTTTCAAGTTTAAATTTTTGTAACTTCGACTTAGTTTTTTTATACAAAATTTTGCGTATTGATAAATGTATTCTAGATCTGTAGATATGCTAAAAAAAATATTTAAAAATATAAAATTTTGAATATTTTCTGGGTTCTTCTCGCCTTCTGAACAAGTTACTTTGTGTTCTGTATACCCTTATTCGCGTCCCCTCTTCAATTGTGCTATTGGGATGCCAGTTACGCTAAATTTGTTCATATTATAGTAACTCACAGATTTCCTTAAATTTTCGAAGTTTTTTAGTTACATTTTTTTCTCTAGTCTCCGCTACAGTTTTTTATGATTATTTTTTAGAAATTTATTTTAATGTTCATCACAAATTATTGTCCTTGTTCATCTATTTGGATGTTTTCGTATTTTTTTCTTTGTGCGATACTTAAGTTTTACGACTGACGAGACCAATATTGTATAGTAAAGCAAAAATATTAAAAAAACCTTTAGCAAAAAATTTACAGCAAACGGCCACTTGTACTGTTTATGAAAACAGTTGCATCATTCCATTCCATTTCTCTCCTTGGAAAGTAGAGTGTGAAGTCGTCACTCACTTTTGCAAAAAGATAAAGAAGAATGAAAACTCTGCGCCATATACTTCCGGATTTGTAGACAAAAGTAAACCAAAAAAAATAAAAATTAATAATGATAAAAAAAGCATGAACCTCTTCAGTGAATCGTCATCATTGTACATGAATGGACATGCATTTGTAAAACTTTGATTTTTTTTTTGGTTTGAGTGAACGAACAATGGCGTATTTGATACATTTTTCATCCCACTGTGCAGGAGGATATATATCAGTTTGTAGTTCATCGAAAGAAATTCTGGGCCCCTTAAACTACATGCAGTAGTTTGCGCTAAAATTCGTCCCGCTTAACCCTCAAACCAACCTAAGCTTTTTTTTAAACTAAATTTATACCACGTGTTTTTTTCTGCCTACTTTAGGTGATATAGGGCGAATCTAAAAAACTAATTCATAAAAATTAATAAGCTTAGGCATAACTAACAATCCCGAGCCGGACCGGCAGATCTTAATGAGCTTCGTTGTAGAGAATACAAATTTAAGTTACCCGTGTTTTTTAAGCTGCCCAATCTCATGTTTAGGCTTTAGGGTCAAAAATTACCCCAATTTACGTTTTCCGGTTTATTTCGTTCTATTTAAAGTAACTATAAACAAATTTTGTATCAAATGAAAGGGTTTTCGAAGGCTTTGCTATACAGAAAAATTCGTTTTGAATAACATTGAATCTGGCGTTTTATAATGGAATTAACGTTGTCTCAGTTTTTTCCGATATTCATAAACTTTCAGTTTTTATGTGACTTTTCCAACATTTCAAATAATTAAAAAAAATGTGGCAACGCTGAGTTTGATATTAGCAATATGGGTATCAAAATTGTTGTTTTCTTGAGTACTTTAACCCTGTAGACAAATAAATTTAGTTTTCATAAATGAAAGACAAGTTTTCATACAAAAACTAATGAATTTTCAAAGCAACTTCTTAACCCTTAATCTTGAGATTGGGCAGCAAAAAAAAAATCGTGTCTCTTTTATTTGCTCCTTTACAACATATCCAAAGTTCATTAAAATCGGCGACTTCGGGTCGGGATACCTCCCTTGTAAGAAATAACTATACTCTAACAATTACACTTTTTGTGCTTTTACTTAAGAAGATATGGCGATTTTCGTTTTTTCGAAAAACGAGAAATTGAGCGAAACCCCCTTTCCATCAATGTATATTGATAAAATTTAAAGGCTTTAATAGAACTACTATATATAATCTTTCTCCCAAATTTCATAAAAATCATACGTTTTCAAATTAAGACGACGTCCTTCAGAGATATCCTATTGGGATCCTGTATGTCCTTGGAGTAAAATCAGCGATTTTTTTAATAAGCTTAAGCTGCAATTTTACTCTGTGTTTACTATCAGCGGTTTCTAATCAACATAAATATTGTTGTTAGTCGTCAATAATAATAATTTTTTTTTTTATTACTCTAACCGAGCACTAGCTACTATGGCCTTCGGCGCGTTGTAGCGAAAAAAGACCAGTGCCTCTGGTGGGAATCGAACCCACGACCCCCGCACTGATGAGCCAGCACGCTACCAACTAGCCTACCGGGGCGCACTCATAAATATTGATTTTGTCTCGCTAATTCCAATTTTTTTCATTACGTCACAACCGTGGTTAAAGTTGCCAAAACTTGCTATTTTGGTTTTTTTGAAGCCTTTAAAGAGTACATAAATCACATTCAAACCAAGGAAATTAGTCGAGCTGTGTTATTTAACTTTAAAGCTAAACTTTGGCTTTTTCATAAATGTTTTTCTCAAAATCGAATTAAAAATATGTTTCAATGTCTAAACTTGTCGCCATATACCATAACACGACCAAATATAGTTTTTTTGCCTAAGTATTCTGTCGGACACTTAAAATTTGTGTATTAAAACTTCTAATATGTCATTAACTTACTACTGAAGAGTTTGCAAGATTTTGCAGAACCTGTCTCGGTAATACATATTTTCCAATATATTTAGGTACGCTGAGTCTAAATTTGGTAAACAAATTCAGTTGTAGTTTTTGAAATAACGTTTTTAATAACGTTAAATAATTTAATGAATTTTTATGATTGTATAAATGATTCCCCACTTAAATGATTAGAAAACTCTACATTTATGGTTGCGAATTTAGGCGGGCACTACTGTATACTATTGATCAGCATGAATAGCGAAGCCGATTTAGCGACTTCCGTCTGTCTGTTGAAACTCAAAATACTCCTCTGATAAAAAAGCGGAGTCGTCAAATTGTTTGTTGATGTTATAACACTTTGTTATTAAAAATGAGTAAAATCGGTTCGCGATTTCAAAAGTGGTGAGCTAAAGTACACTGATAATAATCCATGCATAAAAATACCAATAAATGTCAAAATAACAAAAACTTTCGTAAAATAAACCAATATTTGTTCATTCTACGAAAGATTTTTTTGTTTTGACATAATTTTTGTATTTTAAGCATGGATTATTATGAGTGTTTAAAGCAACTTAAACATTTTTTTTTCAGAATATTTAAATTGAGCTTAACTGAGATTTCCAATTGTAAAAATTAATAACTTTCCTAAAATGAAGTTATTAGTTTTGAAATCGAATCAAGAAAATTGAACAAGGAAAAAAAAGTCATTGGCAAATTGCTCAGTCGATTAAAACAAAATCGAATTAATCCTCAAATTTGTAAAACTAAGAAATTCGCAATGATTAAAACTCGTAATTAAACAAATCTAATAAAAATCTAATAAACAAATATAATTTCAAAATAAATCGAATGAGACCAATAAGGAGATCCTTAAATTTATACCGCCGTATTCATAAAAATATTAAACAGCATTTCAAATACATTTTAGTTAAAACAGCCTTAAAACTGTTTATTCTGTTGAAATTCGAATTAATTTTCCGCAAATCTGTCACCAATTCCAATTCGAATTCTTTACAAGCTTTGCCCATAGATTACATAGACTACATAGATCTCAAACACTTTTTCTTCTTTGTAAAGGTACCCATACACTATGCACTATTCTTATGTAACGTTTGCTATTGTGCAAAATATTACCAATGTGTATGTGATATTGAAAGATTGTACAATATTTTGGAAAAAATCAAAAAGGTTTTGATTCTTATTGCGCAACCAAAAAATGTGAAAAATATTTTATAGTAAGTATGTTGACCACATTGTGTAATTTTAATATCCCTCCACAACAGAACAAAAGAGTGGTGTCATATTTGTGCAAAAGTATTGTACATATTATTGCAATGTGTAGGGAATGAAAATGACAATAATACTGGCAATAATATTTGCAATAATATTGCAAAGTGTATGGGTACCTCAACAGACAGAACATGTTAAAGTCTTTGCGTTCTATATAATCTATGGCTTTGCTCACTACTAGCTTAAGTTTTTGATTAAAAACAAAAGAAGTGATCTGATCCGATTTAATAACTCAATAATATTAACACTGTAACACTGCTACAAATGTATGCATCCTCTTTTTCTTAATACACTTTACGCTACTGATTTTTTCTGAGGAAAAGTTTTCGTTAGAACTTTAGTTATTTTAAGTTGGCTGTTTGCTAGTGGTAATTCATTTTTATTGAAATGGCATAAAATGTTCTGAAGTTTACTGTTTTCTATGTTTGTAAGTTGAAATAGTGTTCGTACTATTAAGTTTTTTTTTATAGTGCCATCCCATCATGGCATAGAACTCATCATTGGTTTATCCCGAAAGAATGTAATAATGATGTTCCATTTTTTTATTTTTTTTCAATTTATACTACAGCTCAGTTTTACAATTTATTTAAAATTGTATTTCATTTTAAGTTGTTTTTTTTGTATAACATGCATTTCAATAGCAGCCTATACTATTCGTCGTCAGTCAAACATTACTACAAATGTTACTACTGACAGAGTTTCAAGGAGTGGATTCTTTTTTAATAAATGTTTTGTAGTTGCAACCGAATTTTTACCAACCGAATTTTTGTGGTTCCACGTACTATCACTATTATTAAATTTTAATACTATTGTAACAACCGACATTTATGTACAAATTTCTAATTTTTATTGTAACAATTGAATATTTTAGGTTTATGGACTATAATTATTAATATTTTTATGCGTCAACCGTTGTGGGTTGTCCCTATAGAGATGAACCTTAACATATCCCCACAAAAAATAGTCTAAAGGCGATAATTCGCACGATCTAGGCGGCCAATTGACTGGCCCCAAACGTTAAATAAACTGTTCACCGAACTCGCCTCTCAATTGGGTCAGTGTATGGCGTGCTGTGTGGCATGTGGTACCGGCTTGTTGAAACCGCATGTTACCCAAGTCCAGCTCTTGCATTTTTTGCGATTTGTAATTTGTAATTTTCGCACGGTAGCGCTCGCGTTCCTGCCTTCGTCGTCTTTGAAAAAGTACGGTCCAATGATGCCACCGGCCCATAATCCAATACCAAACAGTTGCATTTTTCGGATGCCTTTTCTGCAGTGCTTCTGCTGCTCTTCACACCGAAATACACCAAGTTTTTGCTTATTCACGTATCCATTCAACCAGAATGAGCTTCATCGCTAAACAGCAATTTGCACTTTCTTAACCGAACATGAATTTTGATAATAAAATTTATAACCTGCAAGCGTTGGTCGTTTGTAAGTCGATTCATGTTAAGTTATAGACCAACTGAACATGTTTAACAGCAACATTGTTACACGAAGACAGCTGAGCTGCCTAAAACAGTGTTGCCAAAAGAATTGCTAATCACCCTTTATGAAGGACAATATTCGACGAATATTTTCGGCGAAAAACTAGTACTGTGGTGCACGATGAACTTTCCAGATTGATTAAAAAATATCTAACCATTTTTTATAAATAAAAAAAAATTAAATAATATATTGGCCGATTTCGCGATAAATTTAGTTTTGCATAATTCTGTTCATAGTCTGAATTAAAAAAATTTTTTTTCCTTCTCCATGAAACCATATATTAATATGTAAAATTTCCTGCATTTGCCAAGTTCAGTTAAATAATAATAAATAATATAGTAAAAATAATCGCAAAATTTGTCAATATTTAACATACTTCGCCCATTTTTTGTAAAAATTGAAAAAGTTGTTCCAAGTTTTCTCAACCCTGTTTTTAGATGACGTTCGACGCTACACGAATGACTGACTACATGTATTTTGTTTTTGTATTGCATGTGTTTTGTTATTGTTGTTTCGTTCGTGTGAAGAAAAACGTCATATAAAAACAGGATATTAGTCTCCGAACTATAAGTTTGGCATTGCTGCGATATACTTTTTCTTGTAGTGGGTCAGTTTGCTTGGATTCACCACATGTGTAGTTTTCCTTGTTAGTCGAATGTTAGAGCTTCTCAATCGAATCCTTTTCCAGCTCTGATTATTGCAATTCTTGTTGTTTGTAAATAGTTAGTTGTCAGTACACATTCAGTACTGTGTGAGTTTGAAAGCAATTCATTTTAATGGATCTCATTGCTGCTTTACTAAATTCAATTACAGTCAGTTGTATATTTCCGTAGATTTTTATTTTATTATTATTCTTTTATATTTTTCTAACATTTCTCGTCAACACTTGAGACTCAATTTAATTCAACTTGATTTTTTTTTTGTTTTTATTTTTATTTTTTATCCTCTTCCGTGCTAAGAAACCCATCCTTTTGAAATCATATTTTAGTGGTGAATGCATGGACATCGTTGTCGTCATCATACGTTTTTCGTCTTCATTTATTTTATGGTTTTGAGAAATTGCCTTAGACATGATACTCAATGGATATGGATGTGGTTCACTTGTTAGTTGCTGATTTCATTCTTGCTTCATTCATTTTTTTTTTTTTTTGGAATTTATTAAAATCCATTATAATGGTACAAGTCAGCATTAATTTTGAAAAACATTTATTTTATGGTTTCGTTACGTTTTGTAATAGAAATTTCAATATACACTTGTTTCGTGTTCAAGTGATTATTCTTTATGTTCATTTGAAAATATTTCTTGATTGGTACATTGAAATATCTTATGATAATTAGAATTGGTCAGCATAAGGGGATGCACGTTAAAAATTTTCTTTTACAAAAATGCGAAATTGAAAATTTCATCAAACCAACATGACTTGAGAGCCATTTATAAAATTTAAAGTCGAGCCAAATTTCCAAACATTTATGTTATTCGTATAAACAACTCCGTGCTTATTAAAATGGTGATGCCAAATAGTGCTTTCAAATTGGCAGTTTTACAATTTTACATTGTCTTGCCATAGAATGGAAGTTGTTCATATAATGCTCCAAGGAAATTATATGACTTTATGACCGCTCTAGCATCTGAGCTATCTCCACATGTTATACTTGATAGATAGATAGAAATATCTAAGTGTTATTACTTTCCAGCTCTCAAAAAATCAAAAATAACTGGTATATATAACTACGCAGCCAGAAATTGCCAATGGTCTGAAAAATCAAGCACTGGCAGAGCACTATTTGCCAATGATCCAACATATAAAGTGTTGGCAAAGCACTGATTTACAACGCTCTGCCAATGTTAGTAAAAAGTGCTTTGCCAGTGCTTAATTAACAAAATTTACAACAGTAAAAATAATAAAAGCACTGGCACAGCTCTGGCTAAGAACGCTCTGCCAACGTTCGTAAAAAGTGCTTTGGCAGTACTTGATTTACAAAATTTACAGCCATAAAAATAAAAAAGCAGTGGCACAGTACTGACTTAGACGCTTTCCCAACATTGGCAAAAAGTGCATTGTCAGATCCTTTGTTCACAACAAGAGTGGAAAAATTCAAAACTAAATTGCAATTTATGATTTAAAGTTAAGAACATTAAGGTCTCCTTTTATAGTTTGCACAAAGTGAAGACTACACTTTGTACTAAAATTTTACTTAAGAAATTTATTTTCAAATTTCTTTCTTTAGTAAAATTGTTGTAAAAAATCGTGCTAATTTATCACAAAAATAATTTGATAAAAAAAATATTCAGTTATTTTGTAATTAACTTAGCTGAAGCAAGCCTCTTGTTATTTCTGTTCAAATTACCAAAATCATTCAATAAGAAATAATACAACTCTTTACTGAAGTGAATTACTAAGTAGGACTTTATTGGTCGTTTTTGGTTTTGGTACTGGCAAAGCGCTCATTGCCAGTGCTTTGCCAACGTTTTAAAAAAGGAACGGCCAAGCCCTGCCCGGTGTTATGATTTTGGGGTTGGTAAAGCACTTTAATCTTCAGATATCCAACGCTCTGCTAACGCTGATACCACCGTTTGAAAGCACTTGGCCAATGCTTTGCCGTTCGTATTTTTTGGCCGGGTAGTTATATATAACTAGTAATACTTACTGGAAGTGAAAAAATAATGAGTCTAGAAATAGATTTTCCAAAATTTTTTAGATCATTACTTTATATATAAAAAAATCACAGATATAAATACTTATTTGTACAACATTTTTAAATTTTTGAATTGAAATAATTTGAAAATTAACTACCCAGGCAGAAAAATACAATCGGCACAGTGTTGGCAAAGTGTCGGCGAAGGTCGGTTATGCGTTAGCAGAATATGGGCTTAACAATCTTGGCAGTATTGTCCTGTTGGCCAAATGATAACAGTTTCCAACCGTTGGTTTGAGCCAACTTGACACCGTTGGCATAACGTTGGTAATTCAAAAAATTTGTTGCTTTTAAACTAGCTTACATTAAATTGATTTTGAGAAATTTGTATAATAAAACACATTTAAAAAGCTGTAAAACTTTTAAGCCGAATTAAAAAGAAAAATAAACAGTTAAAACACTGATTTTAGCTAAACCCCAATTCAACTTTATTCATTTTTGTATGATTTTATATTCCTTTATTGAAGGAAAATAAAACAGGCCTAAAACTTAATTTATTTTTTTTTATAAAAAAGTACATTTAAAATCGGTTATAATTTAATTGTAATATATCAACAATTACATACAAAGAATTTGAAGTTTTTTCTATGAAAATAAAATCTTAGTAGAGATGCATACACAATGAAACGATTTCAATCTGTTTTAAGAAATGTTTGTATTAAGCTGCAAACAATATAAACCGCAAACTATCAAAAATGTTACAGAATGTACTAATGACCAATGCCTCCAGTGATAATGTTTTGTTGTGAATTTATTTTGTAAATGTAAAAACAATAAGTATTTCTAGGATGCATGCATAATTGCAGAAAAATAGCAACACTTGGCGATTGGGGAAATATTCAAAAGCAAAGATTGCATTTTTAGTGGCCGCAAGCGTGATTTAGTGAATGCAATGCACAAAGTTTGTTTTTTCTCGTCGTTTTGTAGTGGTGACAAATTCATGCAACAGCACACAAAATGTTAATGTCCAAAAACATGCATGTCGTACAATAGGGCTGCAACATAGTTTTCATGGCTTAGATTGTTAAAAATAAAAGTGTTGGGAATTCAATCGGATTTTCAACTATAGAAATTTAAATACACATAAAAAAGTTAAAGTTCTCCTTAATATACCATAGGATGTCCCATAAAAACCGATTGGTCGATTTTCATTCAAGAGAAATTAAATTTTATATTACATCCCAGGAAAACTTTGGTAATGGGTTCGATATAGTAATGCCTTACCTTGTAATGTATACTAATTACCTGTATCATTATTTTCCAGCAACAATTTATGAGTTACCGATAATGGGTTACATAATGCATTACTTTGCAATGAGTAATACTTACCTTCAGCATTATTTCGAAATATGAAATAATGAGTTCTCAATAGTTGGTTACATAATACATTACAATGTATACTCCTGACCTACAATATTATTTTGAAGCATAAAGTAATAATTTACCACTAATTTAACACTCATGTATTACCTTGTAATCATACGTTATACATTATACATTATTTCGAAACATAAAAAAATGACTTACCGATCATAAGGCAATGAATTATAAACGTAAAGTAATAATGAAAATATAATTTTGAAAATCTCTTATAAATAGACACATTACTTTGAGATTTTTTGTAAGCATGAGAGTAAGGTATATATTTTTGACATCACGAACGAAAAACACCATTCATTTACATTTTAGGCAATCAAATATTATATATATCGATAGCTCAGTTGGTAGAGTTCTCGACTAATTAATTGTTAACAATCAGAGACCCCAGGTTCGAATACCAGCGTGACCACGTTATTTATTTAATTTAAAAAACATTTGCAATAATTTATTTTTATCAATTTTTTTTTAGAAAAATCTATTTATAGACACATTACCTTTTCCCACCATGTACCCATTTCAGTTACCAGTTACTTTAGCCCCTACTAGGAAATGTGTCCACCCATTATTTTTAGGCTCATCGCCTGTAAAATTCTTCAGTGAAGTAATGTGAAATGTAATGCTCTTTGGCGATACATTACTTTACCAATTATTTGGTAATGTGTGGTTTTACTAAGATTTACTCCTTTAATATACTCACAGTTATTCAGATATGGAACTCCGGTTTAATCGGCATTCATTAACCCACTTTAGCCTGCAATCCCAAATTACGTACAAATTTTATACCAAATAGAGTGGAACACGGTTATAACGAACACTGGCTATAAAAAACTTTTTTTTATAGCGAACGATTTTTCTGGTCCCAACGCATTTACTAAAATATTTCATACAAAATAATACAGTTATAACGAACAACGTTTATAGCGAACTTTTTATAGAACAAACTTATTTTTTGGACCCTTTAACGAATTTTCATAAAAAATTTTTAAATTTTTAAATTTTAAATTTTAAATTGCAAAATCTTTAGCTTTCTAATTGAGACTTCAATGAAAAGACATAAAATTTTAATGGAAGAATTGTTTCAATATTTCAAAGAAAAATACCCCTAGTATTAAAAAAGTCCTATCATTTATGGAAAAAGTTTATCACGCATATTGCGAACTTCGCTTATAACGAACTAAATTTTCAGGTCCCTACGAGTTCGTTATAACCGTGCTCTACTGTATTAAAATTAATTTTAAAGATTTTTTTAAAATGCCTACTTTGCAAATATCGATTTTTATTTTGATAATATAATAGTTGCAATTAAAGAAAATAAAATTAATTTAAAAAAAAATATATAATTCGTGTTTCTGTGTGGATCGGATTTTTCCCAGGAGATTTTATGAAAATTGATTATGTTGTCAAAAACTTAAAACAATATTAATATTTTTATGAAAGCTTGCATGATTTTTGAAAATAAAGCACTTAAATTTGATTAGACTATAATTATCTATAGAAATTTGAAAATTTGTCTTTAGATTTATTTAAAAAATCTTTAACTCTTAGTGGCCTGTGGAAAAAATATCCATAACACATAATTTATGTTATGGCTTCACAGTGGCGGATTCAGCCCTCGATTTGGGGGGGGGGGGTGTGGTTTAATTTTTAAATATTTTTGTAAATTTGAAAGAAACTTTTCTGATTTTTTGAAGGGGTACGAGAACTCTTAGATGGATTTTTATCTGAAAAATTAGGATATGAAACGTAAAAAGTTTCATTTTTTTCGCAAAACCATATAATTCACTACTCAAGAGTTCCAGGCTACTACAAAAAATTATTCCTTTTTCAAATTATAACAAATTAATTACTTTAAATGATCTTAAACCCTAAAATTAAGAATTTTCCAAATTTAAACTTCTTTAACTTCAGTAAAAGTATGGGTGTGAAATTCATAGTTTTTGATTTTAAGGTCATCACAGTGGCCGTTAAACAAACAAATTGTATATCGAATAAAATCTGAAAAAAAAAAATTGTCAAACACTTATATAAAAAAAAAAAAAATAAGATTCGGAAAATTTGTTCTTTTAAAACCAGACAAAAGTAATTTGTCGTTTTTTTTTTTGGCTACTTTAAAATTTTTTGGATTTTTAATTTTCTAGCGCTCGTGTAAATTTTGTTAAGATTTTCTGGCTTTAAAAAATATTGACATTAATGTTTTTAAGTGTTTTTTCAATCTTTTGCACTTTTGGTTTCCTCCAAAACCTTTCTTTTTGTTAAATTTTCTAATGTATATTTTGGTTTCCCACCGAAACATTTAATATTCTATAAATCTAAAATTCTTAGAAGTTTTACGGATTTTCGTTACACAAAATATTCTCTGTTTGTTATTTCATGTTTTTTCTGTGCGTCGTATTGAAAAATTAATGAGATATTTATCTTTATTAGAACAATTGACGAATTTTTCCATTGATTTGTTATAGCATAATTTTGTTCTTGGTTTTGCATATTTCGACAAAAAAATCTTATTTTCGATAAAAAAATCTAATATTTGATAAAAAAATAAGAAATCGTAATTTTGAGTATATTTTAGTACTTTTTAGAACAAAAGCATTTATAGCATATTTTAGCGTTTTTTTTTTTATTTAGTTTTTAGTTATCGAACAATTTTATTTAGATAGATAGATTTTTAGATAGATTTTTTTTTTTAGATAAACGTTCTTTATTTCAAAACATATTTTTACATAGTTAAACTTAATGCTATAATATATTTGAAATTTTTGAACATACGACAATGACAATAAGTCGTCTGTCGGAGGTTTGGTTGATAACTCTTAACATTTTTCAGTAAATTTTTCTAAAATTTACCACAAACAATTTAGGTGAAAAAATAAAAAATAGTAGTTAAAATATAATAAATTTTACGCATATTCATTTAGGATAAGAGACCTATAAGAAAGGGCACCGATAATGTAGTTAACTAGATTATCCCAGTTTTCATCATTTATACCATTTAAAACATTTATTATCTCGTTTTCATTCAAAAAAGGTTTTCCAAAAAATCTTCTACGATATGATGCATAGGTTGGACATCTTCAAAGAAAGTGTTGAGTATTTTCATCTTCAATTTTATGTTGCAATAAAAAATATTTTTTTGGGTTTCAACTCTGATTTCGGAAGTTTGAGACATTTTTGCAAATTTAAATTTCTGAAAATGAAACTTATTCAAGTTCGAGGCCATACTATCCTAACAAATAATATAACATTGTCCTAACAAATAATCTATAGAGTTTTTGTTTTCAAATTTATTAAATGACCACTTTCAGGAATGTGTTGATAGATCTATTTTGTGAATTTTCTAGGTTCCCATCATCAGAACACGGTTTGAAAGAAGTGACAATCCCGTGCAAACATCAAACATTCATATAAACTAGTTATCCCACTAAATGAGAACTACTATATCAGTTTGAAGTTAAAGATTATCACCACTGATCAAAAATAAATTGGAAACTAGTTCGTTATATGCAAGCTCTACCTTAGGTAGATTTGATTTGGTATCTTTTTTAGTGCTGCATATACTTTATATTTATATGCTTATAGACAACATGGAAAAATTTTTTCTGGGCCTTATTCATTTAGAGGTGGGACAGTACGTGAATTTTTGCTTTTATTTTTACATTGATTTCCTTGGAAATTTTGATTGTGAATTTCGACAATTTTGATGATACAAACTTGAAAAAAAAAACGATACTTGTTATGTTCCGAAAATCTTGTGGTACTTTGATTCTAGTAAACCGAATTTTCAAATTTGTTTACCAAAAATTAATAAAAAACAAATGTTTAAAACTTTTTAACTTTTTCTTTACCATTTCGTAAGAAGATTTACAATATTTATGTACAATTTTACCATTTTCAGATTAAAGTATATATTTTAATAGCGATCATAAATATTTAAACATCTGATAACGTTTTTAACAAAATTTTTCTAATCAAATTTCGGTATTTGAAAATATTTAAGAAAATGTCCTGGTTTAGGCAACCAACAAAAACTTGAATGCGCAAAACCTTTTCAATTTAAACATGATTTAAAATTACAAACCGTGTTATTTTAAAGTTATTTTGTGTCGTATTATATATTATATTTTTTAAATAAATTTGCGGGGGATATATCACCCTCATCCACACCCCAACCATCCTGGATCACTGCCTGTGACTTTAAGAGTGTAAAACTTTTATATAAAATAATTATATTTATAATGTGGACATTTTTCTTTGATCAATGACGCACACCATTTTTGATTCCAGACTAAAGTGGGTTAATAATATTGGAAAACATCAGAATTCCATATATGAATAATTTTGAGTACACCCAAAAAAATAAGTTAGTAGAAAAGTTAGTAAAACGTCTTGTAAATCAGGTATACTATTTTTTAGCAAAATTTTTTGCTAAAATCGTGTTTTCAGCTAAAATTTTTGTTATACTTATTCAGCACTTAACTGTTTTATACTAATGCTTTACTAATATACTAATGTTTTACTAATTAATTTTGCTAAAAAAATTGTGCTGATAAGCACATTAATAGTGTGGACGACAACCAGATTGAAAGATATACGCAGAATGAAGTAGATGTCGCGGCATGTCAAGATGTTGTAGAGAAGAGGAAAATGATACTAAAAAGTACAACTCTAATAAGACATAAAAAAATCAACCATGGAAGTTTTTGTATCTCTTTTTCATACATAAAACAAAATTGAGGAATAAAATAACTTAAATTTTGCGTTGTCACCGGCTTGTGAAAATAATTGTCTATTAATTAAATAAAAGACAAAATAAAATATTTATTTATTTAAACTAAATGTTTATATGTGTGGTCAAATTGCAAACAAACATATACAGAAATGTAGACAGAGTAAAGTGAAAGACAAAGACACACATCTTAGGTAGATTTTTATGGTTCCCTTTTCTTATTGCAAAAAGAGTTGTTTTTTTCGTTTCGTTTGTTTTTGTTTATTTTTTCGTTTCTATAATTATCTTCGGCAGTTGCGATAGCATCATTTAGACAACCATTGATGTAAGTAATTGAAAGACAATTTTTGTTATGTTATATATATTTATTTCTATTTATTTTCAGATATTAAATTAATTCATGTCGTCAACGTGGAAAAATGAAAATTTTTATATTTCGTTATTATAGTAAATTATTTTTAAAAGAATCACAAAAATATGTTTTATGATTTTCAGCAAATAAATTAACTAAATTACAATTTTTCTACAATTGTTTTGCGTTTTTTTTCAGTCTACTAAAATTCAGCAAAAAATTTATTAATTTTTAGCAAGGCTTTTGTATTTCTAATCTACTAAGTGTTAGCAAAACTTTTGCTGAATCTACAAATTTTGTTGCAGCTCGCTGATTTTCAGCAAAAGATTTTGCTGGCATTAGCAACTTTTTTGCAAGCTTCCTCCTGACTAAAATTTTGCTGACTCAGCAAAATTTTTTGCTGACTTTACAAACTTTTTTTTGTGAGTGTATAATAAAGGAATAAATTAAATAAAAAATTGAATTTTTCAAAGTTTTAAATTTTGACAATGTTTACTAAATATACACTTTTTCAAAAACTGGCCATTTTCGGCCGGGGATAAAGTTTTCCAAAAGAAAACAAAAAAAAAAAAATAAAACGATTTCCTTCATTTGGAACCATTTGCAATAAAACTGGTTGTTGTAATGACAAATCTATTTTTGAGGGACACCCTAATATTCATGTATGACCAAAAAAGAGTGGGATTTAGGTAGTATGTAAACATGTAAGGATATTAATACACACATTACCAGTGGAATGTCCTGCTAAAACTTAATGAGTTATTTTTTTGTTTGTTGTTTTGTAGTTAATTTGTCCTTTTTTTAAAGACAAAAATTTTCTTATTTATTTGTTTCATTAGTGGTATTGTTGTGTATGTTGGAATTTTTTAATTTAACGAAAATACACACAACACATAAAGATTTAATTCGCGGTTGAATTATTTTGTTCCTAAAACAACAACGATTTTTGTATGTATTGTGGTCATTGGTATATGCAAATTGCTTCCTGTTATTTATTTTTTTTTTTGTAGCTGAATGTCCTTTTTTTCTTAGGCGAATGAGCAAAATTAAAAAACAGAATTTTTTGTTGTATATAAAATTGCAATAAATTGAGTGACGTTTTAATAAAAAATAGTGTTGTCTTAATAATGTCCATTTTTGTTTTAGCCATAAGGATTTGTTATGTAATGCATTTTTTCCTGAAAAGAAATAAATAATACATAGTACGTACCACACTAGGGGTGGGATAGTGTTGTATGGAGATTTCTTGTAACAAGATTTAGAAACGCTAGAAAACCTAATTTTGTGAGGGTGGAAAATGGGGTTGGTGGGGTGGGTTGCAAATTGCTCCCCATCGGGTTTAAAGGAGCACTGAAAGAATTATCTGCACTTCAGTAATGAATTGCTTCATAGATTTAATGAAAATTGTCACTGGAACTTGTCCATTGAAACTTTTCATAAGATATGTGAAACAGGTTTCATTTCAGTCAGCTCTTATGAAATGATTCATAGAACTAATGTAAAACTTCATAGATGAATGAATCATTCTGACAATGAAGCGTTTCTTAGAATTTATGAAACAGTTTCATGAATTTTAAAATACACTGATCGAATTTTGTGCGTAGTATTAATGAATTTGGGCATTATTTAAACAATAAGCGGTTGGTGCAAATATTATAAATATACCATTTTCGTATGGGAGCTCCCTTAGGGCATCCTTTAAAAATAATATCTGCAGCATATAAGGATTTTATTTTATAAAGCAATAAACCAAACTTTTTTATTGTGTGCGTGTGTTAGGGGGGGGGGGGGGGGGGGGGGGGGCGAAATAAAGAAAATAGAAAGAGGGCAAGGAAAGAAAGAACATTCAGAGGAAATAGGAATTCTTTTTGTCAACCGGATGTGTGTTGATTTTGACACATATTACCCCAATTTAAGATAATATATTTTTTATTTTAATATCATATTTATGCCCGTAATTTCAACCAATATATTTATACCTTAAAGTGATTAGATACCTACTGGATTTTGTTGTATCTAAGCACCGGTAGGTATCTACTTGTTGAAATTATGGGCATTAGATGGACAATACGACAACATAACTTTTTACAGAAAACGTTGTCTTTTAACATATTATTTTCCGCATAATGAAAAAAGTGGTAAAAAATAATCTAACTTCAAGGGGCTATATAAAATCAAAAAGAACTAACTTCGCAAAACGCTTTGAGGATTTTGATACATTAATGGCCTATTTTCATTTTACAGTGGACTCATTCGGAATATTTTTTCTTCCAGCAAAGTGATACAGGTCAGTTGAAATTTCTCTTTGAAATTTTATTTTTTAAAGAAAGTATTTTAAAAATAGTTTTTTCCATCATTACATGGCAACCCTGGAATTGGAAATTCCAAAAATTTTTAAAGCACGTTGCACGCAAGACTTCAAACTTAACCACGCTTTTTATAGAGTCGTTATGTTGCTTTCCTACTAGAAGTAATAGGCTCTTAAAAATGTAATAGGCTTATAAAAACATCGGTTTATAAAATCTTTAAAATAGGGTTGTGAACTTAGTCCTTAAATTAAATGTGATTGAAATTTTAAGCCGCTAGATTAAGCATAGAGAAGAAAACTAAAAATATTCAGTGTTAAAGACCTAGTGTACAAAAGCATTACCATATAAGTGGTTATATAATGTCATTAGAAATCTCGTTACTTTTGTATGGAGATGTCGCGACAAATAATGAAATATCATTACTAAAAAAAATATGCTTACCAGTATGATAATGATGCTAGAAATGTATTTAAAAAAACTTAAAAAGACTTAATAAAAAAATATATTTTTTTTTGTTGAAAATTTTTTTTAAATAAAACGGGATTCGAACCTAGTCATCCAGGTTGTTAGTCACCACTCTACCATATGAGCTATCTCGACATGCTATACTTGATAAATAAAATCATATATGCCTTGTGTGCACAAAATTACATTACTTTCCAGCTTACAACAAATCCAAAATAAGTAGTTATATGTGCACTTACCGGAAGAGAAAAAATAATGAGTCTAAACATTGATGTTCGCCCATTTTTTAGATCATTACTTTAAATTTAAAATAATGTTAAAAAAAGTAGTTATGGATAACGCATTATTTTTTGTTTTGAAATAATGGGAAAAGCAACTGGTTTTAATAAGTCCTTATTATTTGTGTTAAAGTAATGTAAAGAGTAAGGTGGTGAGATGAGCAGTAGCAAGAAAAGTAGTATCATTTCATTACCGTTTCTACCTTGGGTTCGTTTCACAATATAAAATATAAATAAAAATGAAATGTGTTAAAGAATTATATTCTTGTAACTTACCTGCGTTTAAAAACTTTGCCGCACGAATCACACTGATGTGATCTTGTAACTTTTTTAACAATTTTATTAGCCCCTTCTGCTGTAGCCGCTGACTTCTCGGCGATTTAGACTTTTCTCCATGAACTTTGCTAATATGATCCTTAAGATTATAAGGTCTGGAAAATGATGAACTACAAATCTCGCATTTAAAGTTTTTCTCATTAGTATGTTGGCGCAAATGGAAACGTAAGGAATGTTTTCGAAATGATTTCTCACATAAAAGACATTTGACAAGCTGATTTTTACCAACACAACCATAAGAGTGAAAAACACGATGATAGAGTATTTCAGATTCAAATGGAGCTCTAAAGAAGATAGATAAGTTAAGGAAAATATGCATACGTTAAATTGTTAAAAATTCGTACCTAAATTCACACAAATCACATTTCCATATTTTCTCGCCCGTTTCTTTAATTTCCTCTTTTATTGGCTTTGCTATTTTAATCTCGTCTGGATGTGTTATGTTTAAGGGTTTACAAGTTCTTGAATGTCTACCTAATTCCTGGGCTGTTAGGAAAGTTTGTGCGCAACTCATGCAAATATGTTGTGAGTTTTTATGTTCTTTCTCGCGATGTAATTTAAGCTGATCCCTAAAAGAGAACTCTAATTGACAATCCTTACACTTAAGAGATATTTTTGTTGGTGTATATTTCTGTTTAGACATCCTACGTTTTGCCTCTTCACTAGTACATGGAAGTTCGTCAAGCATAATTGCGGCATTAAGTTCAGGATGTGATACTTCGTGGTTAGCTAAACTCTCATTGTGAGATAAAATTGAACTTTATAAAAAGAGATTATAAAAATTTATGTCGTTTACTTATTAGATTTAAAGCTCTTACTTACCTTCTTTCGACTTCAAGTTTTATTAGCACCTCCACTTCCTCCCTGTTAGTTTTGGACTTTGGATTTTCCAGTAAAGCTTTTTGTTTGTGATCCACTGTTTTACGATGTCTCCTGGCTTGGCAAGGACTATTAAACTCCAAAGAGCATATAGAGCAAAAGTATTTAGAAATACTATGTTTAAACTTTTCATGACGTTGTAAAGCAATTTGCGAAGACAATACTTCAGGGCACATTAGACATTTATATTTGATTGATAGGAATCTGAAGCAGAACCCATACAATCTATACCCTGATGATAATTCAAAATATGACGTCTTAGTTCAAAATTAAAACGAAATTCCAAGCCACATTTAGGACAATTTATACTTAATCTTTTACTGATACAAATCGGTACCGAACGATTAATAGCTAACAGGACTTCTTTATGTTCCGGTCCTAAAAGATGACGTCTCATTTGATTATTGTCTTCACATTCAAACTGACAATAGGAACACCAAAAACGACCAGGACCTTCAGAACAATCCAAATGAGAGGCAGAATTCCAATGTAGTAAAAACGTTTCCTCGGTATTGGCATAAAAACGACAAGGACGACATTGAAATGGTGATTGTAAAACAATAGCATGGATATTGTCCAAAATCATATGCAAAGATATACCCGGATGTAGTTGCATGCGCCGATAGTGATAGTGAGAAATCAAATGTTTTCCTATTAAATGTCTAGTCATGACATGTTTACATAGACTACATTTTAAATAAGTAGAACGTCTCTTCTCTTTTTACTGCTACCAGAGAGTGTCACTGAGAGAGCTGAGAGAGGTTTAAATTCAGCCAGGGACAAGGTTTTGTTTATATCCTCTTTTGATAATTCTTTAATAGCAGCCTTTTCTAATTGTTGCTCTGGTTCGGCTCTCTTTAGATGATAACTGGTCTTTAAATGATTCTCATATATAAATTTGCTCTTCAATTTACGGCAGCATATATTACACCAATAATCTTGTTTGGTATTATTACATTTAGCCAATTCCACAACTTCTTTATACTCCAATCTCTGTAGTTTAGTGCCAGGAATCCATTTGCCTTTAGTATGATCTGAGGGGGGATGTTGTCCCTCTTGAGCGTCCATATCATCAATATGTTCATCCCAGTTGGGTGACAATCTAGATAGTTGTGTATGAGCTACTCTAAGATTAGGTCTATGTTCGGGTTTCCATTTACCTCCCGTATGAGATACAGGCACAACTGGAGGAGAGTGGCGCATTAGGGGTAGTTTCCATTTTCCTCCGGTAGCATGAGCCTCAGCTAATGGATCATAATCTTCATCATCATCTTCTATATCAACCTCATCTTCTTCTTCATCATCTGTAACTTCTGGAGACTCATGTTCAAATGTAATATTTTTGAATATAGGTTCATACGATTTCTTCGTCTCTCCCATATCCCTAACTGCCTTTAACAAATGATCACTATTGTGATGCCCTCCTGTAGATGCATGAGTATCTATCCAATTCTCTTCAGCATGTGTGGAATGTTCTGAGACTTGTTGTAAGGATTTTTGTCTCTGCAACTGCCCTGCTTGTTGTGTACTACCAGTTTTTCCACCAGTAGTCGGGTGGACTGAAGATTGCACACTCTGCAGTTGTAAGGAAGAAAAGAAAACATCTGCTTCCAGTTCGTACGGTAAATCATAACTTTCTCCAAGAGATTTTGAAGTTTTACCACCATGATGACTTGCAGAACTAGGAGGTCCTGGTTCGTTAAAGTGAAATGGTTCATAATTTATGGCTGATGTTACTTCTGCACGATGTTGTTGTGGAGTAGGTGCCACATTGGATGAGGTGGGTTTCGATGAATTGTCGGTAGTAGTTGTTCGAATGGTACAGTTTTGCTTGCGATGTTGTATATAGTTTTCTAGACCAACTATGGTTTCACTGCATTTAATACAGAGGTGTGCATCGTCCAAATCCTGATCCATTTAAGTGGAGTATCTGAAATGTAAGGTATAAAATAAGTAAGTACAGTATTTGTTTGAAAGATCAAGATGCTTACTTTTTAAAATAAGTTATAAGGATATTTAATCACAGAAAACTTTTCTGTATAATGAATCAATAAAGTTTGCCCAAACCAACCGGTGCTTTTACTTTTTACTTTACCTTAGAATCTCAGTATAGGCCCGAAAGAAGTTTTTTTCTGGTTACTGATCACCATAATCTAAAATTTGTTTAATATCTCGAACTGAACTAGTTGCTATTATTAAGATAGTTAATCAGTTGTGGGAATGCGATTCTTTAGTACAAAACTTAACGAGAAGTTAAAAGTGAATATATAGATTAACTAACTAGTAATATTCCGCTGTCCTGATATCCTTACTCCAACTTTTAAGAAGATTTGTTTACACACTGCAGCAGTGGAACTGCAACAGATCTCCTATACAGTATCGCATATATTTGCTACCATCTTTAGCATGATGTATAGAACGAGTAGCTCTAATACGTGTTGGAAAGTTGTCAAAGCTTATTGTTTGTGGCGTCGGTGATGACTTCTTTTGATTCATATCGAGCTTTCTTATGTGGGCGTTTTTTCTCCTTCTCTCTTAATTTTCTTTCTAAATTACTTTTTCGGTCTAACTTCCAATCCAAAATGATATTTTGCAATACAAAAATGTAAAAACGATTTAAAATTAATTAAAAACACTCTTAGTTCCCCCACAAAACCTTTTCCTTAATCCGCGCCTGCCGGGAACCGTATGAATAGGATTGATGTAAATGCACGCAAGACCGACTAATATCTGTTTACATGGGTGTTATTAAGGAATCCAACGCTCTGATGTTGTGGACACGAGAATCCAACGTGATGTCTGCTTGAAAATTAATATTATTCAAGTGTTTAAAATGCATTCCATACACAGAAAAAATTATCAACCTAAAATATCTAAGTAAAGATTTGATTTAATTTGTTTCTAAACAAATATTTAATTGAATCAATTAATATTTTAATTGACTTTTAAATATATAAATACATATTTTATTTTAGACGCAATTATCATATTATTTGTTCACATACTGTATGCATAAGTAGAATATTTTCAGTATACCAAATACATTTCAAGTTAACAAACAAAACAAGCACATACACAAACAGACTCAGCATTGCAAAAAACTCACATACCAACGTATAGATCACACACTTTTTTTGTGGGTATCATATTTTTTTTTTGTAGAAATTATTTATAACTTTTTTTCCTTCTTAATTTTAATAAAAGGTTTAATTGATAGTATCATTGCCGTGATAGATGCAAAATCAATTAAAATATTAATTGATTCAATAAATTTTTTAATTGAAACCCGTTTTTAGTTTTTTCTGTGATAAGCGGTGCAAGAACTCCGTATTATTTCGGATCTCCGTATTATATAAATATGTATGCTGTATTGAAAATGGAGTATAGTGGGAATGTGGCTGTGTCCCACTGTTCTGTCGCTATTGCCATGGAAGTGTTCTGCTGGGATGAGTGAATTCAGTACAGTTGATTTCATTATCGGGATTGCACACAGAAAACAGATTCGTTGTGATGAACGAATTTTTCAAAAACTAATATCGAAAAGCCATAGTATCTTGTACTATGACATACCAGAAGTGGTGCTGATATACCAGAAGTGGTGCTGAAACAAAACTCTTGCATGGTAGTTTTACTAAAAATATGCTTGCTTCTGAGGGAAGAGGATCATCGACTGATCACGGGTCTCCAATTTCACCGGAAAACCCCACTTTTTAAACTCGGACCTAAAAAAAGCAAAAAATATATTTTTTTAAATTTTTTGTTGCGATACCTCAAAAACTATATTGACCAAGTAAAACTGATATTATTTTCGAACTCCCATACACAAGCTAATCAAAATCCGAGGCTTCAAAGCAGTGTAATATGTGCCCTGAAATCTACTTGGAAGTACAATTTTTTTTCCAGCTGAAAATTTGTTTAGGTTCTTCATATGATATTCTAAAATTGGTATTTTTGAGAATTGCTAGGGTCATACTATAGTCCAATATGCTCGGACTTAAAAAAGCAAAAAATATGTTTTTTTAAATTTTTTGTTGCGATACCTCAAAAACTATATTGACCAAGCAAAACTGATATTATTTTCAAACTCCCATACACAAGCTAATCAAAATCCGAGGCTGCAAAGCAGTATGATATGTGCCCCTGAAATCTACTTGGAAGTACAATTTTTTTTCAAACTGAAAATTTGTTTAGGCTCTTCATATGATATTTTAAAATTGGTATTTTTGAGAATTGCTAGGGTCCTACTATAGTCCTGTATGCTCGTACTTAAAAAAGCACAAAATATATATTTTTTAAATTTTTTGTTGAGATACCTCAAAAACTATATTGACCAAGTAAAAATTATATATTTTTTCGAACTCCCATACACAAGCAAATCAAAATCCGAGGCCTAAAATCTACTTGGAAGTACAATTTTTTTCAAACTGAAAATTTGTTTAGGCTCTTCACATGATATTTTAAAATTGATATTTTTGAGAATAGTTAGGGTCATACTAT
Organism: Delia radicum; assembly: GCA_021234595.1. Taxonomy (NCBI): domain Eukaryota; kingdom Metazoa; phylum Arthropoda; class Insecta; order Diptera; family Anthomyiidae; genus Delia; species Delia radicum. The sequence continues at coordinate 195,536,947 of CM037854.1, forward strand.
AGTCCAGTATGCTCGAAATTTTTATTTTTTTTTAACCTATAGCTGCTTCAGACGGACCGTGATAATCAATTGCGGTTTCAGTTAGTTTATTCTCTTACCCTAATTTCATATTTGATAAAAAAGTCTACTCACTGTCAAGAGCTTCTTAAAACGTGCTTCACAGATATCTAAGATGTCGCTCGCTTAATCACTCATTACTCGAACTGGAATGTAACGTGAACAAGAGAAATTCTGTTGTTAACAGAATTGCCCATCACGTTACGACTCGTTTACGGCGGGTACTCAATTCTATGTGTTTTTTAATACAGCCAACCTTAGGTAAGTAACCCCAGCATACTGATTGGCCGTTTGTCAAATCCTAGAATATTTTGTTTTGTCATCGGGTTAAACAACAGTCGTAGGGTCTGATCTATTCGAAAATCAGCCAAGATTGATCATCTTCCCTGTGCCTTCAAATCGAAATCCGTGTGCCTATAAATCATATATACAAATTCAACAGTTCCAACGTTTGTATTTAGTAAATGATTGACATTTTCACATTATTTAACACGTCCTCAATATACCCAATATTTCCAGGGGCTCATGTTAGACGGACTGAGTGTTAACAGGTTTGGTCAAGGGATTCAAGACATCGAAGTAAAATAATATAACAGAGCTATGAACTAAAGCTTTAGCAAAGTCCGGCAAATCTACATCAGATGGCAACCACCAACTGTTCGAAAACTTAACATTTCGCATTATTTCAGTGTCGTCATATTTAAAGCGCTTCATCTTTTATTTTCTTACACCTTTTCGCTATCCCCTTTCGACGGAAAGCAGATATTATTTAATATCCACCCACCTCCACCAAAAAAAAAAAAAACCAAAAGGGGGTTAGTAAAGAACATAGATTACATAGATCTCAAACTCCTTCTTTGTTTCACATTCAAATATTAGTTGGAAATATGTCCAGCACATTCTTGTGACTACCGAGCTCTGACAACATATGTCAAAGATATTGAGATCTACAGTAATATATGGCGAATACGTTGCAATATTAAAATTATATTCTGAAAGACAATGAAAAATACTTATTTTTTTATTATTTTAATTTCTTCATAAATTATATATCATTTATTTATTATTAAAATAAAGATATGTACTAAACAAGTATTTTATATTCAACTCATTGAATGACAACAAAATTATGAGCCATATTAACAACAAATCATTAACAATAATTTAGACAACTTTTTAAGTGTACTCAGGCAATAATTGCAAAAGCAATTCCTACCTAGAAATGGGAAACAACAATTCATTCTTCGCATTTATTCGCCAATTCGTATTGTATCGATTGCGTTACTAGAGAAGATACATTTCGTGTCTATATTTCACGCCAACCTACAAATTCATAAACAATCCGTTTGTTCGTTCGCCTGTTTATATTTTAATGATTACTGAGTTACAAGGCTTTTATGCGAATATATGTGGCACAAACGCATTTCAATTCCAACAACAAGATGAACTTACACACCATGATGAGGGAAAGGAAACGATGAACGATGGAAATGAAGTGTATTGAATCTCAGCAGGTTTAATAACACAACAATTTCGCAACAACTTATGACAATGCTGTGGTAACAAATAACACTTTCAAACCATTATGAGTGAGCTTTCATTCATGCCGACCAAACCGATCGAACGAACCACAGTGGGATATTTCACAAAATTTGTTGAAATAATTCGGATATTTATTACTAAGTGGTCCGATTGCAATGAGCTTTGGAACAGGCATAAGTGTCGTATAAACTGACTCACGTCCAGTTTTTTGCGAATAGGGGGATTCATTCGTTTAAAGTTAATAAAGGGTGTTTTTTATACAGGTATATAACTTTAAGTTGGCAACACTTTTTTAACTGGAGGCCATTTTTTCAGGTGCCATACGATTTATGTTTAGTTTAGTTTGGCAATTCAACATGAATAGACTGACGCCTGAACAACTCTTTCAAATTAAGCAAATTTTTTTTGAAAATCGTGGTTATGTTCGAAATACGTATCGCTCACTTTTGGTTAAATGGATACGTCAATAAACAAAACTTCCGTATTTGGAGTGATGATAATCCTCAAGTGTAAGTTGAGACACCGTTACATCCAGAAAAACTGACTGTTTGGTGTGCTTTATGGGCGAGTGGAATTATTTGTAAGTACTTCTTTAAAAACGATGCTGGTCAGAACGTTACAGTCAATGGTGACCGCTATAGCGCCATAATTACTGACTTTTTGGTTCATCAATTGAACAACCATCATGTGCAGGAGCTGTGGTTTCAACAAGACGGCCCAACATGTCACACATCTCGTGCCACAATTGATTTATTGAAGGAAACGTTTGGTAACCGCATAGTCTAACGTTGCGGACCAGTGAATTGGCCTCCAAGATCGTGCTAATTAACGCCGATGGACTTCTGTGGGGATATGTGAAGTCGCTAGTCTACGCCGATAAGCCCGAAACGATTGACCACTTGAAGGAGAACAATATACGGCCACAAATGTTGGAAAAAGTCATCGAAAATTTAACCTCCAGATTAGACTACGTCCGAGCCAGCCGTGGCGGTCATATGCCAGAAGTCATATTTAAATTATAATGCCAGAAGATTATCTTTCGAATAATGTTAATTTCATGTCAATTTAAAAAATTCATCTTTGTTTTATTCCATTTCAAAGTTTTATACCTCTATAAAAAGCACTCTCTACTAAGGCCCTAGTACAGAATAGAATGCCCAGTTAAAGTTTAACAAACACTTAAATTAAAAATTTATATGAGAAACAACAACAAATGTGTTAATTAAAGTCCCAGTTAGTAGCTAATGGGATATTCAGTATTCGGTTCTTAGAAATATAAGAAATATTTACGTTAGTCTCTACTAGCAGAATACAAATATGATAGTGCTTCGAAAATTGGATAAGATACAACAAAATGGTGATCGCTCAACATTTTTTATGCAAAAAGTGCTTTACTTTGGGGGTCATATTGATGCCGTCAAAACTTAAACTCTATTTTACTTAACTTGTGCCTCTTCCAATTGTCATTGGAATCGTGCCATTAAGTAAGAAATTGCCGCATTATTTCCAAAAGCTTTGGGATATAAAGGCAGAATTAGTTTGTACGTTCTGTTCTGTTACGAATCAGCTGTTTTGTTTCTGTTCAATTGAAAGTCTGTATGTGTAGTTAGTTTTCACTTTTTCGTTCTGTTCTGTTGCGGACAAATCTATTGAAAATAGAATTCAACGTTAAGTGACAGACTAAAGTGCGTATGTATTGGTTTGTTGTGAAATATTTTTCTCAATATTTGAATCAGGGATGGTAAAGTTGGTACTATAGTACTTTTTGTGGTACTATTTTAACCTCAGATGTACAAATTTTTCTATGTATGAATTTCTTGGTCCCTTTAAAACTCAATAATTATTAATTCGATTTGCAGTCCCTTAAGAACAATGAATTAATTTGGAACAAAACGCTGTGAATTCAATCACATGAATTCACTGAGTGCGACTGATTACAGATGATTATATTAGAGTTTTAGTAATCGATTAAACCAATTATTGAATTCAATCACTAAGGGTTATAATTATTAACTAATTTTGATTTTCAAAAAAGAAAATAATAAAAATCTTATTAAAATGTGAAATTGACTATTTGCAGCGTGTCTTAAAATCGAATGAGTTCACGAACAAATTTGTTTGCAACCAATCATAAGGATTAAATTCGCAAAAAACTGTGAGAAACGTAATTCAATACAGCAAGATATTAATAGCACATTCAAAAAATATTAAAAATTTGGTGAATTTAAGAAAAAATCTCAAAATTTTAATAATTTTTTATATTAATATCGGCTAATTTTCTTAGTACGCACTGCTCATTTTTACATAGCTTTATGTTTTGCTTTAAAATGAGCAAAATCGGTCTAGCGTTTTAAAAGTAATGAGTGACAATGTGAAAGTACCTCTAAATTTTCCATACAAATTGGTGTATAAAGCACTGTATATTATTAGAATACATTGTAGTGTCTGGTGTATAAAATATAACGTCATATTTTCCACCAGACGCTAAGAGGTGAATAATATTTAAAATTCAGCGCATATTCTTTTTTCTCCACAAAAAAATTTTTTTCACTCAAAAATAGTTTTGTTACCTCAAAAATTTTTTTACATCCAAAAAAGTTTTTCACCTCAAAATTTTGTTTTCGCCTCTTAACATATTTTTTTTAATATATTTTTGTTGTTTCATTTGTAAATTGGTAAAACCAAATTTATGCATGCACTTGTGGTTTGTTAATTTATATCTAAATTTTTTTTTTTTATAATTTGGATGCCGAAAATGTACTATTTTATTTGCAGGTTGGTACTATTTGAAAAATCGCATTTATCATCCCTGATTTGAATGTTTTTTGTTGGATTTTCTTTTACTTTGTAAAACAGCTGATTCCTTTTACAGAAAAAGTAATTACAAAATATTACCTACAGAACACAACGACACAGAACGGCAACAGAAAGTAACAACTAATGAGGCCTTAAGTATCCCACTGTGGGAACGATGACTACAATTTTATTTTAAAAACTCAATCACCAGAGAGTGGTTGATGCCATTTGCCAGGAAGACTGTGTTTTTTTTTAATATTTCTGTTAAAAAGAGCTGAGAATTTATGGTGAACTACTACCGCAGCATGAATTGAGCCTGTGTTTTTTTGGTAAATAGAATGTCTTAAATTATGAATATTACCACAATGAGTCAATTCTCAATAAATTTTCCTCCCCAGCTTAAGTAATAACATCAATGAAAAGAGGAACCAGTTTCATGACTCTCCAAAAAACAAATGTTAACTTGGCAGAGAAGCAGCAATCATGGATTCAACCTTCATACTTTATAAGCGGCTAATAAAGTTGTCGTTGTCTTAGCTTGGCATGATTGCTCATGAATCAGAGTAAATGATTTTTTTTTGTTTTGCACAAAGGGAAAGAGAGACCGCTTGTTTTTGAAGTTATGAACATATTTTTTACGCACAAGATTAGATATGTTTGGTTTTTCCTCCAGTTTTTTTTTTTTTGTTGGCATCAAGTTTTTGCTTTTGATACCGTAGGGGCGTTTGTACGTGTATCTTTCAAACGATCTTATAATCTATGTGCAATTAAACAACATGATTGTGTATCTCATTTGAAATTCATATAAATATATTTTTCAGTTGATTACATGGTTATTTGCATGATCAGTTGTTAATAAATTTGTTACAAATTCATATTATCGTACATCAATGATAATGAAATGAGTAGATACTGAAATTGTTGCAGTTTTAGCATATTTTTCATTTTTAGCATTTTGTGAATATAAGGAAAGTAACTAAACTTATTTTGTATTCCTTGGAGGCATGTCTTAAATGTGAAGGTATATTAACAATATAAAATGTTACCAGCAATACACAAGTGCCAAGATGGGAATAAATATAATCGAGAGTATTTCACACACCCTTATTAAAGCTAAACAACTTTTGTAAAATAAGAGATACCATATCACTATATTCTCATTATTGACAAATAGACTTTAAATTGCCCTAAATTGATAAAGGTCGGCCCATTAGTAAAGGAGAGAATATATGCAAAACCTTTTATACTCTAGAGATGTAGTACGTTACCAACCTGTGACTTATCCAGTATAAAGACGGCGTGACTATAAGATTATTCTTTTAAAAGTCTAACTCCTACTCTGTAATTATAGATACGTTTCGTTTCATTCGGTCCAGTAGTTAAGAAGTTACATATTAACTACCTAGTTTTCCAGTTTCAAACTACAGTGCATTTATACTAATTTGCTAAGTGTAGTTTTGACATACATTTTTTCAAGATTTTTTATTTTTGTTTGTATAAAACATAACTTAAGTTATGTAATAAGTTTTCGTTTTTAACAAAAATGTTTATTTTTTTATGCGCAATTACAGTTTTTTTGTGTTGGCCAATATTGACCCTGAGGGAGGAAAGGGTAAGTTTTTTTTTGAGGATGGTATGAAGGTTAAAGTTCATGCACTCAGGGAACTTCTCCTGTATATATTTGTATTGTTTGAGTAGTATGAAGGGTGATTTTTTAAGAGCTTTCGGATTTGATTAAAAAAAAAAACATATAAAATTTATAGAAATGTAGGAAATCTTTATTTGAGTCGATAGAACGATCTATATAATTCAATGTTTAAAGATGATTTCATGTAAATGTTGACCGCGGCTACGCCTCAAATGGTTCATACGCTGGGTACAACATATACAATACACATATCGGCCGGTAATATTGGCTTCCAGTGCGTCAACCGTTGCGGGCTTGTCCCTATAGACATGACCCTTAACATGGCCCCAAAAAAATAGTCTAAAGACGTTGAATCGCACGATCTAGGCGGCCAATTGACCGGCCCCAAAAGTGAAATAAACTGTTCACCGAACTCGCCTCTCAATTGGGCCACTGTTTCGCGTGCTGTCTGTCATGTGGCACCGTCTTGTTGAAACCACATGTCACCCAAGTCCAGCTCTTTCATTTTGGACAAAAAAAAATGTTTAATAATCCACCAAACAATTAATTTTTCGGGATGCATTGCCAGTTCTTGCAATGCTTCTGGCTGCTCTTCACACCAAATACGGCAATTTTGTTTGTTCACGTATCCATTCAACCAGAAATGAGCTTTGTCACTAAACACAATTTTCCGATAAAAAAGTGGATCTTCATCCAATTTTGCCAGTGCCCATTCACCAAAAGTTAGCCGTTGTGGTAGGTCGTGTAGCTTCAATTCTTGCACCAGCTGTATTTTAAAAGTTTTTACAACCAAGAAGAAATTTCTGTTTCGACTACATTTGTAGTTCACTTAAAAAAAGCAAACCACATCAAATTACTGTACTATGAATTTACATTCATTTTATCAGTTGTTTTGTTGTTTTTATTTAATAAAATAAAACAAATATATACAAGTTTGTCAAGTTTTTACTACATTTGTGGTTCATTTTATTAACAATAACAAATTTTGTTGAATTTAATGAAATGTAAGTCGTACTTTTTTCAAGTGAAATTTCATTTGTTATTAACTACATATGCAGTGTTCTTTACCTACATAATATTCTAAATCTGTATCTATATGGGAGTTGTATTCAATTTTCGGTCGAATGTAGGTGGTATATATATTTGTAAGATCGGATGGAGTAACATATCCCATGCAAAGGTTAGAGAAAATCTAGACACTCGAATGCTTCTTCGAAATTTGCAAAATGTGGAGAGTCTAAAATATGTCACTCTGAATTCTCATGACGGTATCATCCCTAAGCACAGACGGCATCATTGACTTGACATTCCCATGTATCCAATATACGATATTGGAAATTGTGCGCATTAAAGTTCACCGTACTAAGAGATTTTTAAAAGGCCCAGGCATAGTGTGACATTTATAATATGTCTATATATCCTAGCCTAAAATTTTAAGATTTTCAGCAAATAAATTAAATAAACAAAATTTTTTGAGTTTTTTTTTCAGTCTACTAATATTCAGAAATAAGTTTAATAACTTTTAGCAAGCATTTTTCAATTTTGAATCAAGTAAGTGTTAGCAAAACTTTTGATGAATCTACTAATTCAGATCGCTAATTTTTAGCAAAAGATTTTGCTGACATTAGCAATTTTCTTTCAAGCACCCTCCCGAATAAAATTTTGTTGACTCAGCTAAATTTTTTGCTGACTTTACAAGCTTTTTTTGAGAGTAACACCACTCACTAATCTGGAAATGTTCAAGAATTAAATATATTTAGTCGGACCATTGCCCAGTACTGGGAATGCAAAATGTCATTTCAAAGAGAATTTACAAAAATTGGACAATTTCTATACAAGGTAAAAATCCATCGTTTTGCAGAATTCAAATAAGAATTCCAAAATCCTTCGTATTTTTATAGAAACTTATAAAAATTAATTCAGATTTAGTTTCACCAGTTCTAATCCACCCTTACCAATCAAATAGTTCCCTATTAATCAATAATCGCTTATCACTACCATAGGGCAAGTGAGTAGAAATTTCCGCCATTTTGTGAATCACTGATGAGTGAAAAGTAATTTTACCTGAACGAGAGTGAGTGTGAGTAGGAAAAAAATGTTCGCAAGTGAGTGTGCTGTTAATAAATATTTCGGTTAAATTTTTCGGCTATTTAATATTTATTGGGGTTCTAAAATACTAAATAAATGGCAATATACCCAGTTAAAAACGCTGCTTACATGCAAGCAGGTTTGCAAGGGAATAAGCCAACAAGAAGCCCTTACAAAACCTGCTTACATATGCCATGATTTTTACGATTAAAAGTAATATTATGACTAAGAAAATAATTTATTTCGCATAAAATTCTACAGATATTAATTTTTTGTTGTTAAAATTTTAGACATATAATATAATGAAAATGAAAATTATTCAAGTTCGGGGCCATACTCTACATTTCTTTATTAGGATATTGTCATAACAAATAATCTATAGAGTTTTTGTTTTCAAATTTATTAATTGACCACTTTCAGGAATGTGTTGTGTGTAGATATATTTCAGAACATGTTTTAAAAGAAGTGACAATCCCATGCAAAACATCAAACATTCATATAACCTAGTTATCCCACTAAATGAGAACTACTATATGAGTTCGAAGTTAACCATTATCACCATTGATCAAAAATAAATCGAAAACTTGTTGGTTATGTGCAAGCTCTACCTTTGGTAGATATTTAATACACCCTTTTTGTTTTTTTCTCCTTTTTATTTTCATACTTTGTTTGTTTTGTTTAAAACCAGATGTAAAGGGGGAGTAAACAAGACCGTACTTTGAGTTTTCTACAGTCGGACATCACTCAAGAAAATTGGAACAGATCGTTTATAATCCTCGATATGAAACTTTCTGTATTACAACCAGCATCCTTAGGGTAAGCTTCTTACAAACAGCATCCATGTTAGGGAAAACAGTAAGCTCAAAATGTGTTTTTGCTTATTTTTATACACTAATTATTCGTTTCTTTTGCTGCTCCTCTGTATTATGTAATAGTAAGCACTCACATCAGTGTATTTGTTTTATTCGGCTTCTAAAAACAAGAAAACTTTTTTTTAGAAATGTTGATTTTAAGAAGAAGAATAAACGTTTTTCTCTAAAAATTATAAACACTATTAATTTTTAAATTAGACTAGACTAGTTTCTGCCTTTTTATGGACAGACGTCATCAGTGATTTTCCATTTAAATTGTTTTATTTTATTTGCGTCTGCGGAATCAAACCTACGCTTCTTCTTCCATTACAAACATAACAATACCAAGTCATGACCGTTTAGCGATCACACTTAAGTATGGCCTCGAACGTAATGCAGCTAAATTACAGTTTTCTTTGCTATTAGCTTTTCTGTTATATATATTTCCATTATACTCAAAGTGACCAACACTAACAAACACAAATATTCTATTTTTAAATATTTGTTTATTTTTCTAATCTCCGTCTCTATTTCATTTTATTTCTTTTTTTTCCTGGGTACATATAAAAAGCAATTTTGAGATAAACATTCACAATTTATTTTAATTTTAAATTTTATTTTTCTCCGGTAAGATTTGAATTTACTTAAGTTAGCGTGAGTGCGAGTAGAAACAAATTTTCGTGAATGTTATTTTACTGTCGTGATTGTAAGTGTGGTTCTAAATTCACTCACTTGCCCATCTCTACCTCTAGAGCACAAATGTCAATAATAACCTATCGAACATATCACAAGTTCTACCAATTACTCTTCCTCCCGCTAATCATTTGATGACAACATTTATTTTTTTTTGTTGCCATTATTGTTGTTAGCTGTATACAGTATGTCACATATGCAAATAATTGCTCTATTGTATTCCAATTCGAATTTCAAATTGTTATGTTTATTTTGTTGGCCTTTTTTCTGTTGTTGCTGTTATTGTGTATTTTTGTTTGAATGATGCTCCTGATGCTGATGTTGTTATTGTTGTTTGTTATTATCCTGTTGGTTTTTATTATTTAATATTTTTTTTCTGCTTTTTGCCAGTTGTTGTTTAGAGTTGTTGTTTAGTTTTTGTTGTTCGTATTTGAAAATTTTACAAATATTCATTGTCTGACAATGACAATTCATTTGAAATGGTTTAATATTACATTTGCCAGTGCCACTTTCATGGATATGAATTGTCAAGTGTCAACGTATATGGCATGTTTGACACGATACTTAGAAGAGGAGCTAACAATGATTGTATCATGTATTTATTTTGTTCATGTATTAATGTTTATGAATATGGAAATATAGTATAGGGAAATGTTAGACATGATGTTGGTTTTAGAAAAATTTTTATTTTTTTTTTAAATAGTTGTAAATATTAGTGGTTGAATGGGCAATTAAATAGTTGACTAAAAATCATAAATAGTTGTATAGAGATTCGAGAGAATTGGACAACTTTAAAATTTGTATATGATTGAAGAAGTTGTACAATTTTTCATTGAAGTTTTAGTTGTTGATTCCCTCATAAACTTAACCACAGAAAAAGTGTTAAAAAAATGATAAGCAATAGCGCACATTGAGGCGAGTTGTTCACTTTGGAATATATTTTTTTAATTTTTGACTTAGCCCCGACTAATTTTGCAAATTCTGAAACTAAAAATGTGTTAATTTTTAGAATATTATTCGCAACGTCAACAACAATTTTAGTAATACACTAAAGGAAATCGCAATGCAAAATATTGATTGGTTTAAAAACGACACCTGTTTAAAGTTGAAAATTGCAAAAAAATCTTAATTTTTGTACAGTGTTATTTTAACGTCATATAGCCAGTCGCATTTAATTTTTAATAAATATCCATTTGACAAATTTAATTAAGAAGAAGAATAAAAGTTTTTCTCTAAAAAATATAAATACTATTAATTTTTAAATCAGACTCGACTAGTTTCTGCCTTTTTATGGACAGGCGTCAACAGTGATTTCCCATTTAAATTGTATTATTATTTGGGTATTTATAATTGTCAGATTGTCTCTATATGATCAACCTGTGGCTGTAAGAATCAAACCTGCGGCTGTAAGAATCAAACCTAGCGATCACACCCAAGTATGGCCTCGAATGTAATGCAGCTAAATTGCAGTTTTCTTTCCTACTAGCTTTTCTGTTATTGTAAATTATACTCAGAAGTGACCAACACTAACAGTAACGGTAACAAATATTCAATTTTTAGATTTGTGTTTTTTTTCTAACCTCCTCCGTCTCTATTTCACAATGTTACCAGAATGACGTATGGATTTTATGTTCAGTGACGTTAAAAAAAGATGCAAACATTTTTTTGTCTCCGGAATCCAGTTTATTTAAAAACATAGGAAGCATTTATACTTTTGGAAATATAAGATAACACAGATGAGGTAATTTTAAAAAAACTCATCGATTTTTCTATAGTTCTCCCCCAGCCTTCTTCGAGTTCGAAAAATTAAAAAAAAAAAAAATATTAAATGTAAACAATAGTTTCTCTATGTCCATGTATCGGATTGGAAAATTAAAGCCACATATATTTTTCTAGAAGTCTTAGAAAGTTCTGGTATTAGTGCCGCATGATAAATTACCCAGTATAAATACGTGAGGTGCCTTACTTTGGGACCCTATAGAACCGCCCCGCATGTGCCTATGCACTCACAAAAGCTTGACAGTCGAATCGACTAAAAATTGCAGTTAAAACAACTGTTAATTAGTTTAAAAAGGTGGCAAAGGTAATTATCGTTAAAATAGTTAAAAATATTGATATTTGTAAGTGTTGAAAAACAACAAAAAAATTCAGTAAAAATAACTAACAATGTCGTAGAAACAACTAACATTTTTTTTCTACAAACATTTTGAAACAACTGTAAAAATTTGCAAAAACTACTGTTTTTAAGCAGTTTGTTTTTTTAGGTATTTTAAAAATGCTTTTCAATAAAAATTTGTATTTTCTACTTCCTCCTTAAAATGCTAAATCAAAATTCCAAACTGTACTCCAGTTATGAAGTGTTAATGCATTGGATATACAATGAAATTTTCTAATTCACGGTTTGACATTAAAAAATTGAACAAAGTTCTGACCATCAATTCCAAATATTTCGCGCATGTTGATTTCAATTTAAAGTTTGTCTTTATTTCATGTAATTGTAGTATTATTAAGAACCATATGTTCACGTAAAATTAAAAAATTGTTTTTTTTTTTCAAATTCAAATATTGGACTATGGTCCTTACTAAGGCAACCAAAAATAAGCTAGAGCTTGTTTTTTATTTGAAAGGATAGAACAAGTCCTGATCTTGAATTATGAACATTTTGAGACATATTTGCTAGAGCTTTTTTCGCTTATTTTTTGATATTTGCTTCTTTTAGCTTATTTTGTAAATATAAGCTTATTTTTGGCTTATTTTTTTTAATAATAAAACTTATTTTTATTTTTTTATATTATTTTTATTTTTTTTATATTAAAGAAGGGTTTTTTGAATTTGTCTTTCAGTATGTAAAAAAAATTATTTTATTGAAAGGTGAACATTTATCCCTGTATTCATAAAAATATTAAACAGCACTTCAAATACATTTTAGTTAAAACACACATTTTAGTATTAAAACTGAATTCATAAACGAATATTAACTTTTACACAAGGTTTAAAATAGGTATTTTAAGTAAATATTCTTTTATGAATACAGTTTTAAGACTTAACATGTATTTTAACTAAAATGTATTTGAAATTTAAATTAAGATTTTTTATGAATACGGACGTTTATGTTAAAAGTGATAGAGGGGACAATAAATTGGTTTATCAAAATATGTAGTTAAACCAATTTGAATTTTGAAGCTAAAGAAACACTACTTTTCTGTTATTTTGTTTGACTGACGAAGTACCAAGGAACAAATTATATAAAAAGTTTATTTGTATTTAGAACAATTTTAATAAAAAATTATGGAATTGCAGTTTATTTTTTAATTTTAACGGCTTATTTAGTCTGTTTTAGAGCTTTTTTTAAGCGCTTTATTAAAATGTTGTTTTTAGAGCTGTTTTTGTTTTGGTTGCCCTAGTCGTAATCTTACTAATTTTTAGAAGTGATGATTTTTTTAACCTGTGTTAGTATTTGCGAACCATGAACAAAACAATAATAACAAATGTAAACTGAACGAGAATTATATCAAACTTGTATAAAAGACAAAGTACGGTATTGTTTACTCCCCCTTTACATCTTGTTTTTAAACAAAACAAAACAAAACAAGTTTGAAAATAAAAAGGGAAAAAAACAAAAAGCGTGTATTATATATCTACAAAAGACAGAGGGTGCACATAATAAACTAGTTTTCAATTTATTTTTGATCAATGGCGATAATCTTTAACTTCGAGCTCATATATTAGTTCTCATTTAGTGAGAAAACTATGAATGTTTGATGTTTTGCATGGGATTGTCACTTCTTTCAAAACGTGTTCTGATGATGGGAACCCAGAAAATCCCCGAAATAGATCTATCAACACATTCCTGAAAGTGGTCAATTAATAAATTTGAAAACAAAAACTATACCGATTATTTGTTAGGACAATATAAAGAAATGTCCTCGAACTTGAATAATTTTCATTTTCATTAAAAGAGAATTTTTAAAAAACTGACAATATCTTCTATTTTTAAAAATCTTTTGTTTTTTAAATGATTCATAAATCATATGTATGGCAAGTTTTTGGTATTTGCTATTAAATGCCACTTTTCCAATTATTTTGTAAAAATGCCATTTTTTCGGATTCCTGCTATAATAAGTAAGTAATTTTTAGACTTTTCGTTATAAAATTGTATAAGATGGGACATTTCAAAAATTTTCTTTTAAAGCGACGAAAACTTAATAGTGAAGTTAATTTATACCTGAAATCTGGTTTAAACCGGATTTTAGGAAAATCTGGTTATGAAAAGTAATTTGAGCACAGATTTTCCATACAAATTCATAACTAGATTGTTGGACAATCTGGTTTAAAATTACGTTCAAAATAAGGTTGTAGCGATACAGCACTATGTTTCCCCCTATTTTGGGAGAGAAATTTGCAAAATTTAAACAAATAAAAAGAAATTATTTAATTTTAGAAAACTAAATAATGTGAGTTTAAAACTCAATAAAATTGCATTTTTTATTGAAAGCATAATTAAATTCAGCATTCAGTTACTGATTTTTTCTTCAGCAGAAGATAATTTGTGCAAACAACATTTATATGGTGAAGAGAAGAACAAAGGAAATATCTTGCTTCCAAATAGTCATTCCTTACAAAAAACACTTTTTTCAGCATTTTGAGGTTATGTTTTTATTTTGTTTACAAAATGTTGTCGTTGTCACACCAAAATCCAGTTTGCCTGCCAAATTTTATAATGTCAACGACTGTGATTTCCAACTGGATTTAATTCGATTTTAAACCAGATTTCGTGGAATTATAAAACTTTCAAGTTCAACCTTAAATCAACTCTTATTTTCAGATATTTTTGCAATTAACATGCCATTTTTCGTGTCAAATTGACGATTTAAGTCAATTTAAGTAATCACCCTCGTCCCACCCCTCTTGGATCAGAGCCAGCACTAGGAGGAATTTCTTAAAAATTACAAAAAAAAAAATAAAAAATACTAACTTTTAGGTCCCTTTTGCCTCTTTTTCGTATCAAAACTTCATCAAAATCAAAGTGTTAAGCTTGGAATACATTCCCTGCAAGAACTATTTAATTAATCGTTTAAATTATCAAGTAATATTACTTCCCAGAAGAAATCCTTTTGCCATAAAATCGTTTTAATTATTAATATTTCAAGGTTCCAATTTAATGGACTTTCATCACATGGGATTTTTATGACTTTTGTTAACAAAAAATATTTTTTTATGTTTGCATAAAAGCTTTCATACACAGCTAGCTCATCATTAATAACGATATGATGGAATCTCAATTTTATTTTATGCATTTTTTGTTGTTTTGCAAATTAAGGAAATTTATATTAAAAGTGTCATAAATTTTATGATGCCAACCAAATAACAAAACCAAACAGCCAGCAACATCAGCAACCAATGACAATTGTCAGATGACAGTTTAAGTTGATGCATAAAAATATACTCTACACGCAGAAAAAAAAAAAAATATTTATATATGCAGATAATTATATACATATATATTTAGAATGATTAATATTTTCAAACTTTTTTAGCTATTATGTTTGGGATATGCAAACATACTTATAATAAACATGTATTTGCAGCCAAACCTAGATGTAGATGTTTTCATTAGCTTCAAACATATATATGCTTACAGGCAAACATAATTTTATTTGCAAGCAAACATATTATATTAAAAAAATGACAAACGGAAAAGTTTTCCAAACAAAAGTTTATTACCAGCATTTATATTTAAAGCCGGGCGTTTTTTTTTCCAGCGTGTGTAAGCAAAAAGTATGTGCGATGTGGCAAGATAAAGGTAGAAGTATGCACCATAAAATATTGTATTTTCAAAAATTTCTCTTGTAGTTTATGAACTTGTTGCCTAATAAAAAAATCTTTCCTTTCTAAGATGTTATTGAGTGAAAACATGTCAACTCAATCACCATTCAGATCGAGCATCTCCGATATCAATAAAATTCACCGTAACTGTCATACTCGGTAAGAAGTCGACTAAACATAATTTTCAGATTCAGGACCCTCTTGGTTTGGAACTATGATGTCACGAAAATTGACTATAACTTTTAAACTACGCAAGATAAAAAATTCGTGTTTGCCTTATTTTATAGGTTAAAATATACTCTTACTGATAAGGAAGGGTCAAAGATAATTTGTAAGTCTTTAGTTCAAATGCCCATATCTAAAAATGCGTAAATGTTTTTTAAATATATGCGTCTAATTGCACTCTCCTCTACATTTGTGTGATAAAAGTATGCGAATGACCCTAATTTATATTAGTTGCATTAACAACATGTAAAAGTGTATACATAAGGGTGCCGAACGGGACTGATATTTACAAATCCTGGGATTTGGGATTTTGAAAACTGCGATAGCGGGATCCCGGGACTTATCGTTATCCCAATATCTTTCGGGACTAAATTTTTTATATTTTTTAGTTCATATAAAACATTCAAATAAAATAATTATTAGAAAATTTTACTATTCACATCTTACAGTATGAAAAACAAAACAAACCAAAACTATTAACTCATTATTGGCCAAGTGCTCCGTTTTCAACCCAGTATTTTTAAACGGTTATATTTTTTAATTGGTAAGTATAATGAGGCGGTTTAGAAACCTTAAACTTATTAAACATCTTGACTGAAAAAATCAATTTTTTACATTTCCTGAAGGGATCTTTTTAAAAACTTATTCAAAAATATAGGAACGCTTAATATTACATATTTTTAATTGTTATGTTGATAAGATAATATGAAAATGTTTTCTGATTATAGCTTTCTGATAACCTGAAAGATTGGACCATGAATTTGTTAAATTTAGAAAGTCTAAAATATTTCAAAATTTATTTCGTTTTGACTTAAAACATAAATAATGACTGGTTTTTGCTAAACTACGAAATTACTAAAATACTTATAAAAATTATAATGTCAGGGTTACCATATGCCAACTTAAAAAAAAATGTTCAAAAAACACCGTTATTTCTGCAAAAAAAATTTAAAATTGTTTAATTTACAAAATAAAATTTTATATATATTTCAATAAAGAGTTATTCACAAATTTATATAAAATCAAAATTTTTAATATATCGTCAACAGTCATTTATTTATATTCTGTCAAAATTTCAACTTTGTTTGCAAATATTTCCAATAGAGGGCGCTTTAAAGAAAAAAAAATACACTATATATCTGCGAAGTTTGGTTGAAAAATGTCCAGCAGATCTATGTTTTTAGTACGTTTACGATGTTAATAGAGTTGGGCCTTCTAGTTCATAGTTCATTTCGTTCATTTACATTTATTGAACTAGTTCGTTATATTAGCTCATAAGTTTATTCGACAATATTTTTTCAATTAATTATATTGTTGTATTGGTGGTTTGCTTAATAAATCTGCATAATATGAGAGAAAATCCTAATTAATTTAAAACGTTCATTTGGGATTTTCGCTCTTACTGTGCAGATTTCTTAAACAATCAATTGAACAAATTAGGAATATGAATAATGGAAAAAGATGTCGAACAAACGTATGAACTAAAAAAACGAACTGGTACAATAAATGCAAATGAACCAAATGAACTATGAACTACAATGCCCAACTCTAGATGTAAAAAATAAATTTAATAATGATCTTAAAAAAAAAAAAAAATTTCTTAGAACTTAACAGTCTACTAATTCAAAAGTATTTTAATTAAGTTATTTTTGAAGGTTAAAAAATGATTCCATATTTTTCTTTAAAAGTACATTCACACTGAACCCCAAAATACGCATTTTCATTTTTTCAAGTTTTCGACCGTCAAATTACACACAAATTTTAAATCGAAAACTTGCAAAATACGAAAATACGTGTTCTGGGGTTCAATATGAACGAAATCATTGCATATTTAATATTTAGTTAAAAAATTGTATTGTTTTTTTGGAAAATATTATAAAAGCAGAATAATTTTTAAAATTTAATAAGATAAATAAACATTTTATGTTTTTTTTTAGTTGTTTAACAGGGTGTCATGTCAACAAAAATGTAATAAAATAGGCAAAATTAAAATATTGAAAATCTCCCTGAAAATCCCGGGATTTTCGGGATCGGCATCCCTACCTAGTACACATGCATAGGGAAAACATATAATAGGAAAAAACATAATTAGGATCATGTTTTTGGCTATAACTCAGAGACCAATAGAGATATCACCCTGAATTTTGAAACAAATGTAGAGGTGGGTTCACAAATAGACATATACTTTTTTAAAAACTTAAACAAATGCTCATTTCGTGCTATGACTCAAGACCCGAAAATGATATCTTTGACACTTCCATGATATAATTTTAAAGAGTACATTTTAAAATAAAAAAATAAGACCAACACAAATTTTGTATCTTGTATGGTGTTATGACTTCGTATATCGGAAACCGAAAGGGTCCGAAAACTGATATGTATGTTTCGTCGATTTCTTGTCGAGTGTGACAGTTATGATGAATTTCATTGAAATCGGAGAGGGTCCATCCGAAAATACATTTTTTTTTTGATAGAGTTGACATATTTTCACTCTATTAGAGCTTTCTCTAAATTGTTAAGAATATGCAGAGCCATGTAAATTTCTGAAGTGTTTAATTAAACATTTTTTAAAATACAAGTTGTTATAATTTTTATTAAAAATAAAAATTATGTTTTTTTCGACCTTTAATTGTGCAATGAAAATGAAAATTATTCAAGTTCGAGGCCATACTCTATATTTCTTCATTAGGATATTGTCCTAACAAATAATCTATAGAGTTTTTTGTTTTCAAATTTATTATTTGACCCTTTCAGGAATGTGTTGATAGATCTATTTCGGGAATTTTCTAGGTTCCCATCATCAGAACACGTTTTGAAAGCGGTAACAATCCCATGCCAAACATCAAACATACATATGAACTAGTTTACTCACTACATGAGAACTAATATACATATGAGTTTGAAGTTAAAGATTATAACCATTGATCAAACAATAAATTGAAAACTTGTTTGATGTGCAAGATCCACCTCTGGTGGATATTCCATACACGTTTTTTTGTTTCTCTCTCCTTTTTATATTTTGTTTAGTTTGTAAGCAAAACAGGGGAAGTAAACTTGGCGGTACTCTGCCTTTTATACAAGTTTGTTATAATTTAAAATATTCACATTTGAAATGGAATAAAATCTTCAAACTTAACATAACTTTTATTTCAAGTTTGATATAATTTTTATTAAAAATAAAAATTATTTTTTCGATCTTTAATTGTACAATGAAAATTATTCAAGTTCGAGGCCATACTCTATATTTCTTTATTAGGATATTGTCCTAACAAATAATCTAAAGAGTTTTTGTTTTCAATTATTATTTGACTTGACTACTTTAAGCAATGTGTTGAAAGATCTATTTCGGGAATTTTCTAGGTTTCCATCAACACAACACGTTTTGAACGAAGTGACAATCCTATGCAAACATCAAACATTTATAAAACCTAGTTATCAGACTAAATAAGAACTAATATATGAGCTCGAAGTTAATGATTATCACCATTATCAAAAATAAATTGAAAACTTGTTCGTTATGTGCAAGCTCTACCTTTGGTAGATATACAATACACGCTTTTAGTTTTTATTCTCCTTTTTATTTTTACTCTTGTTTTTTTTTTCTTTTGTAAGAAGATGTAACGGGGAAATTAACAAGACCTTACTTTGGCTTTTTTACAAGTTTGATATAATTTTTATTTTTATTAAAAATAAAAACTATGTCAAATTTCTAAAAAAGCTCGAAGGCCTCGAACTTCAATAAATTTCATTTGCATAACTTTTATTTCTTTGAAAAAAAAAAATTAAAATTTTCATTAAAAATTACCCTTTTTAATAACAACTCCACAATTTTTAAAATTGAATTCTTAATACACTCAAAAAAAAAAAAGTTAATTAAACATTTTGTTAAACGGTATATAAAATGTTTAACTAACTTTCAGCTAAATTTTTTTGCTTAAATTGAGTTTTCAGCAAAAGTTTCAGGTAAACGGTTTCACTAAAAACCACTTTTGAGCTAATGTTTAATTAGTTTTTGTAGCTACCAAAATTGTGCTGATAAACACACAAATAACACGGAGATCACGGAGAGAGAAAATAAAAGATACAAATAAGTACCACAAATACAAATAAGTAATTGGGAATAATTATGATTCGTTGTTTAATTAATAAAATATTTTGTTTATTTCCAAATTATATTGAATTATAATGTAATTAACAAAAAGTCGTGACACTTTTATATAATATACAAAAATGTCACAAAAAAAAAAATTGATTTAAATTTCAGCAAAATAAATTAACTAAAGTAAAAATTTTAAACTAACGAGGGAGGTATCTCGGCAGATCGTAATGAACTTGGGATATATTGCAGAGAATACTAATTTAACGGACCCGTGTTTTTTTTTTTTGCTGCCCAATCTCATGATTATGCGTCATTAAGTGGGGTACAAAATTACCCAATTTTAGGTTTTTTTCAGTTTATTTCGTTTTATTCAAAGCAACAATAGACAATTTTTTTTTTATTATCAAATTAGGGGTTTTTTGAAGACACATTCATTAATGTACAAATTATGTCTAAAGACTTTCAAGTATTTTTGTTATTCAAAAAAAAAATTGTTTTCAGCAACATTGAATATGGCTTATTATTAAGTAATTGTAGTTATATTAGGCTAAAAATAATGCATGTTAATGTCTATTTAATTTAAACGATATTCTAAATTGTTTGGTTTTTATGCGACTTTTCCCGAAGAGCCTTTCCTCCAATATTTCAAACAATTTTAAAATCTGTCAACTCTGGGTCCACTATATAGGCAATATGTACATCAAAGTTTCTGTTTTCTTAAGTGCTTTAAAACTGTTTAGAAATAAATCTAGTTTTCGTAAGTTAAAGACAAGTTTTCAAACTTTAAACATGAGATTGGGCAGCTAAAAAATACATGTCTTATTTTTTTTGCTCCTTTACAACATATTCAACAATGATTTAAATCTGCGAGTTCGGGTCGGTAAACCTCCCTTGTAAGTTTTTTAGATATTCTCAACCTAAGCTCCAGAAAAAAAATGTTGTTGATTTCAGCAAGTCGATTTTCATTTGCATTGAACTAAGTGTCGGCTAAACATTTAGTTGAATTTACTAATTTTTGCTAAAATCAGCTCACTGATCACTCTTGCTGATATTAGCAATTTTTCTGCAAGGATCCTCCCAGCAAAAATATTGTTGATTCAACTAACTTTTCTTTGCTAACTTTACGTACTTTTTTTTTTGAGTGCATTTAAATATAATTTTACGGAGTTAGAATATTAATTTTATCGTGTTTTTTAAAATGTTTCTATACTTTAAGAACAATTTCGAAAATTTGAAAGGTCTACACGGCGTATGATTGTTATTTTGAACAACACATATAAATCATACGCCTAGATGTACTCTGTGAGATAGAACCTCATTTTCTTCACAAAAATGTTTTTCAAAGTAGTACTTTTTAACATGAGTTTAATTTTTATAATTCGATATATTTTTTTTCTTATAGTGTACCAAACACATTTATTTATTTTTGTAATAAAAAAAGTTTTTACCAAATTGCCACGTCCCAACTTCATCATGTCTGGTGATGATGGTTGATGGTTCGTTCATTCATTCATTTATATGGATGTGGATTGAAATTATTGCTGTTGTTATTAAATTAATGCAATCGATTTGCATTTTTATACACGAGGTAATTTACACTGTATACTTTATTGTTTAGGCCTGTCTGTGTTTGTTACCTGACGATGAGGATGATAATTTTAGAGCGCGGCTGCTGCTATAAAAAGAATTTATTCACGAATATAGATATAGGAAGTTTTTATAAAGTTACAGCTTTTTTTTTTTTGACTGAAGGCAGTTGATTGTCCGAAAAAAACATCCGCGGCCAAATCAACTTACTTTTAAGCACGATTGGCGTCTAGGTCCATTTTAGTGCAAATTAACTCATTATTTACACAGCGTTCCTTTTTTGATCCAGTACTTTAAAACGGCTACATTTTTTACTGAATTCAGATAATTCGGCAATTAAAAAAAGTTACAATTATTCAACACCTTGACTACAATCAGGAATAACAAAATTTTAAAGATAGTTATTCAGAGTTGCAAATTAATTTTTTGAAAAAATCAATTTTTGAAATATAAAAAGCCTAATACTTTTGATTATTATGTTGATATGAAAATATGAAAATGTATTTCTTTACTAAAAAATTAGCTCATCGATTGCATGTACTTTTTGAAAATCTGACCGTCCGATCGAAAAATTTCCATATACACAAAGTCCAAAATATTCTAAAATTTATTCCGTTTTCAATCAAAACAAATAATGGTTGGTTTTTATTAAAAGGCTACTGCACTTATAAAATTTATGATGTCAGAGTTGCCATATGAGAATTATAAAAAATGTTAAAAACACAATATTTTTCCAAAAAATTTAAAATCGATTAACCTAAAAATATAAATTTATAATATATTTTTAAAAAAGATTTTTACACAGAATTACACAAAATTTAAATTTTGGATTTTTAGGATCTATATTTTTTTTTTTTTTTTTAAATTTAAAAAAATTTCTTAAAGAAGCCTGGTTCTGCAAAGTTTGATTGAACAATGTAAAGCGGATCTATGACGTGCCTTTAATAAGTTAAATTCACATTTTCGTCTTTAAGTCGTCGTTTCAACAGTTGATTTGGACGAAAATAACTCTAGCGATATTCCGGTTAAATCGAACGACAAAAAATAAAAAATATTGTTTATGTTTTTAAAATTTTTAAAATTTTTTATACAAACAATTTTAAACACAAAAATTATGAAATATACCAGTCAGAAAAAGAAAAATGGGCAACCGTTGACAAGGACTTTTAACAGGTGGTACAAGTTCTGACAACAAGTGCTTTCCTAATCCCAAAATGATAACATCATTAGACAACAGGTCCGTCTGTTCAAAAGTGTTCAAAAAGCACTGGGCAAACGTTGGCAAAAAGTTTGTAAAACCATAAAATAGGTGGTCTAAAAATAAATTTTCATAAAAATATTTCAAAAAAGTTCATTTGTAATCTGCTTGTCCTGCCTACACTAATATGCTAGCACTGACATAAGGTTTGCTGGAAACAATTTACCAAAGTTGGAAAAACAAAACAAAAAAAAAGTTGATCTTAAAAGAGCTTTTCCAGACACAAAAAATCAATTTTATATATAAAACATATTAAAAAGTTTAAAAAAACCAAAAAAAAAAGTTTAGAAAAAACATAAAAAAAAAATATGCCGGGACTGGTATCGAACACAAAACCTTATGACTATAAACTTTTGAAAAAAAATTTATCATTATTTTTATAAAATAAATGCTCTACCATTTCGTAGCGTTGGTAATTTCTGACTGCATAGTACTGGTAAAACACTTTTTGACAGCGTTGGCATAGTGGTCGCAGCCAATTCTGTGCCAGTGTTATTTTTTGTAGACCACTAAAATTGTTGCAAAACAATTACTGGGAAACGTTTTTCGGCAAGCCATGTAAAGCGTCTTAAGCAAGTGTTCTGCCAGTAATTTAATTACAATTACACGGGAAGCCAGTGGTATGCCAGTGCTTGTTAGTAAAATTAGTAAAGAAAGCAAAAAATTTGAAAATTTGAGTCAGAAAAAGTTTAGTGCTTGTAAAAATTTGATAATGTCAGCCAATGTTTTGCAATCACTTAGTTGATTGTAAATTTATAAATACTTGCTGAAAGTTATTGTAATAAAATGTTTGCTGAATATTAGTGGACTGAAAAAAACTCAAAAAATTTGTAGAAAAATTTATAATTTATTTGCTGAATATCTGAAACATTTTTTGTGATTCTTTTACAAACTCCGATATTGAATTTAATATCTGAAAATATATAGAAATAATTATATATCGCATAAACAAAACTATCATTCTACTACTTACATCAATGGTTGTCTAAATATACAACCCTTTTTTTTGCAATATTAAAAAGAAAACATAAATAATTAACAAAGATGTGTGTCCTTGTCTTTCGCTATAATCCGTCTACCTGAACTCATATTTGTTTGCAATTTTAGCACACTACATTAATGATCACTGTAAAGATTTAGTTTACAATTACTTTGACAAACAACACAAAATTAAAGTCTTTTTTATTCACATATGTTAGCATTCTTTTTTATGAAAAGCAGATACAAAAATCTTACATGGTTGATTTTTTTATGTATCTTACAAGAGTTGTACTTTTTAGAATCATTTTCCTCGTATCTATTACATCTTGACATGCCGCGACATATACTTGATTCTGCATATATCTTTCAATCTGCCTGTCGACCAAACTATTAATGTGCTTATCAGCACAATTTTTTTTAACAAAATAAATTAGTGAAATATTAGTAAAATATTAGTAAAACATTAGTTTTACTTAGTGCAGTTTAGTGCTGAAGAAGTATAACTAAACTTTTAGCTGAAAACACAATTTCAGGAACAAATTTTTTGAGAAATAGTATACTTGATTTACAAGACATTTTACTAACTTTTCTGCTAACTTATTTTTTTGAGTGTAGCCAAAATTTTAAATCACTGAACAAATTGTTGAGTTCTTAAGAATTTTGCAGAAACATGATAACATTTTTGGATAGTGGCAAACGATGTACATAAAAACCTTTGGTAAGGCGAGAGAGGTTAAAAGTGAACATTTACCACAAATGTTTTGATCCATATATTTTAAAAAATGGTACATATCTTGGAAATTAAGAAAGATTAAGCTAAATTGTGAACAATTTGGAATACTTGTAAAATATACACTTAAGATTGCTATTCCTTTTGGCAATGGACCAAGTTGGAAATCAAGAGCTTCGAAAAAATGCTTAATAAAAGCTTTTTTTATAAAATTACATGTAACTCAAAAACTAAGCGAGATAGATCATTGTACTACTAAATCACTACAATAATAAAAAATGGGCCGAGTTTAGGTGAAATCCCCTACCGCATAATTTCACAAATATTTCTGTTAAAAAGCTTCATTAATATTTATAAATTGTTTTATTCGACGAAAACTAAAAAGTTTCATCATATGAGTTTTATAAAGATTTTCTCTAAAATGTGTGTACCATAGATTGTTCATACCGGCTTCATAAGTTTATTACTTAAATTATGACCGCCTGTTCCCATATTAACAATAATTTTTGTTACCTTCCTATCATTATCATATGTACAGAATAGACGGGGATCAGTCTTCTGCTTTATGATTATTATATTTTTGCAGTAAAAATGTCGTAAAATTTTGTTGACGTTGTTCGTCAGGATGCATATCATTGAATATTGCGCGGACACATACAGGCATTAACATGTTTTTATTTGTTTAACTGCCTTCGTATTTGGCCCCTTTTAACCATCGGTAATTCATAATATGAATGTGAGTGTAAGTATGGATCGTTCTTTTTGTCGTCCATCCAAACCTTTTTTACGACTTTTGATTAATAATTTATTTCGATGGCTGATTAAAATTTTATGCTAAAACCTTTAAATGAAATTTTATATTTTTAGTGTTATTTTTTGCCATACAAACTCCACATTCCTGTTGAACTAATTTAAAAATTATATTCATATTCCTCTAAGATGATATTAAGGAAGAGAAAAAAAAAACACAAAACAATATCGTCATCATCAGGAAAATATCAAAATTTTTATGGCGCTGCAATTATTATAAAATTTAGACTTAAAGTATTTTATTTTATATGTATTCATTAGGGAAGTTCTTATTGTGAAATATCGGATTTCTACATACCGCCGGCCAGATTTTTGTGCCTTTATATTAAAAAAAAAAAAATGAAATAAGTCAAATTTGGAGCGAATTCGACAGTTTTAACTGGACACGGAAACGACTAAAAAAACATTCAATGAGTAAATATGGGAAAAACAATAGTTTTTTATACATTAATCGCAGTTTTTTCATAACTTTCTTAAAAAATACTGAAATTTCTTTTTTTACATTATTTAATATTATGTAGGGTAGAGTGGGGTAAAGTGGGACATGTGGTGAAGTGGGACATCTCAATTCTTGACCATGTTTTTTTATTTTTAAGAAAAAACAACATCTTTCAATTGTTATTTATTATGTTATCAATTTATTCCTTTGCAATTTTGTTTTATTTTGGGCTCTTAGTCCAAAAAAAATATAATAAAATTATTTAAGAGTGTTTCTGTTTTCCATAAAAATTTAAAAATTTCGACATTTTTTTAAGTTTAAAATTTTTGTTTTTTATTTATCGTTTGAAATACAAACGCATTTTGTAAACAATTAAACATTGTTAAATTGGTGGTTAATTCATTGAAAATTGTGTTGTTGAGGTAGTTTGTTTTAATGTAACTATGGTGAAAGAAAGTTGTAAAGTTGATGAGTCACTAAATAAACTAAACATGGATTTAAATCAGATCTACAGGTGGGCGACAGCCAATGGCCTTTGTCTAAACCCTAAGAAGTCTAAATGTCTATTAATTTACAAGAAAACTTTGAATTTCACAAGAGACTTGGATATCACGTTGAATGGCCAAAAAATTGATATTGTCAAATCTGTCAAAAACCTAGGAATTATTTTTAATGAAACCCTTACCTGGTCAAATCACGTTAACAGCATCGTAGGCAAAACGCACTCAATGCTACGGAACCTTTGGGTAACTAGATCGTTTACTTCTTTTAATACCAGGAAACTCATTGCCAATTCATATCTTATGCCCAGCTTAATCTATGGATGTGAAATTTTTGCAAATTGTGACTCTATCAGTAAACGCAAATTGAATGTAGCTTATAATAATATCACTAGATACGTCTTTGGACTTAGCAAATATACTGAACTATCACCATACGCCTCGAAATTACACGGAACTACCTTTGACAACCTTATGAAAATCCGATGCATAACGTTTTTTCATAAAATTATATACGATCGTGAACCAAACTACCTATATCAACGGGTGAACTTTTCTAGATCGAATAGAGGTAGGCTAGTAAAATCTTTTAAATTTAAATACCTACTTTCAACATGGCAGTTTTTTGTTGCCGTGACACGTCTTTGGAATAGACTACCAATTAAACTTCAGGGTAACAGTAATGCAGTAATGTTTAAAAAAGACCTTAAAATATACTTTAACAGCAATGCTTAGTGACTTTATTATGCAAATTATTATGATTTTTTTTTTCTCTTTCTTTTTTTTTTTTCTTGTTTTTTGATTTGATCCTATCTTTTTACTTTATTTTTTTTTAATGTCATGGTTCTTAAACATTTTGAACTTAACATCTTTTATATGCTATTTGTTTTTATCTTATTTATTTTTCTAAATAAACATGTATAACGTAGTTTTGATTATTTTCTAACAATTGTTTTTATATACATATATATTATTTTCTTTATTTGTAACTCATGATTATTTTTATATCTAAATTACTGTTTTTAATGTTTTAATTAAACAATGTATTGTACAAATTAATTATGAGCACAGATATTTCTATGCTTTAATTATAAGATTTCATCTTGTTGCATAGAAAAGGAAATAAATAAATAAATAAATAAAAATAAATAAATAAGTAGTCATCTCTCCTCATTTTCCCCACAACTAACTGGCTGACCGGGATCTCATCAAAACCCGAAGTTTTAGCGGGTACAGCGGCAGTTTTTTTCAAACACATTTCGCTTTGTGACAACTAAAGCGCTGTATCAATACCAGCAAATCGTACATCAAATAACAGATTTTAATGGGCTTATTATTAATATCAAAAAGCCATCGCAAATTTTAAGGACTTCAGATTGTATGGAGCAAACAAAATTTTCATAACCTCAAAAAGCATATAAAACTTTCAATTTTGCGACTTTAAAAGTAATTAAAATGATTTACTGCAAATAAGTAACAGTTAACCCAATTAAATATCTTAATAAGGACAAAAAATGCGCGTTTTCTAAAATAATCCCGTTTTTTTTAAGTTCTAATAAATGACAAAAAAAAAAAAAATGATTGAGTGTATTTTTATATTTTTTGATGGTATTAAATGTATAAATATAATGAGATCTTTAAATTGATGTAACTTTAATTATAGATTTTGCATGCTTAACCCTTTAACGACCAAATTTAACGCACTTAAGGTTTTTTTGACGAAACTTCTGGGACAAAAATATAATTAACGCTGTTTTTGGAACTTTGATATACGTTATACGATATACGTATCTCTGGGATATACGTATAGCACTAAAGTTAAAACAATAATAGAATATCGCTTCGAAATGTGTTAAGAGTTTGTCAAAACTTTAATTTTGTAGCTAATCTTAAGTTAGCCCTAATCCAAAAATAACTACTTCAGTATAAATTACAAATCCAATTTTCCAAAAAAAAAACTAAAAACCAAAAGCCAAAACGTGAAAAAAAAATATAAAAAAACAAGCATTTAAAATGCTCACTTTGAGTTTTCCTTGTAAGGTTCTTGGGCTATCAAGATACAATTTATAGGTAACCCTAAAAAGCTACAAATCTCTAGTATCGATAATAATAAGTTTTGTTAAAATCGTCCTGCAATAGGTCAAAGGGTTAAACATCGGCTAACACCAACAAATGTCATACAAACAGTTTTTTGAAAATATTTTTCTTCAAATAGTGTAATAATTTTGAAATACCTTATATAAAACGATTAAGATGTATGTACAAAATATCATTGAATTTCAGAAGAAGCAACAAATACTTCAATCGTCAGAAGACGTAAGCCAGTGAAAATTAAAACAAAATCAGACAAGGATGGAGGAAAATGATAATTAGTAAGTTTTTTGTTAAAGCTCTGCCTATTTTGGAGGCTCTAGCTTTTTTTAAACTTCGGGTTCTGATGAGATCTTAAGCCAGATTGAAATACTAGTATCAACCTAGCTAATATATTTGATTTGCTTTATATTTGTAAATATACGGAGGTTGGAAGCTCGTTATAAATTAATAATAACATTAAAATAATCTCGATGCATATGAAAACAAAAAAACTAATAAAACTCTAAAAAATATTACTTGAGCCAGAGTTAAAACTATATAAATAGACATTTTTGGTTTTCAAAGTTTAGTAACGTCATGATGCTTGCTAGAAAAAGACCCTAACCACGTGTTTGATTACTAAGAAAACAAGGATGGAGCAAAAGTTAAAAACACAATCAATTTAGTTGGGGAAAGCTTCTCACCAAATTACTGGTGAAAAGATTCCGTCAAATCGTCATTGTATTATTATATCATTATTATTATTTTATTTTTTCCACTTGTACTCACAAAGCATTATAAATACACAAAATAAATTAAAATTGCAAATAAAAAACTCTATAACATAATAAATAACACCTGAAAGGTGTTTTTTTCTAAAAAATGTAGAAACACGGTAAAAAATTGTGATGTTCCACTTCACCCCATGTTCCACTCTACCCCTCATAATATTGAATAATATTAGAATACAATTTTTCTTTCAGTTTTTTTTTTAAGAAAGTAATGAAAGTAACCGCAGTTTGCGGTTAAAAAGTGAGAAATGTATACGAATTTATATTTACATTCACCCGTTGAATTGGTCTTATTCTGCTAGATATC
Source organism: Delia radicum (assembly GCA_021234595.1). Classification (NCBI taxonomy): domain Eukaryota; kingdom Metazoa; phylum Arthropoda; class Insecta; order Diptera; family Anthomyiidae; genus Delia; species Delia radicum. Next base: position 195,566,248 of record CM037854.1, read on the forward strand.
GAAAAAGCATTTGACACTGTAAGGCATAATGGCATGTTATACAAGCTTTTAGTTGCAAATGCTCTAAAATATCTTTACAAAATTATTGCCGATTTCATTGAAGACAGAACCTTTAATATTGCCTGGAATAATGAAACATTATCTTCAAAAACTATTTCAACGGGGTTACCACAATGATCAGTTTTATCATCATTGCTCTACTTGATATATACGTCAGATTTTAAAGTCCCAAAATATATGAAAATCTACTCAAGCGAACTTACCTGTGCGGTTCTCAAAAAAAATGGAAATGGGACTTCTAAACTGCAATAAATATTTTCAAAAGCGGAAAATCAAGATTAATCCCAACAAAACTGAAGCAATAATTTTTTCCTTCAAAAAATCTCCCAAAAGACTTCCAAGTTGTCAACTATCAATTGGAAATTATACCATAAATATACTCAACGATGTTAAATATCTCGGTGTTGTTTTAGACAACAAAACTCACAGTTAGACAACAAAACTCACAGTTAAGTTAGCGCAGTGTGGCCAATAAGCAATAAAATCTTTTAGAGCTCTACGGCCATTACTAAACAGACGTTCATATCTGAACGCAAAAAACAAAAATCTCCTTTTCAAAAGTGTCATAAGCTACTTTACAAAAGTGTCATAACAAAATTAATAATAAGTATTTTGACAAAATTGAAAGTTCTTCTTATCCACTGATAAGAGAATGTAGAGAAATAATAAATTAAATGAAAATTATCAAATTGAAAATGACATGTTTATGGAGGACTATTATTACTAATAGTACTACTGTAAACATATATAAGGTGGCGCAAAAGTAATCCTCCTATCAGAAAATGCTATACATAATAAATACATAATAAAAAAAAACATCGGAAGGTTATTTTTGCTCCACCTTATACATTTCCTAATAATATTTGAAATATTTTTTTAAAATCATATAAAGTTCTTTTTCCAATTTTGCCTTTAAAAACCTCAAATAAAATAAAATAATGTTATTATATTTTGATCCATTATTTGTTGTAATATCCATTTGTAAAGATCAGATCTCATTTGTAAATATTTAGCAAGTAAAATAAAAAATATAAATAAATGAAGAACATAAAATTGAAAAAAGTAAAATAAAAAATTTACCCGTTGAATATTTGAAGTTGTTTCCGGGTCCACTAAAAGTTATCACATTCGCTCCAAATTTCACATATTTAATTTTTTAATATAAAGGAACAAAACTCTGGCCGTCGAACTGAAGTCAAAACAGTTTAAAATTTGGCCATACTGAAAATGAAAATTATTCAAGTTCGAGGCCTAGAGTATGGATATTGTCCAAACAAATATTATGTAGAGTTTTTGTTTTCAAATTTATTAATTGACCATTTTCAGGAATGTGTTGTGTTATTTCGGGAATTTTCTAGGTTTCAATCATCAGAACACGTTTTGAAAGAAGTGACAATCCCATGCAAATATCAAACATTCATATAACCTAGTTATCCCACTAAATGAGAACTAATATATGAGTTCGAGTTAAAGGTTATCAAATAAATTGAAAACTTGTTCGTTATGTGCCAGATCTACCTTTGGTAGATATACAATACACGCTTTTTGTTTTATTCTCCTTTTTATTTTTGCACTTGTTTTGTTTTATAAAAAAAACAAGATGTAAATGGGAAGTAAACTTACACTTGTCTCCTTTTATTTTTATTGAAAATAAAAATTATGTGTTCTCGACCTTTAATTGTGCAATGATAAAGAAAATTATTCTAGTTCGAGGCCATACTCCATATTTCTTTATAAGGATATTGTCCTAAGAAATAATCTATAGAGTTTTTGTTTTCAAATGTATTAATTGACCACTTTCAGGAATGTGTTGACAGATCTATTTTGGGAATTTTCTAGGTTCCCATCATCAGAACACGTTTATTTTTAATAAAAATTATATCAAAAATTTGACTATACTAATAAGAACCCCTCTAGTATTCATTCTTATTAATTTTTTCTTCATCAATTTCATTTATTTTTTATATTGATCTTCATTAAGTTGAATTGCTTTTTACTTTAATTGCTTTTGCTGCGACTTGATGGTTCATGATCGTGGATATTATTTGTATTAATATTAAATTAAAACTTTTATATTTAAAAATAATTTCTGCCATCTAAAATTATTTCTTTTGTAAGCATTTTTTTTATTATATAATGTTAATCTTGTTATTTATAGAAATAAAAAACAACTCCGCATCAAAATAGCATGAGTTGTAAAATTAATTAAGAATGGGAGGGTGCATTGGACTATTTAATGTACGCATTATTTTAATACCCCCTCACATACTGTGATAAAGGTATCTAACTATCGTATCAGTTTGTCATTCCGTTTGTAACGTATAGAAATACAGGTCTAGGAAACCGAAAACCGGTTTTCGAATTATTCAAAAACCCGAATTTTCTCTAATTTTCTGGTTGTTTAAAACCGAATTTAAAGAAAACATTAGTTTTTATGTTTCAAATAATTTGTCATTTTCAAATATTTTGCGAGTTGAAAATTTCGCAAAACTACCAATTTTTTGAATAATTTACAATTGTTCTCTCACTTTTAAATGCTGGCAGGTACTAAAACTCATGATGATGAATTTGCATTTTAATTTTTTTTTTTAGTTTTTTTACCCATTTTTTTATTTTCCGATTTTGAGCTTAAAAAACTTTTTTTTTAACATTTCCCAGCTTATAGTTTCCTTGTGTAAGATTTTCTGACTCACTGTAATTTTTTAAAAATTTTACTTATAAACTGTTATTTTTTCTATTAATTTTAAAAATTTAAAAACCGGTTATTCAAACCGGTTTCTTTAGTTTTCGACAACCTGTTTTTCAAATTGGTTGAATATTTGACAGATTGCGAAAACGCAATTGAGACTGCTCCTTTTTTTGTAATCGTTTATTTATTTACATAATTTTTACTTAAACCTCTATCTGGCAAACGATGTTTTGCAACGAAATTCATACCATGTGCTCCACTCGAAAAGCAAATAATAAGTTCTTCAACAAAATTGTTTATCTTTTTACAGTTTTGTTAGTTTTTTGTTTTTATATACATCGAGATTATTTTATGTTATTTTTAATTTATAACGAGCTTCCAACCTCCGTATATTTACAAAAATAAAGCAAATCAAACATATTAGCTAGGGTGATACTAGTACGTTGACCTGGCTAAAGATATCATCAGAACCCGAAGTTTTAGACAAGTTAGAGCCTCCATAATAGGCAGAACTTTAACAAAAACCTATTAATCATTAATTTTGCTCCATTCTTGTTTTCTTAGTAATCAAGCACGTGGTTAGGGTCTTTTCCTAACAAGCATCATGACGTTACTAAGCTTTGAAGACCAAAAATGTTCTATTTATATAAAAAAATTTTAGTTTTTACTCTGGCTCAAGTAATATTTTTTACAGTTTTGTTAGTTTTATGTTATTTTTAATTTATAACGAGCTTCCAACCTCGGTATATTTTTATAAAAATAAAGCCAATCAAACATATTAGCTAGGTTGATACTAGTATTTCGACCTGGCTAAAGATCTCATAAGAACCCGAAGTTTATCGTTGCATAATTTGGGCGATATGAGCCAAAATATTTTCGGGTGAATGTTGGACAAAAAATATTTCTCTTACCAAGATATAACCATGCTAGAAAAACTATTTTTTTTTTCTGCTCCTATTTAAGAAGATAACTCGATTTTCGCTTTTTGGAAAAAGCGAAATTATTCAAAAAAGTATCTAAACTTCAATTTATATTGTTAAAA
>CM037854.1:195570138-195585714 GCA_021234595.1 Delia radicum
ATTAATTTTTAAACCCTTAAACGTGAGATTAGGCAGCTAAAAATATGTGTCTCGTTTTTTTTTGCTCCTTTACATACCGAAAGATTATTAAAATCTCCCTTGTAATTTTTAAGATTTTCTCAATCTTAGCTCCATGAAAAATTTTTGTTGATTTCACAAGTCGATTTTCATTTTTATTGAACTAAGTTCAGTTAAACATTTAGTTGAATTTACTAATTTTTTTGCTAAAAATCAGCTCTTGCTGATATTAGCAATTTTTCTGCAAGGATCCTCCCAGCAAAAATATTGCTGATTCAACTAACTTTTCTTTGCTAACTTTACGTACTTTTTTTTTTGAATGCATTTAAATATAATTCTACGGAGTTAGAATATGAATTTTATCGTGTTTTTTAAAATGTTTCTATACTTTAAGAACAATTTCGAAAATTTGAAAGGTCTACAACGGCGTATGATTGTTATTTTGAACAACACATATAAATCATACGCCAGATGTACTCTGTGAGATAGAACCTCATTTTCTTCACAAAAAGTTTTCAAAGTAGTACTTTTAACATGAGTTTAATTTTTATAATTCGATATATTTTTTTTCTTATAGTGTACCAACACATTTATTTATTTTTGTAATAAAAATAAGTTTTCCACCAGATTGCCACGTCCCAACTTCATCATGTCTGGTGATGATGATGATGGTTGATGGTTCGTTCATTCATTCATTTATATGGATGTGGATTGAATTATTGCTTTGTTGTTATAAATAATGAAATCGATTTGCATTTTTATACACGAGGTAATTTACACTGTATACTTTATTGTTTAGGCCTGTCTGTGTTTGTTACCTGACGATGAGGATGATAATTTTATAGCGCGGCGCTGCTGCTATAAAAAGAATTTATTCACGAATATTGATATTGGAAGTTTTTATAAAGTTACAGCTTTTTTTTTTGACTGAAGGCAGTTGATTGTCCGAAAAAAAACATCCGCTGCCAAATCGCCTTACTTTTAAGCACGATTGCGTCTAGGTCCATTTTAATGCAAATTAACTCATTATTTACACAGTGTTTCTTTTTTGATCCAGTACTTTAAAACGGCTTAAATTTTTTACTGGATTCAGATAATTCGGCAATTAAAAAAATTACAATTATTCAACACCTTGACAACAATCAGGATAACAAAATTTTAAGATAGTTATTCAGAGTTGCAAATTATTTTTTGAAAAATTAAATTTTTGAAATATAAAAGCCTAATATTTTTGATATTATGTTGATAAGAAAATCTGAAAATGTATTTCTTTACTAAAGAAATTAGCTCATGTAATTTTGAAAATCTGACCGACCGATCGAAAAATTTCAAAATATTATAAAATTTTATTCCGTTTTCAATCAAAACAATTAGGGGTTTGGTTTTTATTAAAATGCTACTGCACTTATAAAATTTATGATGTCCAGAGTTGCCATATGAGAATTATAAAAAATGTTAAAAACACAATATTTACAGCAAAAAATTTAACATCGATTAACCTAAAAATATAAATTTATAATATATTTTTAAAAAAGATTTTACACAGAATTACATAAATTTAAATTTTGGATTAATGGGATCTATAAATTCTGTCAAAGTTTAAATTTTTGTTTGCTTTAGCCAAAAAAATTTAAAAAAATTTCTTAATGAAGCCTGGTTCTGCAAAGTGTGATCGAACAATGGTAAAGCGGATCTATGACGTGCCTTTAAAAAGTTAAATTCATATTTTCGTCTTTAATCGTCGTTTCAACAGTTCATTTGGGGAAAATAACTCTAGCGATATTCATGTTAAATCGAACGACAAAAAAATAAAAAATATTGTTTATGTTTTTAGAATTTTAAAATTTTTTATACAAACAATTTTAAATACAAAAATTATGAAATATACCAGTCAGAAAAAGGACCACCGTTGGCGAGGACTTTTAACAGGTGATTTAGTTTCTAGATCATGTATGATGAGAATAGGACTAAAGAAAGAAAAATAAAAATGATCCACGACTTTTTGGCGGCATATTCTTTTTTTAATTTGCGAAAAAAATATGCCGCCAAAAGTCGTGGATCATTTTTTTTCCTTCTTTAGTCCTATTTTCATCCATATATGATGTAGAAACTAAATCCGCTATCATATTAGAGTTACCACAAAATTGCATTTATATATATTCCAGAGCACCGTGTAAAAATGCATCTAATTTCAAAAATCTAATTTATTTACATACAAAGATATGTACTTTCGAAAAAGAAAAAATTTGATACCCATATTGCCCTATTTAAAACGAAGAGTTACCACCCCATTGTATTTTGGTCAAAACGCGAACTAGCACGAATTTCAAAAAAGCTGAAACCCGTATTTAATTAAATCGACTAAAGATTAAAATATGTTAATTTGGCATTTTTATTACAAACAACCCCGAACAAAAAATTCAAAAAGCGTTTTTTTTTACAGAATATCCTTGAAAAGAGGACATGGATGATCGTCCTTGGACAAATTGGTATATACAGTTGGACGCGCCTTAAAAACCTTTCTTATGATACCCATATATATATGTTGGTAAGGAACAGATTCTCAAATTAACAAAACATGCAAAAATAGACCCCTTTTCAAAATGGTCCAGCTCACGAGAGGTCAAAGCTGGAGCCGAAATATTTTAAATGTCATCTTAAAAAAGTCCAAGGTTCATTTTAGGAGGGTACATAGAGCACTTTTTTGGTGAGTCGCTCTAATGTACATATGCCAACGTCGGCATAGTGGTCGCAATTCTGTGCCAGTGTTATTGTTGCAAACAAATACTAGAAAACGCTTTTTGGTAAGCCAGGTAAAGCGTCTTAAACAAGTTTTCTCTGCCTATAATTTAATTACAATTCTACGGTAAGCCAGTGGTATGACAGTGGCTTGTTAGTAAAAAAAAAGTACAGATTTAAAAACGTTGAAAAACATGTTTGCTGAATATTAGTAGACTGAAAAAACTCACAAATTTGTAGAAAAATTGTAGTTTAGTTAATTTATTTGCTGAATATCTGAAACATTTTTTGTGATTCTTTTAAAAAATATTTCCCATACGTTACAAAATATAAAAAAGTTCATACTCCCACATTGACGACATAAATTAATTTAATATCCGAAAATATATAGAAATAATTATGTATATCATAAACAAAATTATCATTCAATTACTTACATCAATGTTTGTCTGAATTTAAAACAATTTTTTTGACGAAAATAAAAAGAAAACATAAAAAAATTACCGAAGATGTGTGTCCTTGTCTTTCGCTATAGTCGGTCTAACCTGTACGTATATTTGTTTGCAATTTGATCACACTACATTAATTATTACTTGAAAGATTTAGTTTAAAAATAAACATTTTTATGTTTATAAAGTTTAAACATTTTATTTTATTTTTAATTTAATTAATAGACAATTACTTTGACAAGCCGGCGACTGCACAAATTCACATATGTATGATAGTGTCCTTTTTATGAATAGCAGATACAAAAATCTTCCATGGTTGATATTTTTATATATCTTACAAGAGTTGTACTTTTTACTATAATTTTCCTCGTCTCTTCTACATCTTGAAATGCAGCGACATATACTTGATTCTGCATATAATTAATGAGCTTAACAGACCAATTTTTTTGAACAAATAAATTAGTAAACAATTAGTAAAATATTAGTAAAACATTAGTTCAAAACAGTTAAAGTGCTGAAGAAGTATAACACAATTACATCAACAATGTTTGAGAAATAGTATACTTGATTTACAAGATGTTTTACTAACTTTTCTGCTAACTTATTTTTTTGAGTGTAGCCAAAATTTTGAATCACTGAACAAATTGTTGAGTTCTTAAGAATTTTGCAAAAACATGATAACATTTTGATGCATAGAAATGCAGGGTCACTCGGTGGGTATTGGTAAACGATGTACATAAAAATCTTTGGTAAGGGCGAGAGAGGTTAAAAGTGAACATTTACCACAAATGTTTTGATCCATATATTTAAAAAAATGGTACATATCTTGGAAATTAAGAAAGATTAAGCTAAATTGTGAACAATTTGGAATACTTTTAAAATATACACTTAAGATTGCTATTCCTTTATGAAATGGACCAAGTTGGAAATCAAGAGCTTCGAAAAAAATGTTTATTAAAAGATTATTTTATAAAATATCATGTAACCCAAAAACTAAGCGAGACAGATCATTGTACTACTAAATCACTATAATAATAAAAAATTGGTCAAGTTTAGGTGAAATCCCCTACCGCATAATGTCATTAATTTTTCTGTTAAAAAGCTTCATCTATCTATATATATAAAAAGAAGTGTACATTTTGATTGTCACTCCATAACTCGAGAACGGCTGCATAAAATAAAAAATGGCTGAATAAGTTTTGTAGAACATGCAATGAGGATGGTTTTTAAAATTGTTTGAAAATATTTTCATTTGGTCGAGATATGTTAATTTTCTGAACATTAGTCATTTTCATATAAATTGTGTGAATATCAAAAATTTTGCTTTGTTACACAGCATTGCTTGGATACGGGTACATTCTTCTTCGAAATATCAATCTACCACGACTTTGTAACGGAACCAGACTTTCAATGAAAATAAATTTGAAGGCAAAACAACGTTTGTTGGGTCAGCTAGTGAATATTTATAAATTGTTTTATTCGACGAAAAGCTAAAAAGTATCATCATATGAGTTTTATAAAGATTTTCTCTAAAATGTGTGTACCATAGATGTTCATACCGGCTTCATAAGTTATTACTTAAATTATGACCGTCTGTTCCCATATTAACAATAATTTTTGTTACCTTCCCATCATTATCATATGTACAGAATAGACGGGGATCAGTCATCTGCTTTATGATTATTATATTTTTGCAGTAAAAATGTCGTAAAATTTTGTTGACGTTGTTCGTCAGGATGCACATCATTGAATATTGCGCGGACACATACAGGCATTAACATGTTTTTATTTGTTTAACTGCCTTCGTATTTGGCCCCTTTTAACCATCGGTAATTCATAATATGAATGTGAGTGTAAGTATGGATCGTTCTTTCTGTCGTCCATCCATACCTTTTTTACGACTTTTGATTAATAATTTATTTCGATGGCTGATTAAAATTTTATGCTAAAACCTTTAAATGAAATTTATATTTTTAGTGTTATTTTTTGCGATTCCTGTTTGAAACTAATTTAAAATTATATTCATATTCCTCTAAGATGATATTAAGGAAGAAAAAAAAAACACAAAACAATATCGTCATCATCAGGAAAATATCAAAATTTTTATGGCGCTGCAATTATTATAAAATTTAGACTTAAAGTATTTTATTTTATATGTATTCATTAGGGAAGTTCTTATTGTGAAATATCGGATTTCTACATACCGCCGGCAAGATTCTTGTGCCTTTATATTAAAAAATAAAAATGAATAAGTCAAATTTGGAGCGAATTCGACAGTTTTAACTGGACACGGAAACGACAAAAAAAACATTCAATGAGTAAATATGGGAAAAACAATAATTTTTATACATTAATCGCAGTTTTTTCATAACTTTCTTAAAAAATACTGAAATTTCTTCTCTTTACATTATTTAATATTATGTAGGGTAGAGTGGGGTAAAGTGGAACACGTGGTGAAGTGGGACAGCTCAATTCTTGATCATGTTTTTAATATTTAAGAAAAAAAAAAACACCTTTCAATAGTTATTTATTATGTTATCAATTTATTACTTTGCAATTTTGTTCTATTTTGTGCTCTTAGTGCAAAAAAAAATATAATAAAATGATTTAAGAGTTTTCCATAAAAATTTAAAAATTTCGACATTTTTTTTAAGTCAAATATATCTAAAATTTTTGTTTTTATTATCGTTTGAAATACAAACGCATTTGCAAACAATTAAACATTGTTAAATTGGTGGCTAATTAATTGAAAATTGTGTTCTTGGTGTAGTTTGGGACGCAATATGATAATCAATACTAAAATGTTTTAATGTAACTATGGTGAAAGAAAGTTGTAAGTAGTCATCTCTCCTCATTTTCCCCACAACTAACTGCTGACCCGGATCTCATCAGAACCCGAAGTTTTAGCGGGTACAGCGGCAGTTTTTTTCAAACACATTTCGCTTTGTTACAACTAAAGCGCTGTATCAATACCAGCAAAACCTACATCAAATAACAGATTTTAATGGGCTTATTATTAATATCAAAAAGGCACGCAAATTTTAAGGACTTCAGATTGCATGGAGCACATAACTCACCCTTAACCTAATTAAATATCTTAAAAAGGGCAAAAAATGCGCGTTTTCTAAAATAATCCCGTTTTTTTTAAGTTCTAATAAATGACAAAAAAAAAAATGATTGAGTGTATTTTTATATTTTTTGATGGTGTTAAATGTAAATGTGTTAATTGTAAATATAATGAGATCTTTAAATTGATGTAACTTTAATGACAGATTTTGCATGCTTAACCCCTTAACGACCAAATTTAAAGCACTTAAGGTTTTTTGACGAAATTTCTGTTAAGAGTTATCAAAACTTTAATTTTGTAGCTGATCTTAAGTTAGCCCTAATCCAAAAATAACTATTTCAGTATAAATTAAAAATCCAATTATCAAAAAAAACTAAAAACAAAAAACCAAACGTGAACAAAATTGTAAAAAACAAACATTTTAAATGCTCACTTTGAGTTTACCTTGTAAGGTTCTTGTGCTATTATATCAGTATAAAATGTATAGGTATCCCTAAAAAGTTTCAAATCTCTAGTATCGATAACGATAAGTTTTGCTTAAAATCGTCCTGCAAGCTTCCTAAAATAGCAAAATGTAAAAATGGGACATATATTACAAAAATACATGTGGTTTGTGTCGGCTGACACATACAAATGTCATACAAACAATTTTTTGAAAATATTTTTCTTCAAAAGTGGAATATTTTTGAAATTCCAGAAGAAGCAACAAATACTTTCAATCGTCAGAAGACGTAAAGCCATTAAAAATTAAAACAAAATCAGACAAGGATGGAGCACAAATGATAATTAATAGGTTTTTTGTTAAAGCTCTGCCTATTCTTCAGGTTCTAGCTTTTCTAGAACTTCGGGTTCTGATGAGATCTTTAGCCAGATTGAAATACTAGTATCAACCTAGCTAATATGTTTGATTTGCTTTTTTTTTTGTAAATATACGGAGGTTGGAAGCACGTTATAAATTTAAAATAATATAAAAATAATCTCGATGCATATAAAACAAAAAACTAATAAAACTGTAAAAAATATTACTTGAGTCAGAGTAAAAAATAAAATTTTTTTTTGATATTTTTGGTTTTCAAAGTTTAGTAACGTCATGATGCTTGTTAGGAAAATATCCTAACCACGTGTTTGATTACTAAGAAGACAAGGAAGGAGCAAAAATGACAATTAATCATTGTAAATTAAAAACACAATCAATTTAGTTGTGAACGTTTCTCACCAAATTACTGGTGAAAAGATATTTTTATATCATTACACAGGCCTACAATGATTTTGGTGCCGCTAAAAATAAAACAGATTTCAAGTACGTTCGGTACCCTGATAAAAAATTGATATTTACTTTTTTAATGCTACGTGTAGTTTTCGAGATTTCGCAAGGATATTAAAGTAATCAACGTATGTCTTCTTCACTGCATCTGTTATAGGTTTTCTAAACTTTTTTACTACATATTCACCACAAATATAACAAAATGTATTTGGATTATTTACACAACACCTTCTCGACGACGGCATATCGATATTATCATTTAATCAAAGAAATTAATTGACTATAATGACATTAAGTATAATAAAATACATTTTTTAGGTTATGACCGATCGATACAAACCTGAACGTAGCTTCGCGATTTTGACAGCTAACCATGACGTCTTGCGGACTAATTAACCAAATTATAACATAGAATTAGCGGCACCAAACAAAAATTTTTTTTTGTAGGCCTGTGTTATTATTATTTTATTTTCTCCACCTGTTCTCACAAAGCAATATAAATACACAAATAAATTAAAATTGCCAATGAAAGATCAATAAAATAATAAATAACACCTGAAAGGTTTTTTTTTTCTAAAAAATGTAGAAACACGGTAAAAAATTGTGATGTTCCACTTCACCCCATGTTCCACTCTACCCCTCATAATATTGAATAATATTAGAATACAAATTTTCTTTCAGTTTTTTTTAAGAAAGTAATGAAAAGTAATGAAAGTAACCGCAGTTTGCGGTTAAAAAGTGAGAAATGTATACGAATTTATATTTATATTCACCCGTTGAATTGGTCTTATTCTGCTAGATATCGAAAAAGCATTTGACACTGTATGGCATAATGGCATGTTATACAAGCTTTTAGTTGCAAATGCTCTAAAATATCTTTGCAAAATTATTTGCCGATTTCATTGAAGACAGAACCTTTAAGGTTGCCATTAATAATGAAACACTATCTTCAAAAAAACTAATTTAACGGGGTTACCACAATGATCAGTTTTATCATCATTGCTATACTTGATATATACGTCAGATTTTAAAGTCCCCAAATATATGAAAACTGCTTATTACTGCATTAATCTACTCAAGCGAACTTACCTGTGCGGTTCTCAAAAAAATGGAAATGGGACTTCTAAACTGCAATAAATATTTTCAAAAGTGGAAAATCAAGATTAATCCCAACAAAACTCAAGCAATAATTTTTTCCTTCAACAAATCTCCCAAAAGACTTCCAAGTCGTCAACTATCAATTTGGAAATTATACCATAAATATACTCAACGATGTTAAATATCTCGGTGTTGTTTCATAAGCACCATATTAGCGAAATGTGCCAAAAACAATAAAATCTTTTAGAGCTCTACGGCCATTACTAAACAGACGTTCATATCTGAACGCAAAAAACTAAAATCTCCTTTTCAAAAGTGTCATAAGCTACTTTTCAAAAGTGTTATAACAAAATTTTTTAATAATAAGTATTTTGACAAAATTGAAATTTCTTCTTATCCACTGATAAGAGAATGTAGAGAAATAATAAATTAAATGAAAATTATCAAATTGAAAATAACATGTTTATGGAGGACTATTATTACTAATAGTACTACTGTAAACATATACATTTCCTAATTATATTTGAAATATTTTTTTAAAACCATATAAAGTTCTTTTTCCCATTTTGTCTTTATTTATTTATTAGGATATTGTCCAAACAAATAATCTATAGAGGTTTTGTTTTCAAATTTATTAATTGACCACTTTCAGGAATGTGTTGATAAATCTATTTCGGGAATTTTCTGGGTTCCCATCATAAGAACACGTTTAGAAAGAAGTGACAATCCCATGCCAACATCAAACATTCATATAATTTAGATATCTCACTAAATGAGAACAAACATATGAGTTGGAGTTAAAGATTATCACCATTGATCAAAAATAAATTGAAAACTTGTTCGTTATGTGCAAAATCTACCTTTGGTAGATATACAATACACGCTTTTTGTTTTTATTCTCCTTTTTATTTTTGCACTTGTTTTGTTTTATTAAAAAACAAGATGTAAAGGGTAAATAAACTAAGACTTTGTCTTTTTTTTGATATAATTTTTATTAAAAATAAAAATTATGTTTTCTCGACCTTTAATTGTGCAATGAAAATGAAAATTATTCAAGTTCGAGGCCATACTCTATATTTCTTTATTAGGATATTGTCCTAACAAATAATCTATAGAGTTTTTGTTTTCAAATTTATTAATTGACTACTTTCTGGAATGTGTTGATAGATCTATTTTGGGAATTTTCTAGGTTCCCATCATCAGAACAAGTTTATTTTTAATAAAAATTATATAAAAAATTTGGCCATACTAATAAGAACCCCTCTAGTATTCATTCTTATTAATTTTTTCTTCATCAATTTCATTTCTTTTTTATATTGATCTTCATTAAGTTGAATTGCTTTTTACTTTAATTGCTTTTGCTGCGACTTGATGGTTCATGATCGTGGATATTATTTGTATTAATATTAAATTAAAACTTTTATATTTAAAAATAAATTTCTGCCATCTAAAATTATTTCTTTTGTAATTTTTTTTTATTATATAATGTTAATCTTGTTATTTATAGAAATAAAAAACAACTTCCTATCAAAATAGCATGATTTGTAAAATTAATTAAGAATGGGAGGGTGCATTGGACTATTTAATGTACGCATTATTTTAATACCCCCTCACATACTGTGATAAAGGTATCTAACTATTGTATCAGTTTGTCATTCCGTTTATAATGTATAGAAATTCAGGTCTAGGAAACCATAAGGTATAGAATTCTCATCAGAACCCGAAGTTTTAGAAAAGCTAGAGCCACCATAATAGGCAAAACTTTAACAAAAAACCTATTAATCATCGATTTTGCTCCATTCTTGTCTTCTTAGTAATCAAGCACGTGGTTAGGGTCTTTTCTTAACAAGCGCCATGACGTTAGTTTTTATGTTTCAAATGATTTGTCATTAAAATATTTTTCGAGTTGAAAATATCGCAAAACTACAAATTTTTTAAATAACTTACAATGGTTCTCTCAATTTTAAATGCTGGCAGGTACAAAAACTAGTTTTTCTACACATTTTTTATTTTCCGATTTTGAGCATAAAAAACGTTTTTTTTAAACATTCTCAAGCTTAGAGTTTCCTTTTTTAAAATTTTCTGACTCAACATAATTTTTTAAAAATTTTACTAATAAATTGTTATTTTTTCTATTAATTTTAAAAATTTAAAAACCTGTTATTCAAACCGTTTTTTATTTTTCAAAAAAAACGAAACTCGGTTTAAAAAACGCGGTTTCTTTAGTATTCGACAACCTGTTTTTTAAATTGGTTGAACATTTGATTGATTGCGAAAACGCAATCGAGACTGCTCCTGTTTTTGTAATCGTTTATTTATTTACATAATTTTTACTTAACCCTCTAACTGGTAAACGATGTTTTCCAACAAAATTCATACCATCCCAGCAAAAAATTTCCAAAAAGGTAAGCGGGTTTGTAATCAAGCATTTTGGGCAGAACGCATTCCTTACTAGATTACCTACTCGATTCTTTTAACAGGGCGTGAGACTAAAATAATTGATTCTTTAGAATTGATTATTTTTTTTACCGAAGAACCATTTACTTTATATTTTTAAGAACTACATACATTTTTTAATAAAGAAATAGTTCCATTGTAAAACTACGAAGTACTTACACAAAAAAAATAAATAAATAGTTCCCTAGAAAAACTAAGATGTACTTACATTTAAAAAAAAGAAGTAGTTCCATAAGTAAATTCAACTTTTACTCACACGTGATTCTCCTAAGTCATTCAAATATAACGATCAAAACTCATACGGAAATAAAATCCTAAAAAGTGAAACATCGAAGTGTTATTATAACATGGGTTTATCATAATTTTGGAGCTATAAACCACAAAAATATAAATTTTTCAAAAAAAAGAACGATTCAAAACTGAAAAACAAAAATATGACTCACGCACAATCACCCTCGAAATTTTTTTTACACTCATTCACGATAACGTCAGTAATTTCAACTTCCGCTCACAATTTTCTGCTCACGTGCGCTTCCCTAATTTATACCTAACCACAGTTTAACTAAGTTTTGGCAACATGCAATTTCTGTTTTTAGTATTATTTTCCTGCAAATAAAAATTTGTTTGAAAAAATATATAAGATAAATTCTTTAAAATTGTATAACTTCGTTTTCAAAATGAGGAACTACTTCCAATGACGTCCTTTTATTCAGAAAAAGTATATGATTACTCTTGATTACAAAAGGTTATACATATAAGTTAATAACATTGTTATTTCTTTTAAGTAAATAATTACTTTGTTATTGAGTTCATGCTTTCTGGTTTAAATTTAAAGAATTGATTAGAATACTACTTGCTTTTTTCACTCTATCGTTGGAATGAGTTTGGTATTGCAATTTGGCAATGAGATATGTAAGCAAGTGTGGGCATCACCTTCTTTTTGGAATGTGTAATTTTTTCCTGGGATGTGCTCCACTCGAAAAGCAAATAATAAGTTCTTCAACAAAATTGTTTATCTTTGCCTAATTAGGCGATATGAGCCAAAATGTTTTAGGGTGCATTTTGGAAAAAAAAATATTTCTCTTACCATGCTAGAAAAACTACTTTTTTTCTGCTCCTATTTAAGATGGTAACGCGATTTTCGCTTTTTGAAAAAAGCGAAATTAGGCTAAAATTTCTGCAAAATTTCATAAAAATCCGTCTATTAGTTTATAAGTTAAGACAATGTCCTTTAGAGGAATCCTGATAGAATCCTGTGAGTCCTTGTACTAAAGTAAGGACTTATTATTAATGATAAAGCTTCAATCTTATTTATGTTTTATTATAAAGAGTTTTTAGTCAACTTAAATTGAATTTGTCGATTATTGAAAACTATTTTTTTTTAAAAATAATTAGTTTTTGAAATTTTACAAAATTTTGATTTTGAAGCTTCCTCATTTCCAAACCGTGGACGGCACAAGAAAAATTTCTTCGCAAAATATTTAGAAAATTTAGTTTTAATCGGAATATATTAATTTCTAAGTATAAAACGCTCATTTGAGGCATTTTTGGTAAATTTTATGAAGACTGCCCTGAGGCAGCCTTACCCGTTAGAGTGTTAAACTATTATAAACACTAGTTAACAATAACAATTGCTATATACAATGCCTCATAATCGAGCTCTCAAGTATTATTAATATAATAATAATTTGGTTTTTACAAATTGGTTATAAATTTTTTTTTTAATCTTAAATGTGTTTATAAAAACTTTACATATATATTATTGAGTGGGTTAAGAAAGGCTGGTGTCAAGGGATAATAAGAATGAAAATTTTTATTCAGAAAACCACCAAAAGTTTAGATTTTTGTGTAAATCTAAAATCTTTAATTGATATGCTAGTGCTATATCTCATATTTAAATGTTCTCAATTAATACTTACAGATTTTATATTGGCACGGTCTATAGTTATGGTGAAAGAAAGGGATGCCATTTTCGTTTTGAATAATTTTTTTGCTCCTTTTTATCTAGATTGATATACAAGGGCGTATCTCTTCTCTTCTCCACCAAAATTAATTTTTTCAGGACAAAAATGTTAAAATATTAAAAAAAGTTAATAAAAACTGCTTAACAATCCAACTTTAATAATTTTTTGGACCACTCTAATATATTTGATTATTTTGAAATAATAGAAAAAGTAACTACCCAGCGAGCAAACGGGCTCAAAACTTAATCAAAAATGAGCTCAAAACATATTACTAAAAATTTAAATTTTTGTATAAAAGTGTTTCATCCAAAAAAGCCTTCTTTAGAGAGTCAAAAATGACTTTAAAAAATTAGTGTATCAATAAAATGTCCATTATAAATTAGAGGCTTTTTTGAATCCAAAAAGTGAACAAAAAATTTATTTTAGTTCAGAGAATTTTTGGAGTAATTTTTTAGACCAAACTTACATTTTTTATCCTTTTTTGTGTATTTTTTGATAAAAAATAATTCTTTTTCGTTTAATTTGTATATATATCTCTAATCTACCATTAATTTTCAAACTATTTTTGAGAATCTTATATTGCGATCAATATTATTTTCTTGCAAATAGAAGAAATATCGTAAATGCGTATATCGTAATAATATTGTAAATATCGTGTGTTTTAGCGGTATTAACAGGAAAAACCACACATAATTTGAATATAAATCGTATTGGTATTCAAAAATTTTCTTGGCTTAAAAAATATTATTTTTTTGGAACATTTTTACATTGTTCAATATCACTCCTATTCCCTTATTTTTCTATGTAATTTCTGAGTATTTATTTTTTTGTTAAACAATAATTTTCCATATATTTTTGATTCATTTCTGTTTCTATTAAAATTGCCCTTTTTTGACGCCAAAAAAAGTGTGTTTTGATAATTTCCTTTTTAATTAAAAAAGGTTCTTATTTGAAGAATTTTTGACTCAGAAATACACTTATATAACAAATTCGGTTGTCTCGACAGAATTTCATCCAAACGAATTGATTCGATTGCTGCAATCTCGTAAATTCGGCTGTCACAACTGAATTCGGTAATGGTAACCGAATTGGGAGTTGTGGAAACCGAATTCGGTTGTGACAATTGAATTCGGTTGCGACAACCGAATTTACGAGGTTGCAGCAACCGAATCTATTCAGCTGGATGAAATCTTATATAATCTTTTTTCAGAGTCATTCATTTTGAGGGCTCCGAATGTATCTGGGTGGGTAGTTATTAATAACTCATTATGATATATTTTAAAGTAATGTAGAGAGTAAGTTAGCATAATTATTAGTAGTCCAAAAAACAATGACAACTCATTACAGTTTCTACAGTGGCATAACGAATTTCAAAGCATTTTCTATATTTCCTTTCTCATATGCAGATTTAATATTTCGTTAAGACAAATTTTTAATTTTTCCACAATCGTACTAAAAATTAATTTGTTTAATATAATAATTAAAAACAGGTCATAATTTAAACCACCATCTGGAATAATGCTAAATCATTTTAAACCCCTTTGCCACAAAATGCACGCACACACACACACAACATTTGAATGCAATCGTGTAGTTACATTACAAAGAACAATATACATTGGAATATATCTACAACCTGTTCCAAAAGTACTCATATGTGTGAGTGGATTCGTCACTGTCGTAAATTTCAATGAAAATGACTATTTAAATGGTAACAACGACAGCGACAACAATAACTAAACGAACAATTGTAGTCAAATGAACATAGAGCATGGACAAAATTAATAAATGTACAACATAGAACATTTTAAAACTGTATACACAACACATACATACAACACATGCAATATACAATAATTTTTAAACAGCAACATAGACTTGAACTACAGCAACAAACGCTGCGACATAATAAGCCATTATCGTTTATCAAAAAACGGTTTCATAACCATTCAGTAAAATCGCTAGCGACTAATTACCCAAATAAAAATGGTATCATAATTTTAAAGCTTGTTAACAATTTACCATATAAAAGTTGAGATTTAAAGGAATTTATTCCTTTAAGGATTGCATAAATTAGATTGAATGGGAGCGAGCGAAATGGCGAGTTCATTCGAATACTCAGAGAAGAATTTCAACCCGAAATATACCTAATAAAGGGTGTTTTTTTTATAGAGGTAGAGAACTTTGAAATGGAATAAAACAAAGAAGAATTTTTTAAATTGACATGAAATTTACTTTATTCGAAAGTTAATCTACTGGCACTACAATTTAAATATGACTTTTGGCATATGACCGCCATGAGACTTCACATATCCCCACAGAAAATAGTCCAGCGGCGTTAAATCGCTAGATCTTGGAGGCCAATTCACTGGTCCGAAACGTGAAGCTATGCGGTTACTAAACGTTTCCTTCAATAAATCAATTGTGGCACTAGCTGTGTGGCATGTTGCATCGTCTTGTTCAAGCCACAGCTCCTGCACATCATGGTTGTTCAATTGATGAACGAAAAAGTCAGTAATC
>CM037854.1:195585814-195631349 GCA_021234595.1 Delia radicum
ACGTATCGCAATGTCCACCTTCGGTGTTCCCATAGCAATTAACCCCACCGAAGTAAATAATGAATCAGGGCTATGAACCAAAAAGCTCAATAAGTTCGCCAACTCTCCATCAGGTGGCGAGCAACAACTGTTCTAAGACTTATCATCTCGCGCAATTACAGTGTTGCCATATCTGAAGCCCTTTATTTTTCCCCACCTTTCATCTCTATACTATCCCTTTCCAAAGAAAGCAACACACTAAATATAGGAATTATTTCCTGAGTGTTGCCTCTCTTTAAAAAAAAAAAAAAATTTCAGAAATATGTAAACACATTGATAAATCAGCAATAGAGTTTGGCCTTAGTCTTATACATCATATTTAAGTGTGTGAAATATAATAAAATATTTTTATAAAATGCTTCTAATTGGTTGTAATATTGGAAAAAAAAAAACTATATTTGCAAAGAATTTTGCTGGTGTTACTGGGGAAACAGATGTATTGCAAACAAAATAGTGTTTTCTTCGAACAATATTAGTTGAACCTTTGGTAATTTTTAACCGCGGTGGAGGTTTGCAAAAATAGCAGTGGTTTGCCAGTACTATTTTTTGTTGGTACGGTTGGCAATTTTTACCCGGGTAGTTATAGACAAATTTGGTATCAACTGAAAGGTTTTTTGATGACATACTCACTGGTGTACAAAATATGCCCAAGTATTTTCAAGTATTTATGTTATTAAAAAATGTATTTTGAGTAACAATAATCTGGCGTTTTATAAATTAATTTTAATTGTAATTAAGCTAAAAATAATGCATAATCAGGCCTATTTAATTTAATCGAGGAGGGTGTGTATATGTTTTTTACATTATGCGTTCTGTTTTCATGCGACTTTTCCCGAAGAGACTCTTTCCCCTATATTTCAAATAATCCAAAATATGGCAACTCTGGGTCCAATATATAGGCAACATTGGTATCAAAATGTTGTTTTCTTGAGAACTTTAACACTGTGTACAAATAAATCTAGTTTTCGTAAATTAAAGACAAGTTTTAATACAAAAACAAATGCATTGTAAACCTTAAATTTAAATTAAGGAATTAATTCTTTAAAGGTCTGTTATGAAATTATTACCGATAAAATGGTTAAAAAAACTCAGTTTTGTTTTTTCCTGCAATTTTTACATTTGCATGGTAATGGCAACTCTTATATAAAATATTTTGTTTATATCAGAGAGAATTGCACTCTGTATTATTATTACTCTCTTTTTATCTTTCACACTGTTGCGCCGTTTTCATTATAAAAATAAACAGCTGTTTTTGTAAAAGCTGATAAAGCAGGGATGGAAAATGTGATTTTCAGTTTGGTATCAAAAAAAAACATCTAAGAGTACCTGATATAAGAACTATTAGGTATTTTAATAACAAAAAATTAAATGAAACTAGTAATGGGCACGTGACCAAAATATTGCGTGATTCGAGTTAATGACATGTGGGTGAAAAGTATTTTTACTCAAGTGAGCGTGGATAGTAAAAAATTTTTCGTGAGTGTGCTTCAGCAAATTTTTAAGTCAGTGAGTGTACATGAGTAGAATATTCCAAATCAAAATGTTTTCTTTTTAAATAAATAATTTCTTTTGTTTTTTCGCCGATTTTTAAAATACAAAATAAATGACAAAATTACGTTTCGTAGCGCAGTTTTGATTTAAAAATTCACATTATAAATTAATTTTTAGATTTTATTTCTATTCAGTTATATTTTCATTTGTCCGATTCGCGTGATCACCCGTAAATGTGAGTAAAATCCGAATTTACTAACGTGAGCTTGAGTGCGTAGTAAAGTGATTGTGAGTGGGTGGAATTTTTCTCTTGTGAGCCTGAGTTAGTGTGAGTCAAAAGTCCCTCACGTGCCCATATTTACATCAAACTAACATCCCTGTTAACAATCTACATATATGGGTCTTATATGTTCATATGAGGAATCTTTAATGTTCATCTATGTGCACTAACGAAAATTGAGGTAATATTTACATATATAATCATACATGTCTATACATTTTTATACACAGTCATATGCGTACATTAACGAAAATTGAGGTAATATTTTTATATATTATCACAAATGAACTCTTATGAAGATATTTGAATGCAATATGATGGTATATGGAAATGTATGAGATCATACATGTTGATAAATCGATGCATACGAGTATATGCTGATTTTTAACCGGGATATGACATTTTTCAATTGAAGTAAATGAGTCGAAAATTAATATAAAATTTAAATTTTTTTCAAATCGTTCTGCTCTTGTAATTATTAATATTCTATGATAATGATAAAATAAGAAAATATTAAACCGGAAAAATTGTGCAATATTATCAAATATGAAACGGAAACTTGACAGTACTTTTTAATCACTATGCATCAAAATGTACAATCGCATCACCTTTTCCATCCCTGAGCTAAAGGCAAATGAATGCAGAACACTTCGTTAATATCCCAAAATATTTTTTAATAATAAATAACATAAAGTTTAATATAAATAGTAATGATAAGAACAAATACAATTAAAATCCAACAATTAATTTATAAAATAGTTTCACAAAACAGTTCCCTGTACTGGAGTTGATAATTTCATCTAATAAAAACTTACCCGCGTCTGCCCAACATATTTTTTTTGTTACAAAATAGTTTCTATATTAGTCTTTTTGTTTAATAAACCTAACACGTTGTGTTATTGTGTTCATAATATAGTTTTTAAAATTGTTCACATCTTTTTAGCATTAATTTCAATAAATTTAATAATTTTTAAAGCACACTTTTGTTAAACAACCGTAATTATAAGAAACGTAGTGGTAAACTATGCTTGTTCTTGTTTTTTTGACAGCTGTTGTTTTTTGTAAGAGAGTTTTTATTTAAGAGAACCTTTGCAGAATAATGGTTTTCTTAATAATGTGTTCTCTTTCGATTATATTTATTTTTTCTCTTTTACTTTGGTATAAAAAATAGTGGTTTTATATGTTTTTTTTTTATTAACGGAAATTGAAGTTTAGTTTAAAATTTAATAAGTGTTTATGGGAATTAATTTCTTTTATTACTTCAACCCATTTTATACCACTCATCGATACCGTGGAAAATTTTTAACGAAATTTGTTAGAGAGATGTAATGTTATCTCAGTTTCGGCATATCGACAAATTCGCCAAACTTAGTAACTTCAACAGACGACTTCTGTGAGACCAATAAAGATTTTCAAAATTTTCAAATTGAATTTTATAGGTCCAGAACAGTACTTTCCGTTACGAGCTACGTAAACAAATATTCCTGAATATTTTGTACGACCTCAAATATAGCATAAACCGTGATTTTTGCACTTTTAGGTTAAAATATTTAGAAAAGCTGACGTGCTGGGGCGATTCTGAGGCCAGCTTTGAATTCCGCGCGTCAAAAAACTTCGGAAAAGAATGGCCTGGTTATTTTTACTGACGGTAATAAAATTTTGCATGCCTGTGTCATTTGTATAGTTAAGACTAGCGTTGTCACTCGAATAACAATTATTCGATTAATCGAACGAACATAAAGAAAATTGGAACAAACAATTTAAAAATCACGATTTTCGAATAAATTTTTTGGACTAATCGCATAAAACGAATAATTCACAAAAATTACAAAATACAAAAATAATAAACTTTTTGTTTTTTTTGACTAATTTTGATAGAATTTGTATAAAAATGGCAATGGACAAAATAAAACCAAAACTCTATTGAAGAAATAACTAAAACATTTCCATCCCTTAATCGTTTTCCAAGATAGTTATGGACAGGCACGTAGCTAGGGGGGGGGGGCTTGGGGGCTAGAGCCCCCCCCGAAATGATTTGACAAATTTAAAAACTTAATACAATTCGTTAGAAAGAAACAATGATATTGATAAATTTAATATGAAAATATTAATTTTTGACTTGGATCAAATAGGAAATAGTTTTATATGGTTCGAATCTTAAAATTTCGTTAGAAAACATCGCCTGCAAATGGGCGGCTATCATTGTTAATGTTGATTTCGACAAAAAGCAATAAATAAAATCATTTCATAAGAGATTTCGAAGTCTTTGACTTAAAATATAATCAAAAAATTGTTTGAGACAATGCAAACTAAAAATTAAATATGTCTACACAGAAAAAACTAAAATTGAGTTTTAATTAAAATATTTGTTGATTCATCAAAAGTTTAACTGAATTCGGTCATGTTGATGCAATTGTAGTAACAACTAAAATAATTTGTATCTATTTAATTAATATTATTTTCAATTACATATAGTTTTATTCATATCTATTAAAAATTTAATTAAATATTGTTTACTATTGGGAAAAATTACAAAATTTTAAAAAATCACCAAACTTGTAAAATAATCGCCAAAATTTAAAAAAAATCGAGACCATTTGAAAAATCGCAAAATTTGAAAAAAAAATTGCCAAAATTTTAAAAAACCATCCTCAAAATTGCAAGAAATTTCAATTATAAACGATTTTTTTAATTTTGGCGACTTTTTAAAATTTTTGCATTTGTTTCAATGTTGTTCAACGTTATAAAAACTGAAAATTTTTTTTATACCAAATTCATTTTCAATTAAACAGTTAATTGAAAGTAAGTTTG
This sequence comes from Delia radicum, assembly GCA_021234595.1. Classification (NCBI taxonomy): domain Eukaryota; kingdom Metazoa; phylum Arthropoda; class Insecta; order Diptera; family Anthomyiidae; genus Delia; species Delia radicum. The sequence continues at coordinate 195,590,436 of CM037854.1, forward strand.
AAATCGAACAAAAGTTTAATTGAAATTTTTTTGACAATGATTTTTTCTGTGTATTTTGACATAATCTTTTAAAATGGAGGTACCACTAAGACTCAAAATTAAGTTTACTTGTGCCGTAAAAGTCGTTACTTTACTTACAGTGCAATCTTTTTGGTAAATTTGGTTTGCTACGCACGCATCTGGTGACATAGTTTTCAGTATTTTTTTACGATATATATTACGATATCTCATATATTTTTTTAATTTTTTGAAACAAATTTAAGCCTCAAACTTTGATCGATATGCATAATGTGTTAACGTGGTCCAATGTGACTCAAATTTTCTCAATTTCTTTTTAGACTAAATGTAAACAAATTTCTATCGGCGCTCCTTAAAATGCGACATTTAAAATCAAGCAGCTAAACCAATATTTGTGTTATAACGATGTAGTTTTTTTTAGACATTTTAAAGGGTTTTTATTTAAAAAATTGATTAAAGACAATTTGAAAAGCGTTTGAAATTGTCCAAAATATAAATCAAAGTGAATTGGAAATACATAATTTAGTTTAAATAAGACCTAGGCGATGTTAGGTATATTTTTAAATTTTCCAATTTTATATTTGTTCTTTATTATTAATTCTTTCAGACTACAATCAGGCTTGCTTGTAAAATTTACGATTTTTTTAATACAAGACATGAAGTCGGATATATGAAAAAGTGGAAAAATAGTGAATAATTTGTTAAAATAATTCAAATAAGTGGCAGCCGGGGTCCACGACATAGTGTCAAAATGGTTTTCAAAATGTGTGTTTTTCTCGAGCATTTTAACGCTGTTTTTAGTAAAGTCTAAATTTCCTAAACTTTAAACATATTTTAATACAAAGATGTGTTAAATTTCACCGCCAATTTTGAAAATAAATACGTTTTTCATATATTTTTGCTGCTTTATCACCTATAAGAATTTCATTAATTTCAAAGGGAACCCATCGGAAAAGCAAAGTATATAGGATATTTGCTTTTAATTTGTTTTTTGGACGGTTATAAATCTTTAATTTCCCGAGTTAAAACGTTTGCATAAAATAATACATTATTTAATATGCACTTATTAGGTTTTGTCTGCCAGTGCATTTAACAGCACATAATTATATAAATTCATATATAAAATTAATTTCGTAGAAAAAATTTAATATGATGTCATATATAGTTGCGTATAATTGTATATTGCATTTAGAATACGCTTAAACTAATCCAATTAATAATTACGTTATATTTATATACCTAGACATTGCAAAATAATATATATTTTGATATTATATCATATTTTAAAAAACACAATTTTATTATAATTTTCATGACGTTTTAAAATCAAAAACTGGATAGATATAAATTTATACCGCTATATAAAATCTTATTAAATTGTATCGCGTCATTATTCGGATGTTATTTAATTATTATGCCCATTTCTCGGATAAAACTATATTAAGACGCATATTAAATTTCGTATGATTATATAAAGCATCATATTAATTTTAATCGGGTTATTAGAAGTTGAAACTTTTTTACTTTTTTTACATTTATCAATTTTTAGCTACCCTAGATATAAAAATATAAAGTAATTTTATTTTTCGCGGTTTTCAAAAAATTTTCCGCATAATCCTTTTTTTATTTAATTAGACTAAAAATTAATATTTAGCTGAAAATTTAACGTTATTAGACAACGATGCATATCCAACTTAAAGTACACAAGCGTTTTTAAATTTGACGTGTTTCGCGGATTGTGATCAAACAGATTAAAGCGTTGTTTCGCGATATAGACATCAAAATTTGCAAAATAATGAACACAATAAGTAAAAAATGAAAAAATGCATTTTAAGGAAATGCACTTTATGCGATTTCTATTATTAATACATGATTGCCCATCACGTGTAGGTAAAAATTTAGCAACCAAAAAAAAAAAAAAAAAAAAAAAAGCTGTTACTCTAGTGTGCAAAAAAAAATGTATAATCAGAATAAAAAATCGAAAAGCCCCCCCCCCCCCGAAACAAATTCCTAGCTACGTGCCTGGTTATGGACTCTCTAATAATAGGTAAATACATATGATTTCAAAGTGCTATCATTGAAATTTCAAAGTGCTATCATTAAAATATACCATGATTTTTTAATTTAAAAATTTTTTGATCGTGTATTCGAACAAATAAAAACCCGAATAAATGACAACCCTAGTTAACACCTCAAATTATCATGTGCTGTTTACTGCGTTATTATATCCGGGGGTTTCATCAGGTCTGTTTGCAGATCTTTTATTTTCTTGCCGAACATCTTGGAAAAAAAAGCGCCTGTCATAATCCACGAAAAATCTGGCCTAATTTATCGATAAATTGTAGTCGATAAAGAAAATTGAATAATAGGGATAATAATAGTGAATTTGCGAAATCTGGTATAAAATCGAGTTAAATCCAATTACAAATAGGCCTCGTTTACATTATAGAATTTGGCAGGCAAACTTGATTTTGTCAACAACAACATTTTGTAAAGAAAACAAAATAAAAAAATAACCTCAAACTGATTTTTTTTTAAATTAATAGTTCACTGGCGTAAGACAAAATTAGCAGCGATTATGAAAAAAACAATGTTAATTTTGCTGAAAAAGTGTTTTTTTTTATAGGGGATGACTTTTTGGAAGGACGATATTTGTTTTGTTCTTCTGGTCACCATATCAGTAAAAATGTCATTTTATTGGATTTAACACACGTTTTATTTAATTTTTTTAAATTAAATATATTTTTTTATTTGTTTTCATTTTTTTCCCACACTGTGATGCCACATTTTGCAAAATTTCTTTCCCAAAATAGTACAAAACACAGTGTTGTATCTCGACAACTTCATTTTGAACGTACTTTTAAACCGCATTGTCTGACAATCTAGCTATGAATTTGTACACACAAAGAATAAATTGTTTGGAAGTCCATTGTTATTAACAGAATTTTATCATTATTCAATAATTTTAATTGTAAGTACTTAAAATTCACCACCAGAATAATCAAACTATATTGTAAACAGAAAATATATAAAATTAACCAAAACACAGTCACATCATTCAAACTATTGGTTTTCCTTATCAATATTAAAAAAAATATTATCGTTTACATTACCTTTAATACCAACAACCAGGCACGTAGCTAGGAATTTGTTTCGGGGGGGGGGGCTTTTCGATTTTTTATATTGATTATATATTTTTTTTTTTGCACACTAGAGTAACAGCTTTTTTTTTTTTTTTGCTAAATTTTTGCTACGCGTGATGGGCAATCATGTATTAATAATAGAAACCGCTTTCTCAGGTCATTTTGAAACAAAAACCTCCCGCATAAAGTGCATTTCCTTAAAATGCATTTTTTCATTTTTTACTTATTGTGTTCTTTATTTTGCGAATTTTGATGTCTATATCGCGAAACAACGTTTTAATCTGTTTGATCACAATCCGCGAAACACGTAAAATTTGAAAACGTAATTTAATATGAGTCTTAATACAGTTTTATCCGAGAAAAGGGCATAATAATTAAATAACATCCGAATAATGACGCGATACAATTTAATACGATTTTATATAGCGGTATAAATTTTCAGTTTTTGATTTTAAAACGTCATGAAAATTGGAAATATCTATTAACCCTTTTAGACTTTAGCCGCTTGCAAAAGGTTTACAACTTTATAATTTGTAACAAATTCCATAGCATTTGGAAATATTATTTAAAATAAAATTGTGTTTTTTTAAATCTGATATAATATTAAAATATGTATTATTTTGCAATGTCTAGGTATATAAATATATTGTAATTATTAATTGGATTAGTTTTTAGCGTATTCTAAATGCAATATACAATTATACGCAACTATAAATGACATCATATTAAATTTTTTATACGAAATTAATTTTATATATGAATTTATATAATTATATCCGGTTAAATGCACTGCCAGATAAAACCTTATAAGTGTATATAAAATAATGTATTATTTTATGCAAACGTTTTAACTCGGGAAATTAAAGATTTATAACCGTCCAAAAAAACAAATTAAAAGCAATATCCTATATAATTTGCCTTTTGTTCCCTTTGAAATTAATGAAATTCGGATAGGTGATAAAGCAGCAAAAATATATGAAAAACGTATCTATTTTTAAAATTGGTGGTGAAATTTAACACATCTTTGTATGAAAATATGTTTAAAGCTTAGGAACTTTAGACTTATTTAAAAACAGCGTTAAAATGCTCGAGAAAACACATATTTTGAAAACCATTTTGACACTATGTCGTGGACCCCGGATGCCACTTATTTGAATTATTTAAACAAATTATTCACTATTTTTCCCCCTTTTTCATATATCCGACTCATGTCTTGTATTAAAAAAATCGTAAATTTTACAAGTAAGCGTGATTGTAGTCTGAAAGAAATAATAATAAAGAAAAAATATAAAATTGGAAAATTTAAAAATATACCTGATATCGCCTAGGTCTTATTTAAACTAAATTATGTATTTTGAATTCACTTTGATTTATATTTTGGATAATTTCAAACGCTTTTAAAATGTATAAAAAAACTACATCGTTATAACACAAAGACTGGTTTAGCTGCTTGATTTTAAAATGTCGCATTTCAACGAGCGAGGATAGAAATTTGTTTACATTTAGTCTAAAAAAAAATTGAGAAAATTTGAGTCACATTGGACCACGTTAACACATTATGCATATCGATCAAAGTTTGAGGCTTAAATTTGTTTCAAAAAATTACAAAAATATATGAGATATAGTAACATATATCGTAAAAAAAATACTGAAAACTATGTTACCAGATGCGTGCGTAGCAAACCAAATTTATATAAAAAGATTGCACTGTAAGTAAAGTAACGACTTTTACGGCACAAGTAAACTTAATTTTGAGTCTTAGTTGTATAGTATAAAAAAAATTTTCAGTTTTTATAACGTATAATAACAACATTGAAACAAATGCAAACATTTAAAAAGTCGCCAAAATTAAAAAATCGTTTTAAGTAGAAAATTCGCGTTTCTTTAATTTTTGGTGATTTTTTTAAATTTTTTTCGAATTTTGGAGTTTATTTTGGGAGTTTTTTAAATTCCTGCAATTTCGAGGACTGTTTTTTTAAATTTGACAATTTTTTTCAAATTTTGCAATTTTTTCAAATGGTCTCGATTTATTAAATTTTGGCGATTTTTTTACAATTTTGGAAATTTTTTTAAAATTTTGTAATTTTTCCCAATAGTAAACAATATTCAATTAAATTCTTAACAGATGTGAATAAAAACTATATGTAATTGAAAATAATATTAACTAAATAGATACAAATTATTTAGTTGTTACTACAATTGCATCAACACGACCGAATTCAGTCAAACTTTTGCTAATCAACAAGGTTCAAGCCACGGTAAGGATTGCATTTAATAAATAAAAATTTCATATAGATGCAATCAAACAATAAAAACCATAACAAATAATTACAGTATTGTCAAAAAGGATTACTGATGAAGGTTGTGTTACCAGAAACTGCGCAGTCTTATTCAATAAAAATTTACAATGTAGTTATGATTTTTAGAAAAGTATGCTTAATCTTCTCTACCACGCCTATCTCAAACAATTGAAAATATGTGCATATTAATTATAGTATTATTTGCACAATGTCTAAGAATACGATGAATAAAATTCAAAAATACCCAATAAAACACATATTTTAGTTAAAACTCAATTTTAGTTTTTTCTGTGTAGACATATTTAATTTTTTAGTTTGCATTGTCTCAAACAACTTTTTGATTATATTTCAAGTCAAAGACTTCGAAATCTCTTATGAAATGATTTTATTTATTGCTTTTTGTCGAAAATCAACTCTAACAATGATAGCCGCATATTTGCAGGCGATGTTTTCTAACGAAATTTTAAGATTCGAATCATATAAAACTATTTCCAATTTGATCCAAGTCAAAAATAAATATTTTCATATTAAATTTATCAATAACATTGTTACTTTCTAGCGAATTGTATTAAGTTTTTAAATTTGTCAAATCATTTCGGGGGGGGCTCTAGCCCCCAAGCCCCCCCCCCCCCCCCCCTAGCTACGTGCCTGCCAACAACCAACCACTTTTCGGAGATTTTATCCCTTGAATAAAATATTTGCAGTTAAAATCGAATATTAGTTTCGCCTGCAAAAAAAAAACAATCACTTTATCTAAAATATAAGTTTTTGTTACCAATTTTAAAATAATATAATTTTTTATAGTTTTGGTAACTCTAACAAATAGCAGCCAAATTTCTATTGTACATAAAAATATATTTTTAGACAAATATTTAAATTTGAAACTGGAAAAATATTCAAGGTTGAAATAAAAAAAAACAAAAAAACATATTTAAATTGGGTTTAGGCTAGAGGTAAAGTACTTGCCTGACAAACGGAAGATCGCCGGTTCGACCAAGTTCGAGGCATATAATTTTTTTATTAATAAAATAAATTTTGTTGAACGCATGTGAATCTATTTATAGAATATTATAGTCCATAAACAATAGAAGTTTGTAAATAAATGTCGGTTATTACAATAGTATTAAAATTTAATAATAGGGATAGTACGTGGAACCACAAAAATTCGGTTGGACAAAATCCGGTTGGCTAAAAGTTCGGTTGCATTGTCCGAATAGTTGTCAGATATGGCAATTTTAGCCAAACGTGGCGACTTCTCGCCAAACTTTCATTTTTTTAATAGGCAACGGTCGATTTTTATGGTAAATGTGTAATTTATTAATTTAAAATTGTATAGATAATATGTAATGAATATATTTTATCTTAACACCAAAAACCAAAAAATATGTTCTAACCAGTGACCGGAAGTTCTTGCAAATTGATGGCTTTTTCATTAAGTCTGACAACAGGGTAAACAAAATATCTTTGCGAATCAAAGAATTTGCTTTAAAATGACATCGATTTGTTAGTGCAAATTTTCATTTTTAATAGGCAACGGTCGATTTTTATGGTAAATGTGTAATTTATTAATTTTAAAATTGTATAGATAATATGTAATGAATATATTTTATCTTAACACCAAAAACCAAAAAATATGTTCTACCAGTGACCGGAAGTTCTTGCAAATTGATGGCTTTTTCATTAAGTCTGACAACAGGGTAAACAAAATATCTTTGCGAATCAAAGAATTTGCTTTAAAATGACATCGATTTGTTAGTGCAAATTTTTCATATTGTGAAGAGGGCCCAAGCCGCTCAAGCCCTTTTAAGTGTTATCTTAAATTTTATATGCAAACCGGGATAAAGAGATACAGGTTTTAGTGGTTTGTTAAATGCATATTTTTCTATACAAATAATTAGAATTTTGTGTTCAAAATACAAAACGTGTGCAGAGAATAACTTTTAAATTTAATTAAAATTGTTTAAAAACATAAAAATAATTGACAAAAAATTTGAAGTGCATATTTTTTTTTTTGTTAATATTTAGTAAATATTTTAAGAGTTTTCACGCGCCTAAAACAGTGTTTTTTAGTGCGTGAAGTTCCTGTCCCTGGTTATAACTTAATTTTCATTTATATGCATATTAAAATATGCTAAAATCTAAAACAATCTGTAAATTTAGCTACAAATCTTTTAAATGCTTTGACATTACAATTTGCCCAAAGAAGTGATGACGGAAGACTGTGCGTTATAAAGTAGCTAGAAAAAAATCGGACTAAAAAAAACAACTACAAAGATTAAAAAAAACTTAATAACAAGCTTCAATCCAACATTTAAACATCGCGTGAATGATTTTGTTAATAATATGTATCTTTACTAAGAAATCTTGCAAAAAAAAGCACAAAATATATGAAGAATATAACCAAAAAAATGCCTAAGGAATAAAAAAACCATTTGTTAATAAAATTTAAAATTTTTATATTCGCGTCATTCCAGAAATTTTCGATACGTTATTCGGATATGTGGCTGCGGATAGCGTTGAAAATAAACACACTGTTATTCAACGTTCCTATAATAGGTCCATTCGTTTACACAAATTTGTACAAATTTGTACTGGATTTTACTGAAATGCGTTGGCGTACACATAAATTTGCAAAAGAGAGCATCTACTAAGAGAGTAAAGTGACAGTTGTCAGCAAAAAACCTGCAAATTTTTACTGGACAAATTTTTGCCAATAAAAATCCAGTAAAATCCAGTAGAAAACAAAAACATATGATTAAATTAAGTAAACAAACAAAAATAAACATACATTTAGTAATAAAAACATTTAAAAGATTAAAAGCTGAATTAAAAGTGCGGCAAAAACTAAAAATAATTATTTTCAACCTGAAACAAATTAAAGTAGTCAGTTACAATTATTATAGTAACAATTTATCAGTTTTCTAATATCTGTGTTAATTGTTTTTATTTACTTAAATATATTAGAGATGTAAAGCTAATGAATATATGAATACTTCTTACTGCATATTATTCAGGGTATATCAAAATCAAGTATTCATATATTTTCGTATGTTATTTAACTAGAAACAAAATTAAAAGTCATGTACAAACTAAACAAGTCTAAAAGCTTCCACAAAAGTTTATTTAATAAATACAATTGCTACGAATTTATAGTTATTAAAATGCAATGCATCAAGTACCAAAAACAATATATACTGGGTAGTCTAAATAACACATATTTTACAACACTAAGCTTTTTAGCGCTCATATGTTTGAATTAACCTGCAAGTTTTTGCAATTTTTCCGTTCGTTTACTTTTTTGTGCAAGAGCCAGTTCTGAGAGTAACATTTTCATTTTGCCCAAAATTTACTCATCTACTGGATTTTACTGGAAAAGTAAACGAATGGACCTAATAATTGTATCGTATGAAGTTTTTAAAAATTCGGTGCAGTTCGCTCTGATTAACGGCTCAAAATTCGGTATTTTGATAAGAACTGAGAGACCCAGCAAAACTTTGGTAATGGGTGCGATAAATAAAGTAATGTATTACCTTTTAATGTGTCCTCCTTACCTGTATCATGATTTTTCAACAAGAACTAGTGAGTTACCGATAACTGAACACTCATGGATTACCTTGTAATGATACCTTATTAGATTTTACATTGTTTCAAAACATAAAATAATGACTTACCGGTCATCAATTACATAATGCATGAATTATAAACGTAAAGTAATTATTAATATCTATTGTTGAAATTATATTTATAGACACATTACTTTGTGATTTTTTGTAAGCATGAGGGTAAGATGTATATTTTTGATATCACGAACGAAAACACGAAGCGCAACAACTCATCTACTTTTTAAGCAATAACATATTATATGTATCGATAGCTCAGTGGTAGAGTTCTCGCCTAACTAATTGTTAAACACCAGAGACCACAGGTTCGAATCCCAGCATGACCACGTTATTTATGAAATAAAAAAAGTTATTTAATTAAAAAAAAATATCCGTAAAAAAAATGTTTATGCATTTTTTTTTATGAAAATCTATTTATAGACACATTACTTTTTTCCACCATGTAACCATATAAGTAACCAGTTACTTTACCCCCTACAAGGTAATGCGTCCACCCGTTACTTTTAGGCTCATCACCTGTTAAATTTATCAGTGAAGTAAAGTGTAAAGTAATACATGGAGCCCTATACATTACTTTACCCATGATTTGGTAATGTGTGGTTTTGCTGGGGAGTTAACTTTTTAAGTTTTTATCCGATTTTTACAGTTCTTACCTCATATGAAAGATTGGACCTTCTAATTGTAGATATTTTTCTAGATAATCATACAGTTTTGGAGAAAAGTTGAAAAAATGCAAAAACGTAGTTTTTTCGCTTATATTTCAAAAACTTTATTTTATTTTTCTTAAACAATTTTTAGTGATAGATCGTATCCATTGTATTGCCCAACATTTAGAGTTGGTTCTCCATGGATTCAAAAAATATTTAGATTTTAGTACTATTATTTTCTCAATTTTTGATATAATTTTTATTAAAAATAAAAATTATGTTTAAATTAAAAATTAAAAAATTATTTAAGTTTCATTGCACGATTAAACGGGGAAAACATAATTTTTATTTTTAATAAATATTATTTATATCAAACTTGTAAAAAAGACAAAGTATGGTCTTCGCCTTTACATCTTGTTTTTGAATAAAACAAAACAAGTGCAAAAATAAAAAGGAGAATAAAAACAAAAAGCGTATTGTATATCTACCAAAGGTAGAGCTTGCAGATAACGAACAAGTTTTCATTTTATTTTTGATCAATGGTGATAACTTTTAACTTCGAGCTCATAGTGAGAAAACGAGGTTATATGAATGTTTGATGTTTTACATGGGATTGTCACTTCTTTCAAAACGTGTTCTAATGATGGGAACCTAGAAAACTCCCGAAATAGATCTATCAACACATTCCTGAAAGTGGTCATTTAATAAATTAGAAAACAAAAACTCTATAGATTATTTTTAGGACAATATACTAATAAAGAAGTATAGAGTGTGGCCTCGAACTTGAATAAATTTAATTTTGAATTTTGTTCAAAAACGCACGAATTTTAAATATCGTAAACTCGCGATCTATTGTCCAAGGTATACTTTCTTAATTGCTCTGAATCTGAATCCGAATCTGTATTAAGAATTACTCAGTCATTAAGTTTTTGAAACATTCTAACCTAGAAATGAAAAAACACGTTTTTTTTTAATATATTCGGAAAGTTTCCACATCGCGAATATCTTCTCTTATTTAAAACTCGCTACGGATTCTTAAGATGCTAGTGGTAATTAGCAATACATTTTCGAATCTATCAGATATCTCCATTTGGGTTAAGATACATTGCAATGATTTGGATTTCCATGTTATGAAAATTTGGATCGGAACCAACGCATTTTATATGGGCTTGTCATAGGGTGGAAGTCCTCTTATATGATTCGCGCTGTAGTAACGTCCCGACGTTAAGTTATAATATCACAAAAACTTGATGATTTGAAAGAGTTCGGATTCAGATCGTAATAGACCATTTTAAAAGTATAGTTTAAACGATTGGTTTTGAGTTTTGCGTAATTAAAAATTCGTGCGTATTGAAGAAAGTTAAAAATTAAAATTTTTTTAGAAAATAATATGAGAGTTTTTTACTCAAATCTAAATATTTTTTGACGTCATAAAGAACTCACTCTAATTTTTTGATATGTTATAATATGATATATCACCACAAATTCTTTAAGGAAAATCGAAAATGTAGTTTTTAAAATAATCGCAATTAAACTGCGTTTTTGTATTTTTGCAAACTTGTTGGAAAGAGACTGTATAGTTTTCTAACAAGTATCTTAATCGAGAAGAAACTAAAAAAAGTTAGAGAATTGTGTATACTTTTCTTAGTTTTATTTAAAGATTTGAGATCCGATAGAACGCGTACTACAAAGAATTTCGAAAAACTTAATACAGAACATATATCAGACGCTGATAGAATTTTCTTTCATAGTGTTAATTAATCGATTTATTTAAAACGGATTCATTGATTTAATTAATAATTTCATTAACTGAATGAAAATTCATTAATTTTTTACAGTTATATTAGTTTTTTGTTTTATATACATCGAGATTATTTTTATGTTATTTTCAATTTATAACGAGCTTTCAACCTCCGTATATTTACAAAAATAAAGCAAATCAAACATATTAGCTAGGTTGATACTAGTATTTCGATCTGGCTAAAGATCTCATCAGAACCCGAAGTTTTAGAAAAGCTAGAGCCTATATAATAGGCAGAACTTTAACAAAAAACCTATTAATAATCAATTTCGCTCCATTCTTGTCTTCTTAGTAATCAACCACGTGGTTAGGTCTTTTCCTAACAAGCATCATGACGTTACTAATCTTTGAAGACCAAAATGTTCTATTTATATAAAAAAATTTTTAATGTGTACTCTGGCTCAAGTAATATTTTTACAGTTATATTAGTTTTTTGTTTTTATATACATCGAGATTATTTTTATGTTATTTTCAATTTATAACGAGCTTTCAACCTCCCTATATTTACAAAAATAAAGCAAATCAAACATATTAGCAAGGTTGATACTAGTATTTCGATCTGGCTAAAGATCTCATCAGAAACCCGAAGTTTTAGAAAAGCTAGAGCCTATATAATAGGCAGAACTTTAACAAAAAACCTATTAATAATCAATTTCGCTCCATTCTTGTCTTCTTAGTAATCAACCACGTGGTTAGGTCTTTTCCTAACAAGCATCATGACGTTACTAATCTTTGAAGACCAAAAATGTTCTATTTATATAAAAAATTTTTAATGTGTACTCTGGCTCAAGTAATATTTTTTACAGTTATATTAGTTTTTTGTTTTTATATACATCGAGATTATTTTTATGTTATTTCAATTTATAACGAGCTTTCAACCTCCGTATATTTACAAAAATAAAGCAAATCAAACATATTAGCTAGGTTGATACTAGTATTTCGATCTGGCTAAAGATCTCATCAGAACCCGAAGTTTTAGAAAAGCTAGAGCCTATATAATAGGCAGAACTTTAACAAAAAACCTATTAATAATCAATTTCGCTCCATTCTTGTCTTCTTAGTAATCAACCACGTGGTTAGGTCTTTTCCTAACAAGCATCATGACGTTACTAATCTTTGAAGACCAAAAATGTTCTATTTATATAAAAAATTTTAATGTGTACTCTGGCTCAAGTAATATTTTTTACAGTTATATTAGTTTTTTGTTTTTATATACATCGAGATTATTTTTATGTTATTTTCAATTTATAACGAGCTTTCAACCTCCGTATATTTACAAAAATAAAGCAAATCAAACATATTAGCTAGGTTGATACTAGTATTTCGATCTGGCTAAAGATCTCATCAGAACCCGAAGTTTTAGAAAAGCTAGAGCCTATATAATAGGCAGAACTTTAACAAAAAACCTATTAATAATCAATTTCGCTCCATTCTTGTCTTCTTAGTAATCAAACCACGTGGTTAGGTCTTTTCCTAACAAGCATCATGACGTTACTAATCTTTGAAGACCAAAAATGTTCTATTTATATAAAAAATTTTTAATGTGTACTCTGGCTCAAGTAATATTTTTTACAGTTATATTAGTTTTTTGTTTTTATATACATCGAGATTATTTTTATGTTATTTTCAATTTATAACGAGCTTTCAACCTCCGTATATTTACAAAATAAAGCAAATCAAACATATTAGCTAGGTTGATACTAGTATTTCGATCTGGCTAAAGATCTCATCAGAACCCGAAGTTTTAGAAAAGCTAGAGCCTATATAATAGGCAGAACTTTAACAAAAAATATTGTATATTTGTTTCTAATTAGTTCATAGTTTCATAAAAAAAAATTCATTGAATCAATAAAAATTTGTCGAATTTTCTTCTTCAATCAAAATTTTAACTTGTAATATGTAAATCAAAATTTTTACTTGTAATATGCAATCAAACAATAAAAACCATAACAAATAATTACAGTATTGTCAAAAAGGATTACTGATGAAGTTTGTGTTACCAGAAACTGCGGCAGTCTAATTCAATAAAAAAATTTACAATGTAGTTATGATTTTTAGAAAAGTATGCTTAATCTTCTCTACCACGTGATTCCCTACCACGTGATTCCCTATTCCCTTATGTTGAAAAGTGCGCCACACCCTCTAGCGCTGATGCCCACAAGAATTTTTTCATCTTCTCTTACATTTATTAACAATTAGTGTTTTTCTATTTGTAATAGTAACATTTAATTATGATCTCAAACCTGACAATTCGAAATGAAATGACATTTCTTAAACTTCATGAAAAAGCTTCATAGTTTTAATGAAACTATTTTAATGGAACTTTTTCATTAGGCATATGACATTTTTAATAACTAATATGAATTTTTTCATAACATTTTATGAAAAAACTGCATTAGGTTAATAAAAATTTTCAATGGTTCCAGTTCCAGTGACAATTCATACATATAATGCTAAAATTCGGTGATATCTCTCAGTGTATACTATAGTTAGCCTCTTATTACAAATGACATAATTTTTTGGTTAACAAAATTAACCAAAACTTCGAAATAAATTGATTTGAGGAGGTCTGAAATCATCGCAATATATTCAGTGTTGATGTGAAAGGATTAAACGTGATTAAAAAAATTTCTTAGTCGACATAAGTGATGTTGTAAAAAGCCAACAGTTTTTTTATTTTTATATATTTTTTAATTTAAAAGCAAACTTGTTTTTGGCTAACATCTCAATCTCCTTAAAAAGTCTATTATAGAGACATGCATTTTTGATGTATAATAAAAAGTAATGAAAATATTTCATAAAGTTTATGCTAGAATTAATGAAAAAAAATTGTATATACTTCATGAAATTTTCATTCGGTCAATGAAACCATTCAATAAAATTGATTTAATGAAACATGTTTCATTGTTTCAATTAAAAATTTCTTTGGGGACTTTTGATGAAAAAATGCATTATATTAATGAAAGAATTCATTAATCCTACGCACAAATTTCTATCAGTGGAGGAGTGTTGAATACCAATTTCCTCACTTTCAATGAAATTAAAACACATCCTTTCCAAAAACGACTAAAATCAAATCGAAATTTTTTGGAATGTCCCATTCCGAAACTACTCTGCTTGGTCATTGGATAAATAAAGGCAACAAAAATAAAATAAGAGAAAAAAACTAAACAAAGTGATAATTTTGAGATAAATTACAATACACATTTGTTCGATGTTGATTTAATAACAGGTCAGTAACAAGAGTTTAAAAATTTCTTGGGAGTTTTTTGTATACCTAAATTTTTTGCACATGCCAAAATAAAATAGATGAGATGAGTGTCTCGAACTAAAGACTATACAAAATTCAAGCTTAGATATTTAAACAATGATAAGATTTCTTTTCTTTATACAACATAAAAATACTACATACGAGTGCAAAACCACAGCATATCTCCAATGAACAGTGGGTTGTTCTCGAAACCAAAACATATTGATTTATAACCGCCGAGCATTGACATGACAAAAATATAACTACTCAATGGTTCACGAATACATTCTGATAATAAAGTTTACGGAAGTTTTTTGGTCTGAAAATAGATTTTTCTTAAGAGTTTTGAGCTTTTAAATCTACATTTTCAGATTTTAACGCTTAAAATCATGAATGGTAAGAGAAACGTTATTTTCTTTTATATCGGTAACGGTATTTTAGGGTTAAATATATGTCAGTTATTACGGTAACGGTTTTTTTAGCGATTAAGTTATTTCGGTAACGGTATTTTAGCGGTAACAGTATAACAGTTATTTCGGTAACGATATTTTAAGAATAACGGGATTTCAGTTATTTCGGAACCGATTTTTATGTAACGTTATTTTAGTTATTTCAGTATCGGCAATTTAACAATAACTATAATAAAAAGTTCAACCGCACTGATATAACTTTGTGGCATTGTATTAATCAAATCCATCATTAATTCTTTCCCCAAAGAAAGTTTCATTGGATTAATGTAATATTTTCTTAAATATTTTCTTTATAATGGAAAAAAATATTTTGTCTCTGTTTCATATTTATTTAGATTTTTATATTTTACATGTTTGATATAATTTGTATTAAAAATAAAAATTATGTTTTTTTCGACCTTTAGTTGTGCAATGAAAATAAAAATTGCCATACTCTATATATTTTAATTAGGATATTTTGGTCCGTGCAAATAATCTATAGAGTTTTTGTTTTCAAATTTATTATTTGACCCTTTCAGGAATGTGTTGATAGATATATTTCGGGAATTTTCTAGGTTCCCATCATCAAAACACGCTTTGAAAGAAGCGACAATCATATGCAAAACATCAAACATTCATATAAACTAATTTCTCACTAAATGAGAACTAATATATGATCTCGAAAAACATAAATTGAAAAGTGGTCAATTAATAAATTTGAAAACAAAAAATCTATAGACTATTTGTTAGGACAATATTCTAATAAAGAAATATTGAGTATGGCCTCGAACTTGAATAATCTTTATATATATTATGTTACTTTGCTGTTTCTTTCTGACATCGCCCTAACCGCGACTTGAACTCGCAGCCATCAACATGCAAACAGTACCGCGTTACCGATTTACCTAAATAACCAATACAAAATGATGTGATTATTTAGACTATTTTATTCAAATTGCTTTATCCAATAGTTGAAGCGCCTCCTGTTGAAATTTGATGATACTAAATAATTTGTGCACAAAAAATTATAAAAAAAATTATTGCATATTTTAGGAATCAACCAAAACCATTTTATTAAGATTTCATTTACTTAATGAATTTTTCATTAAATTAATGAAAAGTATTCATTAATGAATCCCACTGAATGAAAGACATTCATTAATAGTACGAAATAAAATTTTATCAGTGCAATATTTTTAACACCATCATGACCGAATTCTAATCAGGAATTAGCTTATAGTCCTCAACAATATTTTTTAGAACAGATTACCTTTAAAACCTGTTCTAGAACAAATTCTTTTGCCACCGGTTACATGGAACCAGTTCTAAAACAGGTTCCTGGGAGTCGAAATGTAAGGTATCACTGTCCCAGAACCAGCTCTATAACTGGTTCTATAACCGGTTCTAAAGCAACCTGTTCTTGTTTGTAGGTAAAGAACCTATTGCAAATAGGACATACTCCATATAAAAAGAACCAGTTGTAGAAAAGAAATTAGGACCTGTTATAATAGAGCATATGCTGTTCTGCAACCAGTTATTTGGATTTACTATTTTACTGGGTCATACTTTGAAAAAATATAACTATATATATATAACTGTATTCAATTAAATCGGTGACGGTATTTTACGGATAACGCTATTTAAATTTGTCGATAACACTATTTTAGGTATAATGATTTTCAGTTGAAACGGTTTTGAATCGTTAACGGTATTTCAGCAGTATTGCCTGTCATCCCTGCTTGAAATGCCTTTTTCTCAACATTTCGCACTAGTTTCTTTTTAAAGGTACACTCATAAAAAAGTTAATTCAAAAGTCTCTTCAACAGGTTCCCAACTCAAGTGAACTAATATTTTCTGTTGACAATCGCTTACAACTGTTATTTAACTAAAGTTATCCGTTATCTTATTTTACCACATGAAAAAATTTCAGTTGTGCTTGAACTAATTTTTTCTTCTAATAATTAGTTCAATTTTTTAAATGATTAAGAGATTTTGTCTGTTAGTTGAGAAATGTTTTTTGTAATATTTGTTTTATTTTCCTCGTAAAAAAAGACTATGTATCTACTTGTGTGATTATGTGTGCGTGCATTTCTATAATTCTATAATGGTGTTTTATTTTTTTTACATAAAACAACAGGCTCTTGTAGATAAAAACATGTTTATGCTTGTACAGTAATCAGAAACACAATGCCGAGAAGAAAGCATTACATCATTTTGCGGGCTAAAATATTTAATTTATAAATAAATATTAAATAATAGAATTAAAATAATAAGGTTAGTATTAAAATAAAAAATATAATGAAAATGAAAATTATTCAAGTTCGAGGCCATATACTCTATATTTCTTCATTAGGATATTGTCCTAACAAATAATCTATAGAGTTTTTGTTTTCAAATTTATTATTTGACCCTTTCAGGAATGTGTTGATAGATCTATTTCGGGAATTTTCTAGGTTCCCATCATCAGAACACGTTTTGAAAGCGGTAACAATCCCATGCCAAACCGCAAGCATTCATATGAACTAGTTTACTCACTACATGAGAACTAATATACATATGAGTTTGAAATTAAAGATTATAACCATTGATCAAAAACGTGTTCTGATGATGGGAACCTAGAAAATTCCCGAAATAGATCTATCAACACATTCCTGAAAGGGTCAAATAATACATTTGAAAACAAAAACTCTATAGATTATTTGTTAGGACAATATCCTAATGAAGAAATATAGAGTATATGGCCTCGAACTTGAATAATTTTCATTTTCATTGCACAATTAAAGGTCGAAAAAACATAATTTTTATTTTTAATAAAAATTATAACAAACTTGTAATAAAAAATATATTTATATACAGTGGCCGACAAAAGTCTATGTACGCCCACAATTTTGGCCATTTTATGAGATCAAAAGCGTTAAACAAAAAAGTAATGAAGCAGTTTTGGTTGAAATCTATTTTTATAGATATAAAAAATATATTTAATGCAATGTAAACTTAAGAAATTATTTATGAAAAACATTAAAAAAGCATTGATGCATTGGCTTTTGTTATTGAATATTAACCGAAAAAGCCGTTATTTATTACTAATGGCAAAGCGCAGTTGTTTTTTTTTTTACTTGTTGTGTTAAATGTTTGCTTAAAATAGTATTTAGTTGAAGTTTATGCAGATTCAATTAATATTTAATTGTAGTGATGTCTTCTCGTAAAGAAATTTCAACTGATGTCCGAAATTTAGTTGTAAAGTGCCGAAATGAAGAAAATCTTTTGGTGAAATATCAAAGTTTTTAAATTTAAGTAAGTCTACAGTTCAAACAATATTTAGCTTTGAAAAACAATGGTACAGCTGAAAACAAACCTCGTTGTGGTCGCCCAAAAAACTAAGTCATAGAGACTTTAGATTCCTTTTAAATGAAGTGGACAGAGATCCAAAAGTAAATGCCACAATATTGGACCAAGACCTCGCAACAAGATCGAAAGTAATTGTACATCCACGAACCATACAAAGAACTTAAATAATAATGGCTACCGTAGCAGAACTCCTTGCAAAAAGCCTTTAATTAGCGACAAAAATCGAAAACTCCGATTGGAATTCGCCAAAAACCATATTGAAAAGGACATGGATATCTGGAAGAGAGTTTTTTTTCACTGAAGAGTCCGATATATAACATATTTGGAAGTGATGGTAGAGATAGAGTATGTAGAAAAAAAAAATACAGCAATGGATCCGAAGAACTTAGTGGCCACTGTTAAGCATGGTGGAGGCAGCGTGATGGTTTATGGTGCTGTCGCTGCTTATGGAGGAGGAAAGTTAGTATTATTGAGGGTAATATGGATCGTTATTTGTACAAATCCATTTTGGAACAAAATGTGAAACCATCGGTTGACATTTTAAATCTTGGACAGAGTTGGATTTTTCAGCAAGACAACGATTGAAAGCAACGACTCAAATTGTGAAAGATTGGCTGCTCTACCATGCACCACGACAGCTGCACACACACACCACCTCAAAGCCCGGATTTAAATGTAATTAATCACGTGTGGGAGATTCTAGAACGAAAAATCCAAAAAAAATCATATTACTAGTGCCCTAATGCTGAAAGAGAAGCTTTAATAAGAATGGCAAAACATTACGTCCGCACAGCTGTAAAATTTAGTTGCTTCGATGCCCAGACGATTACAGGCAGTGTTAGATGCCCGTGGTGGCCCAACAAAATATTAATTTCAATGAAAAGTAATAACTTTTAATACTGGAATAAAGTTCTTTATGGTAGTGCACATATCGTACACACAGAGAAAAATTTAGCTATTTGCCAACTAAAATTCAGTTACTACTACGACTCAAATTCGGTTATTACGAATTT
Source organism: Delia radicum (assembly GCA_021234595.1). Classification (NCBI taxonomy): domain Eukaryota; kingdom Metazoa; phylum Arthropoda; class Insecta; order Diptera; family Anthomyiidae; genus Delia; species Delia radicum. The sequence continues at coordinate 195,610,025 of CM037854.1, forward strand.
CAGACGGTTGACACAACTTAACATTAGTTTTCACATCAAAGTTCAGTTATTTCAACGGATATTTATTTGTAACACCCAAAATATTCAGAAATCTAATGTAAATATCTTCGTACTAAATGAATTTATAAGTTGTTACCATTAATATACACTTTTCAATTCGGTTGGCACTTTATTTCTCTGTGTGTATGTAAACTTTTGTCAACCATTTTTTTAGTTTATAATGAATAAAAGTTTAAGCTTTAAACATATTTAGTTGTTTTTTTTTTTGTAATATATTAATAAAAATACATTTGAAGCAGAACTGTATCATTACTTGTGTTTATTATGGTTTCAAAACGCATAAGTTGTGGAAATAGGGGTCGTACGTAGACTTTTGTCGGCCACTGTACAAATGTGAATATTATTAAATATTATTTTTCTTTCATCCCTTTAATATTTTCGTACTTGGCATTAACAAAGAAACAAACAGACAAAAATTTCAAATGTGTATCCGTTTTTTTTGTAGGAAAAAAAAAATTCTCCTAAATTTTTGTATATTAGCTAAATTTTTTACCTGTTGTTAACCAGCTAACATTTAACAGAAACATGTGCTCATTTCAACTGATTTATTTTCATTTGAAAACTTTTCTGTCAAATTATTGTAATTTAACTAACTTTTTTACCTAAAATTTAAGTCACCTAAAATTAGCCGATTTCATCGAAACTTCATCGAAAATACTGCTGGCGCAAATTCATGTACAATTCTCTGTTGTCGTAGCTGAATTGTTTTATGAGTTTCACAATATTGGAGTACTCCACGCTACAGACTGGATTTCTTTTGCTCTCAAATATTATTTGTATAATTTTTTTTCTTGGATCCAATCTGTAGCGCAGAGTACTAAAGTTTTGTGAATCTACTTTTTTACATTTTTTATATTTCTAAATAAAGTTAATTTTTTGATACTTTTTGAGCATGGTGTACATCTGTGCAACAACAATGTAAGTAGCCATTGCAAGCTTAAAATAAAGGTACACATGATTATCCCGGAGCAAACAATTAAATCAAGGAGCATTAACATTTAGCTTTGAGTCTAAGATTTCCTTCTATGATTTCCTTCAATATTTTTGGGAGGGATCTCATAAATGAACAAAACTTGTCTTAAGTCAAAAAGATCAAATCTTACTTTAAAAAAAATGCTAGTAAAGATATATATTACATGGTAGATTGAAATGACAGCAACATCAATATTATATGCAGTGTTGCCATAAGTTGAATTTCTGTGAAAAAATAGAGCTAGAAAGTGCAAGATGGAGGTAAAAAGTGCAAAAAATGCTAGATTTTTTTTGCATATAGAGAAATCTTTATACTTTCGTTTTGTAAAGGTATCTTTAAGACCCCGTTTCCTTATATTAAAATATAAGATATTTTTTTTTTTTGAAATGGGGAACCAAAAAATTTAATGTGGACTCTACATATTTATATTTTTATGAAAATAAATTTAGAATATAATTATTAGAGATCGTCAGAAAAGTGTAAAGCTTCTTTGTTTTTGTGATATCATCACTTTTTAAAATGTTTTGGCATCAATAACAAAATTGGCGTTATTATTATTTTTTAATTTCGAACTCCTTAAAATGGCGCGGCGGCGGCCAAAAACGTTGATTTAGGGGCCGTCTTCCTGCAGAGCAAAAAGAGCTTTCATATAAATGAAAGTTTACTTCACCTTTCGATTCTAAACCAAAAATTATTTTAAAATCCCCGTTTTTAAACTTCATCTTTTACGAAAAAATCTATTTTTTTCAAAAATCTTTTAAAGTATTTTTCTATTTCTCACAATCAAAAAGCATTTTTTGGTGCTAAAACTTTCGCTTTATTGTAACCTAGTTAAAAGATATTAAACTTTCAAAATGTTGTCTTTACTAATATATAATATTTTTTTTTTATTAACAACTTTTTAACAGGCCGCGGTATATTAAAACATTTTGGGGCATTTTTCTCAGCTCAAAATACTTTTTCACTGTGTGTGCTTAAAAAAAAAATATTTTTATAATTTTTTACAAATTTTATACCTTAATAATTGTTTAGCGGTTCGCGATATGTCAAACATTTTCTGAAGCATTATTCTCAGTTGGTAATACATTTTCATTCTGAGTGATTAAAAAATTTATTTTTTAAAGTTTTTGAGGAAACTGAGTTTTCCGTCCACTCTAGTGACTAAAAGGTGCTCTTTTAAAAACCAACATACAATTTTTTTTCAATTATATTTGGCGTATAATCGAATTTCAGGCTCAAATTTCCCATTTTTGCTCCGTAGTAAAACCGCGAGCCAGTGTAAGGAGTTGAAATTTAAAAAAAATAATAACGCCATTTTTTTATTGATGAAATCCTAAAATAAAATTTTTGTGACGAACTCCTTTAATTAAAGATCAAATATTAAAGGATATTTTAATTCTTAAAAGATCTTTTTTTTTTTCAATAACATTTAATTCCCTAAGACTTATTAATAAATTTGGTAACTTTTGAACATAAATTGATTTATTGACTGTAACCAGGGCAACCAGAAATATGCTGTATATTGTATATTTCTGTGCGTCATATTAAACATTTTTTTAAATATTTATCCATTTCAGAACAATTGACAAATTTATTTTTCAATATTTTTCTCTTCCACTTTTGGTAAAAAATATGATTTGAGAATTGTTTTTGAAATTTTAAAAGAAAAAAAATTTTTTAGAGCCAAAAAAAAAATTTACTGTTATTTTAATTTCTTGTTACTGAAAACATATTTTTTTTTATAAAGGGTTCGCGAAATAACTTTTTTTTTGAACTCCTGGACCAACTGGACTTTGTATGACGTCATACCAAGGTCTTTATGCAAAATTCGTCTCAATGATGTCTCCGAAATGTTCAATTGTTGAGAACGACGGTGAATTGATGTTGATGGCGCTTCACGCACACATTCTGCCACAGCAGCGGACCATATTATTTCAGCGGCAGGATAAAACTAATTATCTGTCAAATCAGACATGAGCTAAGTGTTACCATTCACGAAATAAGCACTAGTTGAAAAAAAAAACGTTAGATGGCGGACCCTTAATAAAAAAAATTTTGTTTTCTTTCGGAAGTTCAAGCCATTTCTGAATTTCATGTGTAAATATATACCGATTTCGGTGCAATTAATCGTTTATTTCATTTTTGTAAGCTATTGAAATACATTTTGAAAAACTGACTCCAACTGTAGGTACTGAAAAATAAGTTTTTATTGGGGCATTTTGAGGGCATAAAATATAGCTTCTAGAGTGCATTTCTGTTTGCCATGACAATACCGCAATCTGAACAAATTATTGCTTGAAGAAAGCAGTAAAAATTTAAAGTTATAACAGAAATTAAAAATATTATGCAGATAGAACTAAAATGTGGCAAAATTCACAAGTCTCACTTCAAACTAACATAATTTGTTTCAAAATTAAAAACTGCATGACTAACCTACTTTTGACACAGTGTTCCTTTTTTGAACCATTCGTTTTAATCAGCTATATTTGTTACTGGAAAAAGATAATTAAGTGATTTAAAAACAACCTCTTGACTACAGTCGTGAATAAAAAAGTTGGGATAATTTGTTATCCAGAGTTGGCAAATAATTACACTGCATGACATAGAAAAATTAACATATAAAGAATTTCATATCAAAACCGATATGCATTGAACCCGACCAGTGTTGCCAGGAGATTTGTTTTTAAATCCCTACGTTAATGAAAAAAAATCCCTTTTTTTCCCTACAGACAGAAAAAATATTCCCTACATTTTCCCTACACATTTTTTTAATAAATGCAAACATTTTGTTTTTTAGCAGTAAATTATATTTACTTTTATTATAAATTTGTACAGTAATTCATTCAGGTACAATAGATTTTCATTAAACAAAAATAACAGAAAGTAAAAAATAACATAAAAGCTAAAAATAAACGGTAAGCAAATAAAAAACGCCATTTTTAAAAAATACTCGTATAAACACTTATGAACTGTTTCTCGATTTCGAAAGAATGCTTTCTTTCGCTTTCTAAGCGAAAGAAAACTGATTTGGGTTTCTCTAACTAAATTTCTATGCGAACGATGACGAAACGTAAAAGTTTTCATACAAAATTTGGTTTCTCTATTTCGAACGAGTTGTCAACAGTGCGAACGTAAATGTCAAAACCATTTTCATTTATGCAAAGCCAAGAGTACATGCAAGCAATGGTGCCAAATGTTTAAACTTATTTCTCATTTTTTCAGTGCCACCAGATTTGTTGGTTTTATTCTGTTACACTAAAAAAAATAAATGGTTATATTTTTCATTGTTTATTATAAATTATAAATAGAATACAATTTTTAATAAAAAAATCCTTACAATTTGACTGAAGAACAAAATCTGTCCTTTTTTCCCTACAGATGAATTTTTTGGAAAAAATCCCTACGAAAAGGGAAAAATCCCTACACTTGGCAACACTGAACCCGACCCTCTCAGATTTTGATGAAATTTTGCATACAGCTACATTTTACCTATACAAACACAACCAAATTTTTAGGAATTGCATTATTGAAAATATGTGGGCGTGGCAAGGTCTTGAAATTTTTGAAAAATGACGATAATATGTACTTTAAAGCCGTGATTACTACGGAATGGCTGAACCGATGTCAAAGATCATGGTACCATTAGAAAGGCATTTATCTCGAAAACATACACTGTAAATAATACACTGTGAATATTGAAAATATATAGTATATGCCGCTTATTGCAAATTTATTTTTTTTTGTCAAAATATTTCCCATTAATTTCCGCTTTTTAAAGAATTAACACTTATTCAGGTCAATTGTTCATTAAGCGTTTATATTCGCTAAATTTAAAGTTTTGTGCAGTAAATATGAGCCATAAATATGAACACAGGTTTTGTTATTTAATTCCATCACAACAAAAGCAGATTGATTGCTTTACAAAAGTTTTAAATGCAAAAAAACTAAATTCAAAACCTCCAAACTTTAAGGACATTTTTCTCAATATCTGTAATATTGATCAAAAAATTAAGTACACCATTGAAATCTGCATGTCTGAAATGTATATAACTGATGGTCAGATCTTTGTTAATTTTTAAAAAGTTACATTTTATCCTCTTGTGTTATTAAAAGTAAAAAAAAACTTTTATTAGAACTTAAACCTAATTAATATTCCCCTTTAGGGATACGTATACGTAATTTTAATTAAAAATATAATAGCACTCATACGCCAAGTAGGTTCTAATTAAAACCTGTCTAAATAATAAGTAGAGTTAAACATTAAATCAGAGACGGCAGGCAATACCGCTAAAATACGGTTGCCGATTAAAAACCCTCCAACTGGCTATTGTTATCCCTAAAATAACGGTACCGAAATAATTTAAATATCCTGGTGAAAATGATAATATATGGTAATATATGAACATGTTTGAACAAGCATATATTCTTTCATATATCAGCATGTATGAATATGTTTGTCATGTATGGAAGTATATATGGTTTCATATATGCAAACAAAAAGTTCTTAAATGGTAATGTATGATATCATGTTTTTAAATACATGCTAAATATTGTTCCAATATCATTGTGTAAATTCATATGCACTCTAATTAATTTTTGTTTAAATTTACCCAACTAATAAAAGGAAACTGTACTCCTACTATAAGTTGGGTAAATTTACTATATGTGTGTAAACGAAAAAAAAACACACATTACGTGTAGGTTAGGTTAGGTAAGGAAGGGTTATGTGCCCAGGGGCACAACTCCACTCGGAGACCAACCCCCAAAAATTCGTAAAAATAAATTTTTATATTCGGAAAAAACCCCCAAAAAATGCTTATGTAAGAAAGAAAAACAGATAAAAAAATGTATATAATTTCTGAAAATCTGACCGATCAAATGATGAACTTTTCAAATACGCAAAGTCTAAAATTTATTCCGTTTTCACTCAAAACTTAAATAATGGATATTTTTTTATTAAAATACTACTTAAAAATTATATCGTCAGCGTTGCCATATGGCAATTTTGAAAAATGGTAAAAAACCACAACCTTTTCCAAAAAACTTTAAAATCGGTTACCTTTTTCATATATTTTTGAATAAATATTTGTTCCTAAAATTATGTAAAATTAAAATTTTTCAAATACCTTCTTTCGTCTAGGATTGACATGTCAAAGTTTCATTTTTGGCTAACAATATTTCCACTAAGAGTCGCTTTAAGGCAACAAAAAAAAATACAAATATTTCTTAATAAAGCTTTTTTATATATATCTGGAAAGTTTGGTTGAACAATGTCCAGCGGATCCATGACGTGTCATTGGTGAGTTAATTTGTAAACACATAAAATTGACTGTACCTTTCGGTTACAAACTAAACTAAAATTTACTAAAACTGAAAATTAAACAAAATTGGTTTAGGTACACAAGTTTTTTTTTTAGTTTGATAAATAAATTTGTAATTGAAATCTGAGAAAAAATAGTGAAAAATATATCTGTGGCAAAGAAATGCTCAAAAAAATCAAATAATTTAAAAAAAACTACTAACTAACATCTAACAATTTATTTTATAAATTTTGAGTGCTAAATCATAAAAAATACTGCTAGATCCAGCATCCGTTATACTAAAATGGCAACCTTGATTATATGTATAATTTTGGGTGGACAGAATTTTATGAATTTCATTAAATTCTAGTTGGGGATTTGTTAAGAGATCTCTCAAAGATTTTTTTGTTCACACAAATGTAAATTATGGGAAGTATTTAAAATAAAATGCAAATGAACAGTAAGTTGTACAAGATCCATTGAACAAATTCCGAAATATCTTATGTCGATGCTAAAAAAAAACTACGATAGAGTTCGATAAGTGGCTCTTTAAGCTTTGATTCCAATACTCCATTTTAGTCGGATGTAAGTTAGACTTAATTAATAAAAACCACTCTATTTTTGAACTGTCCTATAAAGTCCTTGAAATAAATTGTAATCTACTTACTTCCTGCTTAAATATCTTAAAGCAATTAATATAATGTTTATATAAATAAAATTATCTACACTTAACGGAGTTTAACTAAACTTAATATTCCAGCAAATCTTCCAATGTAGTGGGCATTTAATTAGTTTTTTTTGCGGCTTTACTCTTCAGTTTTCTGTACATTTAGCTGCCATAAATTAATAATTCATTTTTTTTCCTTCTTCACTGACATTCTTTTCAGACATACAAAGCGTCGGTGCAGCCATCTTTCAAAAATAATGATTTTTTGTGTTGGAACGCCCCATGAAATGCATCAAAAAGTCAGCCAAGTGTATGTAATATAAGAATAAAAAAAAAACAAACTAAATAACATGGCATTCATTTTTATTCCTTGACGTAAAGACTTGCAAAAGGTAAAAGAATTGTTTAATAACAGGCAAAAGACAATCAATTGTATGGCCAAGATGAGAAGTGAATTTTTTAAGCCAACCAACCAACAAAACTTGACCAACGAAAAGATGAGTTATTCGTTTGTGTTCATGTATGAATTCATTTACACATAAAACATTTAAACGGGCGTTTAACAAATGTACATCAAGTTGAAAATCATAAATCTGCCATTACTGGCAGTTGGATATTCTTGTTTTTGAATTACGAAGGCGGTTCTAAACTCAGCCGACTTGACGAATAGATGGCGGTTTGAAAAAAAAAAAATACTTTGGTAAAAAGAGATAACCTTATAAAACATATGTTTTAAGTTTCAAGGCGCCACGTTGTTTAGTAATTTTTTTTGAACCATCAAAAATATATGATCTCAGTGAATTTGTAAACATGGAAAAAATTGGTTACCTTTTATTTGAATGGTCTCAGTCAAACCAATATTAAAGCCGAGCTAGTTTCTACACTGGGGGATCTGTTTCTTTATTTTCGACTATAAAATATTTGGTGGCAGTTTAAACGAGGCCGTATGAGCTGCCAAGACACACACAGTAGTAGTTGTCCATGCCAGAAAATCCACAAAATGGTAGTGGATGACCGGCGGCTGAAATGATAGGCATTTCAAGTGCTATACATCGCATAATGGCCGAAAATTTGGAGATTAGGAAGCTGTGCGCAAGATGGGTGTCGCGTTTGCTCACATTAGAGCAAAAACAACGTCGTGAAGATGATTCAATAGAGTGTTTGGCGATGTTTCACCACAATAAAGCCGAGTTTTGCGTCGATTCTTAACCATGGATGAGACATGTGCCCATCACTTCATACCTGAGACAAAAGAACAGTCAAAACAGTGGACTGGAATGGGAGAATCGTGTCAAAAGAAGGCGAAGACAGTTCCCTCCGCAGGCAAGTTCATGGCGTCTGTTTTTATGGATACACGTGGGATAATTTAAATTGATTATCTTAAAAAAGTAAAAATAGTCAACGGCGTTTATTATGATAACATATTGCAGAGTTTAAGCGATGCAAGTGAGGAAAAAATGCCGCATTTGGCGAAAAATAAAGTGTTGTTTCATCAAGACAATGCACCAGTCCACACATCAAATATGCGATGGCCAAACTAAATGAATTAACTTATAGTTTTATTAGTTTTTTGTTTTATATACGTCGAGATTATTTTTATGTTATTTTTAATTTATAACGAGCTTCCAACTTTCGTATATTTATGATAAAGCGAATCAAACATATTAGCTAGGTTGATGCTAGTATTACGATCTGGCTAAAAATTTTATCAGAACCCGAAATTTTAGAAAAGTTAGAGCCTCCAGAATAGGCAGAACTTTAACAAAAAACCTATTAATCATTAATTTTGCTCCATTCCCTGTCTTCTTAGTAATCAAACACGTGGTTAGGGTCTTTTCCGAACAAGCATCATGACGTTACTAAACTTTGAAGAACAACAATGTTATATTTATATAAAAAGAATTTTTTATGTTATTTTCAATTAATAACGAGCTTCCAACCGCCGTTTATTTGCGAAAATAAAGCTACGTTGTTACTAGTATTTCGATCTGGCTGAAGATCTCCTCCAGAATAGGCAAAACTTTAACAGAAAACATATTAATTACCAATTTTGCTCCATTCTTGTCTTCTTCGCAATGAAACACGTGGCTAGGATCTTTTCCTAACAAGCATCATGACGTCATTAACCAAAAATGTTTTATTTATATACCAAACAATTTTTTTTTTGTAACGTTCGAATTGCTTCATCACGCAATTTATTTGCCAGATTTAGTTTTCTCGGACTATTTTCTATTTCCAAACTTGAAAAAATGGCTCGGTGGTAGACGATTTTCCAACAATGAAGAGGTGGAGTCTCCGGTTGATGGCTACTTTAAGGATCTAGGCAGTTCTTACTATAAACAGTATATCGAAGCTATTGAGTATCACTTGGGAAAAGTGTATCGAGCTAAAACTAGATTTCGTTGAAAAATAAACAAAACTTTCCTCAAATTGGTTGTGTGCTCTTTGTTAGGTCGGCTAATTTTGGGACTGCCCTCGTAGGTTGTAGTTGCAGTTTTAAGCTTCTTTATGTTGCTTATTTTGCGTTTGATAATGATCTTGATATGATTGGCATTTAAAGTTTGCAAGATGGTTTTAAAATATACCAGAGCTGGGTGTTGTTAGTAGTAACTTCATTTTGTGTAGTAACGGAAGTGATATTGAACTCAAGCAATAAAACTATATAATACATCTGCCACTTTAAATATAAAATAAAGTATAAAGTATCTACAGTGGTTTGATAGAAATATATGGTTGACCGATGTTAGTGCAATGATATTGCAATGGAGCAGAAAAATTCAAACGGTAAGGAAGACTAAGAAAATCTTCAATTGGAGATAAAACGAAACGTCGGCCAATATTTTAGTGAAAAACCTAACAATCGGGGAGGGCACCCAGTATGTAAACCCAACTCGGGTACGATGAATCCAGATTTTGAAAATTATAGTTATCAGCACTTATACTTTTTAATATTTTTTATACAAAAAATTGGTTATTTTGTTTCTGGAAAAGCTCTTTTAAGACCAAAGATTGTGTACATCTTTGGGAAACATTTTTATCATATTTATGAAAAACTTTATAAATATGTAAAAAAACTTCATTGATTTTTGTCCAATGTAACACCTCATAAATATGATGAAGCCGTTTCATAAAAGGGCAAGCTTCATTGATGACAGGCTTCTTCATATTTATGAAATGTTTCATAAATATAATGAAGTTTCATAACTTTTTATGAAATGATTTATAAATGAAAATTATTCAAGTTCGAGCCCATAATCTATATTTATTAGGATATTGTCCTAACAAATAATCTATAGATTTTTTTAGTTTTCAAATTTATTATTTGACTCTTTCAGGAATGTGTTGATAGATATATTTTGGGAATTTTTTAGGTTCCCATTATCAGAAACACGTTTTGAAAGCGGTAGCAATCAAATGCCAAACATCAAACATTCATATAAACTAGTTTACTCACTACATGAGAACTAATATATGAGCTCTAAGTTAAAGATTATCACTATTGATCAAAAAATAAATTGAAAACTTGTTCGTTATGTGCAAGCTCTACCTCTGGTGGATATTCAATACAAGTCTTTTGTTTTTTTCTTTTTTATAAATGTTATTAAAAATTTCATAAATAAGATAAAGCAGTTTTACAAATTGTTATGAAAGTTTCATAAATTTTTATGAAATGTTTAATAAATATTATAAAACGTTTCATATTATATACAAACAATTCCATTTAAAATTAAAAACACTTCAAATACTATTTAAGTGGTGTTTCAGAATTTCCAATAAAATTTCTGGTAACTTTTGAGTTTTAAAAAATCTAGAGGCTGAAACAAAATTGGATTAAGTGACTTAAGTCAGGTGTTGGTACACTTAGAAAACAATGCAGGTAAATGTCACTGCAAATGTAGTTAAAAACAAATGAAATTTCAGCTGAAAAATGGACGACTTACATTTCAGTAAATTCAACTAACACTGTCATTTGTTTTTTACTGTTCAAGAAATGAATCACAATTGTCATCAAAATGAACCACATATGCAGTGAAATAGAAGCAAACATTTATTTGTTTTAAACTAAAGAAATAACTGCATGAAATTAATGTAAAATAATAATACAGTAATTTAATGTGGTTTGTTTTTTTTAAATAAACTAAAAATATAGTCAAAAATTAAATATCTTCTTCCAATGATTTTTTTTTCACTTAAAAATAAAGATACTGTATTACAACTCGAATCAAGGGTCCGCCAAATAACTTTTTTTTTTGAAAATGCTATAAAAAAAAAACTACTGAATATTTTCTCAAATTTCGTTTTTAATTTGAAAGTACAATCCTTCCGGTTAATAATGGAAAATAATTTCATTCAAATGGCTGCCTCGGCTGGCCATGCAGTAGCCTACACGATCGGTCCAATTTTTAAGCACATTATCGATTGTGTGCAGCTGTATTTCACCAATGGCTTCACGAATATTGTCCTTTAAAGCGTCAATTGTCTCTGACTTGTTGGCGTAACACTTATCTTTGACGGCACCCCACAAATAATAGTCCAACGGTGTCAAATCGCAGCTCCGAGGTGGCCAAACGACATCAGCTCTGCGGCTGATAATGCGATCTTCAAAAACAGGTAGCAAAACATCGAGTGTAGCTTCGGCTGTGTGGCACGTAGCGCCGTCCTGTTGAAACCAAATGTTGCCAATATCCTCCTCTTCAATTTTTGTGAACAACGAACATACGGAGCTGACGGTGCTTCTCTTCTTCCAAAATCCGTACGCAATTTTCGCACACATTCTGCAACATTACCATGATTTTCAAAGTAATGTCGCAATATCTCCCAGCGTTGTTCAAGCGTATACACAACCATATTCGTTCAGCGGAAGGATAAAACTAATTATCTGTCAAATCAGACATGAGCTCAGTGTTACAATTCACGAAATAAGCACTAGTTGAAAAAAAAACGTTAGATGGCGGACCCTTTACAAATGTGTGCAGCACAATTTGCCTGAGTGTATGAAATGAAAATTAAATTTTTTTAAATTTATATAATTGTATTTCCATATTTCAGTTTCATTTCCGTTTATGTTTCGGCCTTTAATTGTAAATAATATTTCCTAAATTTAAAATAAAAATTTCAATAAAATGCTAAAATTTGTTCACAAATTCCAAGAAACTTTTTTATGAAACAATGAAGACCTATGAAACGTTCGTCATAAATTTGTATGAAACTTGTTATCATATTCATGAAAACTTCATTAATATGATGAATATTTGATGACAAATGATTTATGAATCAATGAATATTATCAATATGATGAAACTTTTTTCTCTGAGTGTAAAGATACAGTTTTCTTCTAAAATAAAAATTGGATAAAAACTTAAAAAGTTGGAGCAGTTTAAACTGGAGGTATTTCTCTCAGTTTTGATAAAATTATCGAAATTTGAGGAGCTATTCAACGCGAACTATACCGAACGTAGGAACGTTGAAATCGATGTGATTAGTTTCAACGATATCCATGGTCACATATCCGAAAACTTTTGGAATGACCCGTAATGATTTTCTACACTAAGCATTTTTTTTATTTCCATAAATTTCTGCATGATGGCATTCAAGTACACTTGAAGGACCTTAACAAGTAACTCGAAGTATGTTACTTTGGAACGACGCAGGGATAAGTCCTCTAGGGTTAGAAAAAGAAATACTACACTCAAAAAAAAAAGTTTGTAAAGTCAGCAAAAAACTTTGCTGAGTCAGCAAAATTTTAGTCAGGAGGGTGCTAGCAAAAAAATTGCTAATGTCAGCAAAATCTTTTGCTGAAAATCAGCGAGCTGATTTTTAGCAACAAAATTAGTATATTCAGCAAAAGTTTTGCTAACACTTAGTAGATTAGAAATAAAAAAGCCTTGGTAAAAATTAACAAATTTTTTGCTGAATTTTAGTAGACTGAAAAAAACGCAAACAAATTGTAAAAAAAATTGTAATTTAGTTAATATATTGCTGAAAATCATAAAACATATTTTTGTGATTCTTTTAAAAATAATTTACAATAATTACGAAATATAAAAATTTTTATTTTCCCACATTGACGACATGAATTAATTTAATATCTGAAAATATATAGAAATAAATATATATAACATAACAAAAATTTTCTTTCAACTACTTACATCAATCGTTGTCTAAATGATGCTTTCTTTTAAAGAACGCAACTGCCGAAGATAATTATAGAAACGAAAAATAAACAAAAACAAACGAAACGAAAAAAACAACCCTTTTTTTTTGCAATAAGAAAAAGGAACCATACAAATCTACATAAGATGTGTGTCTTTGTCTTTCGCTTTACTCTGCCTATATGTCTGTATATGTTTGTTTGCAATTTGACCACACTAGATTATTAATCTATTAACATTTATTATAGAAATACATATTAAATTTAAATATTTTCTTTTGTCTTTTGTCTTTTATTTTATTAATAGACAATTATTTTCACAAGCCGGTGACAACGCAAAATTTAAGTTGTTTTAATCCTCAATTTTGTTTTATGTATGAAAAAGGGATATAAAAGTCTTCCATGGTTGTTTTTTTATATGTCTTATTAGAGTTGTACTTTTTAGTATCATTTTCCTCTTCTCTAATACATCTTGACATGCCGCGACATCTGCTTCATTGTGCGTATATCTTTCAATCTGGTTGTCGTCCACACTATTAATGTGCTTATCAGCACAATTTTTTTTAGCAAAATTAATTAGTAAAACATTAGTATATTAGTAAAGCATTAGTATAAAACAGTTAAGTGCTGAATAAGTATAACAAAAATTTTAGCTGAAAACACGATTTTAGCAAAAAAATTTGCTAAAAAATAGTATACCTGATTTACAAGACGTTTTACTAACTTTTTTACTAACTTATTTTTTTGAGTGTAGTTAAAATTTTCAATTTGCTCACGGTTAGGCTTACCACGCTAAAATTTTATTCACTACCTTTAACGGTTTCTTCGAAATATCTGATCATTTAGTAAAGTCTCCTAGAAAATTATATATAATTTATGCCATAAGTTTTGTTGTACCTTTATTCATTTCCTGAATGGCATGTAATCTAAAATAAATGGCATAGGGTAGAAGAGGGAGCTTTCGTCACTTTTTTTTAGAGCGCTGTCGTTACTCAACTAATATTTTTTTTGGAAAAATTCTTTTTTATCTAGTACTTCACATATCTTAACTTTAATTTGTATGTTTGAAATTTAAACAACCTCTTCTTGCTTATATGTATTTTTTTAAGATTTCCAAAGTAACTCAAATCGGCTAAACTGCCCCACATATGGGGTAAATTCGCCAAGTTGATGTTGCAACGGTTCTGATGGAAAACTTATATTTTATAATAAATAATCATGAATATTGATATCAATAGCTGCAGTTCCAGCAAAGAAAATTAAAAAAGTTTATTTAAAATTTTTATTATAAGTTTTCCTAATCAGACTTTCAAGGTCATGCAAAAAAAAGATTATTTAATTTTTCAATCCGACGATTCGTTGGGATTATTAAAACATCTTCAAGGATTTGATTTTATTGATTATTTTCTTTGAACTTGTTGAAAGAAAACAACGTCTGACCCGTACAACACATATAACCATGTAACGAATTTATATTACGTATACTTCTTTTCTGACGAAACTATCCCACCTGCTGGTCTGGCGTATGTATACCATGATTAGCCGCTCATATATATATATTTTAAACACTTTTTCGAAAAAAAAATCTGAAAACTTCGTATTAATATCATAAATTAATATAAACTCTTCGATAGCTTAAAGGGTAGTTTGTTGTACACGCAGATAAAAGTGGGGGAATATTATCGAAGTGCTTGGTAATTATACAAATTTCAAATTAGTTTCACAAATTTCTTACAAATATATGAATTTTTTTAGAAATTGCTTACTTGGCTTGTATATATTTTACAAAAATGTGTAAATACTTTACTAGAACTTTGTAAAACTAACTTGAAACTTATGTAGTTGTATACACACAAAAAACATGATTTTAAATGAATTTCAAGCCGTTGACAACATTTTCAACCTCGTTAATATCGTGAATCTAAACAAAACCAACAACAAAAATAAATATGCTTTTTTTGTTGATTTTTAGTGCGATTTTGGTACAATTCCACGTAATAGTTTATTTTACAAACTCTCGTGCCTTGGTATGTCTTCCAAAATAATAAGAATTCTACAGCACATATATGAAAATACTGAAAGTTTTATCTGGGATGGAAACTCCTATTCAGATTCCTTTGCAGTCGAAATTGGTGTAAAGCAGGGTTGTATATTAAGCCCTCTATTATTCTCATTGTATGTTAATGATTTAGCAGATGAGCTACCTGGAGGAGTAAATGTTGCTGACGTTAATGTTAAAATACTGCTTTACGCCGACGACATTGTTATTTTAGCTGATTCTCCAACAGATTTGCAAAAAATGATTGATTGCTTATGCAATTATTGTTCAAAGTGGTGCTTGAAAGCTAATTTAGATAAATCTAAAATAGTGGTATTTCGTTCCGGCACACGAATTTCGTCAAATTTAAACTGGGTTTTTGGTGGCGATAATATTGAAATTGTAAATAGCTATAAATATCTTGGAGTAGACATTACATACAATCTTTCCTTTAAAATACACTTAAAAAACAAATTGGCTGCCTCAAAATTGGCGATAAACTATACTTGGTCAAAATATATAAACAATCCGCAGATATCACAGAATAATAAGCTTAAAATATTCCAAGCAGCTTCCAGATCTATTATGTTATATGCTGCGCAAGTATGGTTCTATATAAAATATGATGAGGTTGAAAAACTATTTAGATTTTTCATAAAAAAGATGCTATACCTGCCAAACACAACACCTAATTACATGCTGTATTTAGAAATAAACCTAGAGTCACTATACGTATCTACCTTAAGATTTCACCTTTGCTACATCAATAAAGTGTTAAATATGAATCCTCACAGATTACCTCGTATTTTAGCATTAAAAATCATGGAACAAAACATATACTGGGCTAAGGAATGGGAAAACCTTTGTCAGAATATACAATTTACTCCTGATGACTCAATATTACCATTAAACAAACAGTGGAAACTTATATTAAGCCAACTAAAAATCAGTGAACGTAATGATTATATACTATATGCTACAAGTTCACAGTTTCATGATCTCTATGCAAAACTGGATTACAATATTTCATCATTATACACTTCAAACTTTTCTCCACGTACAGTCAGTTTGATAATAAGTGCTAGGGGTGGCTTATTAGACCTAAATGCAATATGTTTCAGTAATAACACTGTTGTAATTTGTACATTTTGCAATTTAGATGCTTCGGAAAACACATTTCACTTCATAGGTGTTTGCCCAATATACAAAGAATTTAGAATACAATATTTTGGTAAAACCATACTAAATTTAGATGAAGTTATATGTATACTAAATGGCTTAAACTTTTTCTCCCTGTTTAAATACATTGAAGTTTGTTTAAAATATAGAAGGTTTATTTTAAATGAATTTGCTTTTTAATTTTCCATGAAAATTTTAGTTTTAAATTATCATGTATTTTTTATTAAAAATTATATAAAATCAATAGTATGTGAATGCACTTTACTTGCCTAGAATAGTGCCAATCTGGCTTACAACAATTATGTTATGCCAAATATAGATTTAGATATTAATCTTATTGTAAATGAATTAAATATGTACATACAAAAAAATCTATTAATAAATAATAATAATAATAAATACACACAAAAAAAAATTTCATACTATTTATAAATATTTTATGAAAAATTTGAAAATGTACTAATTTAGGAATTTTTTCATAACATTTATGAACAGTTCATAAAAAAATACTGAGAAAGTTTGTGTCTCGTAAATTATGACAAGGTTCTTAAAATATGTGTAGCAACACTTAATATTTATGAAAAAGTACTTCAAACATATGCCAATGTACAAAATCCTAATATAATACTGGGAATTTTATGTACCCTTTCATAAATGCTAGGGAAACTAAGAACACTTTATAAATAGTAAGTAAATTTTATAAATAGTATGAACCTTTGAAAATATGAACTTTGTTACAAAAAAATTATGAGTTTTATTTTTTTGTGTGTAATTACTAAGCACTTCGATAATATTCCAACACTTTTTTTCTGCGTGTAATACACGAAATAAAAAAGTTATACCAAATATACTGCATGTTATTTTTTTTTTTGCTAACCCAAAAACCACAAGCAAATGTCCATTCTCGACCTCAAGTGAAGTACAAGCGTAAAATTTAGTGACATGAAAGATGCTCAATAACTGCACAAATAATGAGAAGGAACATTTTAATAACTCTGTGCCTCAGTGGCGAAACCTCCCCCTTCTACCCTACATTAGTTCCCAACCAACCTCCATATAACGAAGACTCCATTAACATTGCACCTTGATGAAATTCAAACATAAAACCCAACACAATTTTGATTTATATGATTCAATCTTAAATATTTTGTATAATAAACTACATTTAATGGTAAATATTTCATATCAGACAAAACAATATTTTTTTTTTTCAACACACAGGCAACATGATGCTAGCACATACCATTTACTGAGCAACATGTTGCAATTGCCACATATAAAATTGGAATGAATTTGGAAACAGTGCAGAAGAGTTGGTGGTAAATGATGGACGAATGCGAACTTCTTTATAATTATGCGATTTGTTATATGAGATTTTTAAGACATGATTGTAAATGTGAATCATTTTAAAAGGTTATATGAGGAAATTCAAACATTTTCGACATTGAGGCAAAACAAATTTTTTTTTGACTTTAGTAACTTTTTATGTGCACAAATAATGGGGATTTTAAGTTTAAATTAAATGGAACATATTTAAATTGCAAATTTTTGTTGGGATTTAATTAAAGTTACATGAATTTGTAGATATCATTGTATTCATCACAAGTCAAGAAATATATTACACCAAAAATTTGTCATATATTAGAACTTAGAAAGAAACCCCCCATTATTTTGTAAAACACGATATTTTTGCCGGTTTTATGATATTCAATTGGGTTACTTATTTGCAGAAAATTATATTAAATTATATTAAATCGCAAAATTAGAATTTTTATAAAGCTTGTTTTTTGAGGCTATAAAAATTTTATTTGCTCCATAAAATTAGAATGCCTTTTTGATTTAGTATTAAGCAGCATTTACCATCGAAATTCAAAGTATAGTAGTAGATTACGATCATATGGTAGTGTATAAAATGTTATTCGAACAAGATTTGGAAACCTATTTCATACTGGATTTTGAGGGTAACATTCAGCTTTAAGCTCCTTTAAATTTTTAGTTTGATGTACATTTCAGTAATGACAACTATTTATAATCAAGGGTACAACATAAAATAAAAAAATAAAACAGAAAGCGCTTAAAGACGCTAAAAATATTATTTTAAAAATATTTTTTATTCATTTGAATCAATGCTGACAACTCAATTAAAGCAAAACCAGTTAAAATGGTGCTAGATGATAAATTGTATCAAAATGTTTACTTTACTAATATAATTTTACATTCGTATTGCTTTGAAAATGTTTAAATTGTAAAA
Organism: Delia radicum; assembly: GCA_021234595.1. Taxonomy (NCBI): domain Eukaryota; kingdom Metazoa; phylum Arthropoda; class Insecta; order Diptera; family Anthomyiidae; genus Delia; species Delia radicum. The sequence continues at coordinate 195,628,644 of CM037854.1, forward strand.
AAAATAAAATTTTTTTAATACAAATTTATAATTAAAGCACATTTTGTAAACATTTTAAATTATTTTTTGGGGTACATAAGACAAAAAACTCTTAAAATACTCCAAAATTTACAAAAAAGTAGTGGTTTTGGCCTAAAAGCGTTAAATTTTGCACAAATTGTATTAGAGTTAAACGTTTTACTAAAAAGAGCTAAATACATTAGCAAAAATCGTCAACCAAGCGCTTTTGGGTAGTACAAAAATCGGTAAATCTAGCGCAAGAAGTGCTGAATTGGCATCACTGGTACGTTTTTGGCGAGATTGATAATGCTTTTTAGTTGTCACAAAACGAAATGTGTTTTTGGAATAAACAGCTGGAAATTTAATTTGTTTGCACTTTATCAATTAAGTGCGTCATGAAGATTCACTTTAAATAGAGGGCGGCTCAATAAGTCCGTGACTTTTCGAACTTACCTTGTAGTTATATGAAATCTGCTCCCATCAAGTACCAACAGACTACTGCCAAATTTTGAGCAAGTTACGTCATTTACTTTGCGTTTAACAGCTGTTCCAAACATACAACCTCGTAGATTTTTTTAAAATGAAAAAAAAGTACATTTCGAGTGCTCATTAAACATGATGACTCTGCACAATCGATTTTAATGGTAAAAAAAGTTGTTTACTGACTTTCGTTGTGGTCGCACAAGTAAAAATGACGCTGAACGTTCTGGACGGCCAATTGAGGTCAATACACCCGAAAATGTCGAAAAAATCCACGATATGGTGTTGAAAGATCAAAGAGTAAAATTTCGGGAGATAGGCATTTCATATGGCAGTGTGGTTTCGATTTTAAATGATCAGTTGGGGTTAAGAAAGCTGTCTGGGAAAATGGCTGCCGCGTTGGCCCTCAATTGACCGTAACAGTAATCATGGCCAATGAGGTGATGGCAACAGTTTTTTTGGGATGCACGCTGGATAATCCACATCGATTACCTTCAAAAGGGAAAAACAAAAACGGCGATATTATGCCAACTTATTGGACCAATTTAATGAGGATTAAAAAAAAACGACCCCATATGGCCAAGAAATGTTTATTTTATGGACCTCGAAAAATCCTATTTTTTGGAAGGGATACAAAAATTGGAGAAACGTTGGACTAAGTGTATTGAGCTAGAAGGAGATTATGTTGAAAAATAATATGTTATATTTTACACATTTAAATATAATTTTGAGACCGAACTGTATTGTTGTTTTTTAAATATGCTTTCTTATATATATTTCTCAAAATTACTTTAAGCTATTTTAAAAGCATACAATTTTTTGAATTACCAACGTTATGCCAACGGTGGCAAGTTCGCTCAAACCAACGGTTGGCCACAGTTATCAATCTGGTTACAGGACAATACACTCAAGATTGTTAATCCCATGTTCTGCCAAAGCATAACCGACCGTCACCGATGCTTTGCCAACACTGTGCCGATTATATTTTTCTGTCTGGAATACTATGTTCTCAAGGCAGGTTTTTTTTTTTTACAAAAAAATAAAAAAAAAAATAATTAAATTTCTCAAATTTATAAAAAATTCCATACAATTTTTGCGTTTTAAAATTCTTAAATGCCCCAGTGTAGAAAAGCATATAGGTACATATTTGGTAATGGCAAGTACTTAGAATTGACATTACAAATCTCATTACATTTACTTGGAAATATCGGGAAAAATAATGACATATCATTACTAAACATCTTAAAAAATAGAAAAATATGTGGTTACCCTATATGCTTACCAGTATGGACAACAATAATGAGTCAAAAAATAAATTTTCAAAAAAAGAATAAATGTAATAAAAACAATTTTTTTTATTAAACATTTTTTTTAAATAATAAAGTATTCCTACACGGGATTCGAACTTTGGACTCCAGGTTGTCAGTCAAACGCTCTACAATCTGAGCTATGTTGATATCCCAGTGTAGAATAGCATTACTTTATAAGTGGTTATATAAGTACAGTCAAACCCCGGTTTAACGAATACTCGGTATAACAAAAACGCGGCGCAAATCGAGCGAGCAAATCGTTTGCATTGACTATAATGTAGTAACGAAATTAGCGAATTTTTCAGAAAGTTATACTGGATATAACGAACACTTGGTACAAAATATGTAAAAATTAGCCAAATAGAAAAATGTATATGAAACAAGGATTTTTGTTTGTAAAGCCTTTTAATTTTACACCCGCAATTGCAGTTTTATTTTTAATTTTTCAATAAAATCAGTATTTGAGAAATGTTAAAATGTGCGGTCGATTTTTTAGAACAGACCCTGCGGGAAATGAAGGGTCGATTGATCGAAAGGGGCAATCGCGTGATATGTCATTGAGGTGCACGTCATAGAACTGGTGAAATTTAAGTTTAGGTGTACCAAAAAGTGTTAATTTGGGTGAAATGACCAATTACGTGACTATAGAAATGGTGGAAAAACATTGTCTGGTTGGTACCAGATATATCATATAACTAGAGAAAAAGTGACATAACTTCAAAGAGTACTGAAGCAACTAGTGATGTTGCAGTAGAAGTTGTAACTGGTCACTGAACTGGTGCAAAACCGTAATCAGTGGAAGAATATGTGGCAGTTAGTACCAAATTATGCAGTCCCTTGACTGCAGCAAAAGGTGGACATAACACTGAAGAAGTTTCATCGGTACCAACTTTAGTGCAGTAGAAATGAAGACGTA